>JBBBDQ010001328.1:1047500-1535000 GCA_037127315.1 Ascarosepion bandense
TGAAATCTATGGATAAATAGTTCACGTTCCTACTGTTTCTAAAACACCATAAAAGTGTATATATATATATAGAACAACAACTCTATTGTAAAAATATTAGAAATACTTCTTTTGTAAAAGAAATTACTAATGCATCCAAGAAAATGAGATTTCGGCATGAAAGGTCTCCATGAATCGATATGCCATAAAACCAACCAAACTAATTTATTTGCCGTGTTTCTTAAGAAGGCAGGTGATCATAGTCCTCAACATCTTCCTGTTACTTGTTGCTCTTATTAATTTTTGTCATTTTGCTATTTCTCCCAAACTTTGTGCTACTATCCATTTACTCAAGTTCCTCAAATATGGTGATTTTCAAAGTGTAGCTTAAATGTGGCACAAGGCCGAAAATATGGAGCACCCAATGAGGATTGAAAACTATACTCAGTAGTAAATGTTTAGCACGACATGTTTGCTAACCATTACACCACGTCGAATGCCTAAGCTCATCATGTAAGTTACGCTCTGTTCTCTGCTGACATATCGATGTAAGATTATATCGAATCCATTGTTGCATCTGCTGCCTAGAAATTAGGTTGATTGTATTGTGTTAGTCAGTTTTTCTTTTCAGAGTCTATCATATATATTCATTAGTTTACCATTCATTCATACCTTGAATATTGTAGCCATATATCGTATGGTGATAGTGTCATCTATGTGGAGATTGTCCATTAAATTCAAATATTGGTTCTGGAATGGCGTCTCAGATTCAGTCACTCCCCACCCCACTTCTTTATACCTTTTCCATTAATAATTTCATGGCAATTTTTTCGGATTAACTCTAAGCTATGATCAGTAAGGTAAGTGTCGTATGTGATACACGAAATGGGCGATCATGTTTCGAAAAAGTCATGGCTGACTGGGCAGAAGATTATTTCGAGTATATTCCCATTATTTTCTGCGGTAGACTGGCTGCTAGCCAAGGCTATTGAGCCCAACATGTCCTATTATTTAACCCATGTTGAGAAAAGATGCAGATTAATACTTTTCCCAAGGATATTTGTTTGTAAGTTAATGCAAAGAAATTCAACTGGAATTCGAAATCATCTTCATGATTTGTTGTTCCGAGCCGATATCCATTGCACCATAATACGTAGACTACAGATTTAAGTACAGTATTTAAGATTGGTGACATAATTTCATCAATTCACAGTGGAATTAAATTTTACTGTAAATTTATTGTTAACAATTTTTTGTCACAATTCTCTCTCGTGGAACTTTTTTCTTACTACATGCTTTCTAGCTAACAGTGATTAAAAAAAAATAAATTAACGACAATAGTTATCCAAGGTATTCTTGGTTACACTTCTCTCGTCCTCTGTCATTAATAATGTTTCTTTTTTCTTATTCTTCACACTCAATAAATCCTAGATTCCTGTTGGCTTTACTGCATTTTATGATGTGAAATGATTAAAAGAAAAGTGCTGAAAAATTTACGTAAAAAGCAATACTGATTTGATTGACCCAGATGATGATATTGAGTGAATAGTTTAAATGCTCATATTTTCCGAAACACTACAGTCACAGCTGATCTTGTGACTGATAAGGCTGAAGATTTATACTCTACGTTCCTCACAGAGAAATGCACTGAATTACTATATTCTAAGTAAAACAGATCTTCATTGCCAATGTAAACATTTGATTTCTGAAATTACTAACAATTTTTTTAGCTTATGTTTTAACCTCTGTTGTACTCTCTACTCATTATTCATTAGCATAACTGCGTTAGGATTAATGCTGCATGACCGTCGAGAGGACTTCATTTTAAATATATGTATGCCGTTGCACATCTTTGAGCTGTAAATTGTCGGTGCGAGAAGATTTTTTTTCTCGAAAATGTCGAACATGAGATAATCATATTCCAAGCAAACCTTTCTATTTTTTTCTTTTCTATTGTCATTATATCGGAAACCCCTTCTCAGACCTAATTTAAAAAACAAATATCCTAAGACATAGGGACATACATTTGGGTAACTAATATAAGTAATTCCAGCCTAATCACAATTACGGTCGATTTTTTCCGGAAAAATAATTACCCTTCTCATCTATTTGAAACTTGCTCTGTTGACGAGGTATATCTACTCTGTTTCTTTTATTTCGTGCTAATGTTCTTCTGAAGGGTACGAATACATTTTCATCCAGCTATGTAATAAAAATTAAGCGAGAATGAGAGAGCAGCATGCTTCTGTTAGCAATCGATTTAAAATTAAAGAAAATAAAATATAATTCAAAACTAACTGAAGAGGAATCGGCTCCGTCAGGCTATTATACTCTATATGCATCAAATGCTTCTATATATTTTAAGCGACTCATTACGTTAGGATAATCTTTCTCGTTATACATGCCGTGATCGATAGTCTTCGTCATTGTTTTCAGAATGTTTATGTATAATGAATCAAGAAATCAAGTGGAAATCAGCTTTTATGTAGTCACGTGATTCTTTTAACACATTCTATTCGCAGAATTAAAAAAAATAATTTAAACTAGAAAGCCAGGTTTCCCGAATTATCTATACAGTTGTAAGTGTTTTTTATTTAGAAATTGAAGCATAAAATAAGTAAACAACACAGTGCTACATCAATTTTCTGAGTTGTCTACCGTAAAAAACAGTGTGTTCGTTAACCTTTTACCACGGTTCGAACACCAATGATTATTACAGATGAGACATACATGACTGTTCCAACAAACAGGCCGTGCTTTAAGCTTACTAAAAGTAGTACATACTGGTATATGGCCAAAACTGTGTGTCTCTTATCGAAGATTGATCTCGCCATGCTAGCGATTACCTGGCGAGGCCAGCTTATTAAACATTGGTATACACCAAGGGTTCTATGAATAATTACTAAGTTGTTCTTAGTTCATCAGGAAGCCAGAGTGGGGTAATGATGAAAGGAAAAGTGTGTTTGAGAAGGTTTTTCTACAGGTTTTTCCCGTTCTGAAATTCATCGTCTAAAATCGTGTCATTTGCCTGGGGATTCGAGCAACAAAGATTGCTAGCAGTTTGAATGTTCTTCTTTATAAGACCACCAAGGTTGCTTAAAATGTCATGGTCCGACCCACTTCCTATAATCAGTATTCTTATTGATAATTGAAATACTGCTTTTGTTACAGTGGGTCAAACCAGGTAATTTAAGGAATATTTATACAAACATTGCAAGTTGTGACCTCACTATATATATGATCAAACCCATCGTAAAGATTAAAATCTATAAAATATACAATAAACGAACCTTTTAAATATTTTTTAAAAACAATGAAACGAATACACTGTAAAATGAATCAATTAAATTTGAAATTGAATTTAACATTTTATTTATAAGTGAAAGCCAGTTTTTTTTACGTTGATAATTACAGGTCAGCTGCATCATTATACAAAAGGAATATGTATGAAGCGAAACCAAGTGAAACAAGCGGAAATATATTGTGTAATGTAATACATTTTGCTCAAATCTGGATACTGAATAAAAACTTTGAAAGACATAAGACGGATGCATAAACCGTGCTTAAAACCAAATCTTAATATGTACGATGTATTTCATTATTCTCATTATATATATATATATATATATATATATATATATATATATATATAGATATACTACCGGTCATAATTAATATTCATACCTAGATTTTTTAAATGAAATTACGTATTTCATACTATTTTTAGTATTTACTTTAAATGAAAATAGAATGTTTATTTCGTTATTATTATTTATTATTAAATTTTACAAGATAAATAAGCAAAGATAATCTCGTCCGAATCACCCTTAAATTTTCTTCATTCTTTAATTGATGCAGCTGCAATATTGGTATTTATTAAATATTTATAAATTCATTTTTATGCACATGTTATTTGGTATGATTAAAAAAGAAGCATTTTATTTTCATTTACAGTTATACACTTCGCAATAAATACTAAAAATTAGAATGAAATACACAGTTTTTAAAGCACTGGGGTGGCCTAGTAATTATAACCGGTATATATATATATATATATATATATATATATATATATATATATATATATATATATATATATCATCCTTAGACAGTCTTTTATTGCTGTATTATAGCTCTTCAGCGTCGCTAGATTGTCCGTTTTCTTCAAGCCGAGACTGAAACCCGATTGATTTCATCCTCCAGGTCACTGGCACAAGTCAGAGAAAGCCGGATTTATGGCGTGCCGAGGTTATACGAAATGTGAATAACGTCAAGCAGTGAGAGTCTTCAATCCTGTAATGAGCGTTCTACACGGTAACCAGAGAACCTACTGATATTTAAGAAATTTTTTCCTCTCTATAGTGGTCAATCAGCAAGCAAGAGCATAAATAGACCATATATATATATATATATATATATATATATATGCCTCTCTCTCTTTCTATATATATATATATATATATATATGTCTCTCTTTCTATATATATATATATATATATATATATATATATATATATATATATAATACGGGGAAACGATATATAATTTGGTTATATCAAGAACAATTTTAGGACACACTTTAAAATTATTTAAAATTTGAAAACAATTTAATATTTTAAAATAATTCAAAATATTCAACTATATATGAATATTTTTTTCTGATCAATGATTTAGAATGTCTTCAAGTTAATAAACCCGTTATGGATTAAAGACTGTCCTGGATCGGATTTTGCATACTGCCCCTACTTAATGACAAACAAAATATGTAGCAAATAAATAAAATGCATCACTTGGAGGACTCTAAAAGCAGTAGCAACCAAAATGGGTTGCAAATTTAACTGAAAGTGAAAATAAAGAAATATTCACTTTCGACACTACTTCTAGTAAAAGTTTAGAAAGAAAACCGCCATCAGTATTAAAAGTAGGAATATCAATGTACTGGAGAAAAAGGTTTCTTGAAGAACCGTCTAAAGAGCATATTTAAATTTCCAGCGGTGGTCTTTTTAATACAATTAAGTAGCAGATATTTATTCCTTGTATCCTGTCTTGTACTGGTTTTTCAGTTTCTTTCAACCCCTTCTTCTCATATTTAAATTCCACGAGGACATTATATCTTAGAGCTATTATCGCCTTGCTTTAGATTACTTTATTTAAAAAAAGTTCTATGTGAGGAGAAACAGAATGTGAGAGAAGTGCAAATATAAAATGAAAGATAAAGAGGAATTGAAATGAACTGTCAAAAAGCTTGACTATACAGAAAAGCCTATCTGATAACAGGAGAGAAAAAAATCGAAGAAGAAGGAAAGCAAGTCAGTGATAAAATACCCAAAGAGGAACGCAAAAAAGAAATTTTGAAAGAGGCGAGAAAACAATGATGCATATATCGGAGTAAATAAAACTTGAATTGAAGAAATTTAAAGAACCGTAAAAGCAAAAGAAGAAAAAACTGGGATAGACAGAAGGAAAAATATGCGATCATAAAGTTGCAATGCATGTAAGCATGGACCAAGCGAGTCTCTCTGAGAGCAATATACTGCGCCTCCTCGGCCTTACTCTATCTTCCGATCTCAAGTGGAACCTTTACATTGAGTCAATAGCTAAACCTATTTCTAGAAAAGTTGGTTCACTGTGTCGGGCCAGGAGGTATTTTCCGCTTGAATCCATCTTGCATAAATACAAATCAACCATCCGTCCGTGCATAGAATACTTCTGTAATATATGGTCAGGAACCCCCTCTGTTCATCTCAGTGTTTTCATGGCTTCTGCTCCGACGAACTTAAGTCACTGGCGACCCTCCCACAGGAGTTTGCTCGTGCAACCAAACAGGCAACTCGATCCCACCCATTCACTGTTAGATCAACAAAATGCAGGCGACTATTCTACACCACAGATTCTTTTCTTGCACTTCCCGCCTGTGAAAGAATTCGTCATACCTTCTATAGTATGTAGCAAACGTGTTGTCCTCATCTGTCGCGTAACAGAAACTCTCTTCCATATTCTTGCTTTCCTGATGGCTACAACCTCGAGAAATTTAGACGCAATATCAAATCCCATTTCTTATCGACTTGACTCCAATTCTTTTTACATCACTCTGTATATCTTTTCCTTTCTCTATACCTTCGTAACTATATTCCCACGTTTTTCTTGCACCTTTCTCTGACACCCGCTGTAACTGGTTCGTCTTTCTCTTTACATTCCTCCTATCTAACCTTTTACTCTTATGTATCCCCCTGCGCATCAATAACGCTACCGCCCTGCTTGGGGTGAAACGATTGAAAAATTTGTATATATATGTTAATGAAAATTTGTATGGAAAAATAGAAACAGGAAATATTTTTAAAAATGCTGATGCGATAAATATTAAGATGTAGAATGCTATAAGGGATAAATATTAAGATATAGAAAAAGATAGAAAATTAAAAAGAAGAAATTGTGTATGTGAAAGAAACAAAAGTAAAGAAAGAAGGCATTCCTTAACAACGAAAAAAGAATGCTAGAAAAATTATACATGAAAGAAAATAGTATATGAGAAATAAATAAAGAATATATGAAAATAACACAAGACAGAGAAACGAAATAATTAATGAATATATGAGAATTAATAAAAAAAGTTTACATGAAATATACGAGAAATAAATAATATATAAAAAGGAGATATAAAAATACGTAAATAATATAGGAAAAATATATGGGCAAGACAATAAATAAGAAAGAAATTAAGGCAAAGAGAATATGTGGGATCGAAAGAAAGACTAATTACAAAACAATGAAATAAAGGATACACAAGAAGTATAGAAAATACTTGAAAAAGGAAGAATGAATGAAAATTAGAAGTAAATATAATATAAAGCATGATCTCTATATATAGAAAAAGAGAAAACTTATCTTAATGATAAGAAAGAAGGAAACTATCAAAGAAGCAAACAACAAACAGGTGGTTAAAAAAATTAAGGAACTATACAGTGATAAGAAAAAGAAGCACATATTAAAGGAATTAATGATGTTATGTGTTGTAACCCTGTTTTACGGGGTCTCAAATGAAAACAAGAACACGTGATTATTACCGTGGTGTGTTTCCTACAGCTTAGGTCCTCTGGAATACACAGAGAAGCTATCCACCACTATCAAATAGTAAAAATCTTGCAGTGGTTCCGTAAAATCTCCTGTGTATTCTGGACCACAGTTGTTCATGGCTCATGTGAAAATCCTTAAGCATCCTTTTCGTAAGGTTTTCGGAATTGTGACTCTCGCTGTATAGCAAAACGTTATCGTACACAGAATAGATGTCTGATGTAAATTCCTTTTGTTCTAGTTTTTGCTTTGTGGCTTAAATAAATTCCCCGTTTAGTGCCTCGGATTTGATTTCTTGATATTTTACCGGCATTTCTCTAATTGTGTTACATATCATGGTTTTATTTCACTGTCAATGTGTAATGCGGCAATTACTGAGTCTTCAAGGGGCTCGTTTTGTATTGGTATCAGCCTTGAGAGTCTGTAAGCGTGTGCAATCTGCTTAAACGAGAGGTATTCCAACTTGAAATAACTTAATACGATGGTTCCCCATTTTAGCACACGGTTTGCAGTAAAGACGGGTAGTCCTTTCTTTGACCCAAAGATGGTCAAAAGCGGTTTATGGTTCGTTTGTAAAGTGAAATGTCTGCCGTAAAGGTAACAATGAAATTTTGTTATAGCATAAATAATGCCGAGAGTTTCATTTTCAATTTGGGAGTATTGTTTCTCCGCTGGAAGCAGTGTCCTTGATGCGTGGGTTATTGGTTCTTAGACCCATCTGGCATCTTGTGGAGCAAACATGCGCCTAATCGTTAAGAACTGGCTTCGCTAGCGACTATTATTTCCAATTTTGGATAAAAATGGGTATGAAAAAGTTCTGACGTCAGAATACTTTTATTTTTCAAACGCCGATTGGAGTACAGATCCAATTTTTATTCTTTTTCAAGAGTTGATTTATGGGTGCGCGGAGTTCATGCATGTTTGGAATTAAGTTTTGATAATAATTGGCGAGTTCCCCAAAAATCTGAAGTCGTATTTCCGGAAGCCGGCATATCCCGTATAACCGTGGCCTTATCAAGGTCCGGTCGTCTGCCGTTCTTGTCTATGATCTGGTCTAAATATTTAATTATTTTCTAAAAAGATATCACACTTGATCTCTTTGAACTTAAAACTGTAATCTTGTATTCTCTTGCTCTTGAACACTTCATTAATATGGTCTCCATGTTGTTCGGTGTTTTTGCTAGCTACATTAATATCGTCAAGATACGCGATGGCAAATTCAAGGCCGTCCAGCAGAAAAAATGGCCGGCGGGACCTTGACCCAAAACGGCAATTTTCGTATCTGTATAAGCCTCGGTGGGTGTAATGCAAAGTAGCTTTATATATCTGCAGATATGCGTCACACAGTTCAATTTCTGAGAATACCCTTCCACCGTTTAATTTGGTAAATACTTCCTCAGGGCTTGGTAGAGGATAGTAGTAGTCTTCATGTGATGCATTCAGACCGGTTGAGAAATCAGGCTCACTGACTATATTCTATTTTTGACAGAATACCGATACTCTCGAGTCTGTCTAATTCCTGATTAATTTTCTCTAGAGACGTGAACGGTACGTTGCATTTTCTCTTAAAAACTGGTTTAATATATGGTTTCATCTTTAGTTTAGCGGCCATTTTAGTACATTTTCCTAGACATGGTGCGAACACCTCTGCAAAAACCTTTTTTTAGGTTGGATTTTAGTTATTCCGTCTCAAACAAGTGATTCTACTTTTTTTTACAGAAGGTAGATATTGGCAGGTCTCACAAGTTATATTCCTGTATCCAGTCAGTACCGAACAGCTTTTCTGTGTTCTTCAACACGTAGACTTTTAGTTTTTTTCGTAGTACCAAGTAGTGTGACATTAATGACAAATTCTCCTTCGAAATTTATTTTTGTGCCATTAACGGCTATGGCTGTTGTGTGTGATTTTAACATAGTGGGTCTATTTATCTTTTCCACGTATGTACATTAATGATTGACAAGACTGAGCTTGAATCGTGTTGCAACTTAATCTCTTTACCTAGGATTTTAACTACGTCGTATTTTCTTAGATTTTCTTCGTTATATTCGAAGGTTCGTGTTTGACGTACACGACTTTTGATTTGATTTTTATTTCTACAGTGGAAACTTTTATGTTATTTTTTTACAGATCAAACGTTTTTTGGATAGTGATGGACAATCTTTAACCCAATGTAATCGTCCACATAGGTTACACGGGCTAGGTAGAGTTTTTCTTTTTATGAATCCCGCTTTAAGAGCATGAGAATTCGAGTAATTGTTGTTTCTTCTGTAATCGGTTTTGTTCGTCAAGTAAGTTTTTGATTGTCTGGATAAGTTCCTTATGTGGGTGATGCCAGTTTCAATGTCTTTTGAATCATTTTTATGCTCTCTACTCTTTGACAATATTCTGTCAGCATTTGCAATGTCAGGGTTGGTTCATTCTCCAGCTTAGTACACGAAGTCTAATTTCAGATAATTTATGATAAGTTTGTGGATTTTATCGTCCCGAGGAAAACCTCTGAACTAACTTTTACCGACACGCTAAAACTCCTTACCGAACTTTTTAGTCCAAAAACTTCCCAATATCTACTTGACTTCCCAGTATCTACTTGACCTAAACCCTTGTGCAAATATTAGACATTTGGAATTGTCTGCACTAAGTTCTGATAACCTGAATTCATCGCAGTGTTTATTAATCACCGCTGTGTAAGTAGAGAAATCTTCGTCGTTATTGTTGCAAAGTTTAGGCATTTCTAACTTTTGTGAAATTGGGAAGTTTTTGGACTAAAAAGTTCGGTAAGGAGTTTTAGCGTGTCGGTAAAAGTTAGTTCAGAGGTTTTCCTCGGGAGGATAAAATCCACAAACTTATCATATTCTATGGTATCTAATTTGCGTAGTAACAAACAAACTTTCTTCTGATCAGTTCAGTTTTTACAATCAATACTGAAGAAATCCTCATACCTTCTATAGCAAGTAGCAAACGTTTTGTGCTCATCTGGCGCGTAACAGAAATTTTCTATTGCATTCCAAATAGAATCCTGCGAGAATGCAGTATTATTTTCTTTCGTCAGGGAAAAAAAGTTTTGTGATATATTACTTGTTAATATTTTGGGAATAACGATTTTGAAATGTCTCCTTGTAGTAAGAATTTTCGCGGTAATTTTTTTGTGAACACTAAATTTAAATTTAAATTTTTTGTCAGTGTTACAGCACTGAATTAATTTAATACTCCGACGAAAAGTTTGTTCGTACGTAACCAGTGTTGTGAGATATTGAATTTGTTTTTTAGTTGGATGGTATTTCTCAATGAAACTCCTTATCCAGCCAGTGTTTGTAAGACACTGTGTTGGTTTGAGGTCTGTCCGTAAAGGCTCCGTCCTTCGTCGTCGGTGCAAACCCTCGCTGAGAAAAAAAATCTGGCTCACGTGAAGTTCGTTACGTATCTTTCGTATCTTTTCACGTGGATTTTCGTTACGTAACTTTCGAAAGAAAAAGAATTCTCTCCTTCTGGTTGCTGCGTAGAGTTCTTTCTTCGAAAACCTCCGTCGCCAGTGTTGTATGGCGACTGTCTTGACAAACGTATTTTCCTGTCCGCGTGACTTGTTCGAATCTTCGACGCCAGTGTTGTAACCCTGTATTAAGGGGTCACAAAATGTAAACAAGAACACGGGATTAGTGTAAACAATTTGTATTACAAAATACGGTAAAGATAAAAGATACCATCTTGTTCGGCTAGCTAACGTGCAAGCGGTGTTGGATATCACAAAGTCACTCTACAATTGTTTGATTCGTACCAGACTGGTGCTTCTTCCCCCGATGACTACTAGTCACATGATATATATGTACAGGTTGGGTTAATCCATTACCATGTTAATGGGTAGGTCCTCCACAACATTATGAAAAATAAATATAATAAAAAGAAAAAATGAAGTTAAAAACAAAAGAGAAAAAATAGTAAATATATTCGGATAAGAAAAATGCAAATAATAATGATGTGAAAACAGAATGAATCTAGCAAACGAAGAAAAAAGTGGATAAAGAAAGAGAAAAAAGAATATTACTAAAATATAAGGGGAAGCATAAGGCAACTGAAATGTGGTTTTACAAAGAATGCAGACGAATGGACGGAGCACGTGTGCAACGATAATGTGTTGGAGATGATGCAATCCAGAAGAAACCTCATACTTCATATCAGGAAGAGACAAATAAGGTTCCTGAGACACGTAATGAAGAAGTAGGGCCTGGAGAACTTAATACACACAGGTCGCACAGAGGGAAGAAGAGACAGGGGAAAGAAGCGCGAGACGTAATTGTTAGGTCTGAGCAAATAGATGGCGGAGCGGGGCTTAGAAGTGATACCAAGAGAAAAAATATTAAGAGCGACAAAAGACAGGCCAAATGAAAGTCTATGATAGCCTATGTTCTAAAAAGACAGAGCACATGAAGAAAAACTATTGTGATGAGAATAACGTTTAAGAAGAAAATTAAGTAAGAATAAAGAAAATGAGAAGTTAAAAGAAATAAATACAAAAGTGATAAGTAGGTCGGATATATATATATATATATATATATATATATATATATATATATATAAAACATCCGTAAAAATATTACAAATGTAGACGCAGAAAAAAAGGTAATGACAATAACCGAACCGATGAATTTAGACTTGTTATTTTCATCGCATATTTTCATCGTATTATTTTCATCAGGGGCTAAATGAAGAAAATTTCGTTTGTGTGAGTTAAAGGTTGAAAAATAAGCCTTGATATGTCTATAGATTAAAGATGGAAAAGTTATTTTTACGCAACGATTATATATATTTCTTTGCTATTTAATTCCTCTTCATCTCACATGACACAATCTTCATCCTATTATCATATGAATCAAACAATATACAATGATGATTTTTATATCACGAAAAGTTTCACAAAACCCAAAAAAGAAAACATTAAAATCGCAAAACTAAGCATATTACGTAATATCAGTCTGTCAGTTAATTGCCATACACAATACACGCTTGAGTGATCATGTCTATTTTTATCAATTACTGAGTAGGCAAAATATATTTTAGCAGTAGGTTCCCATTCTTGAAGTAGACTGGAGGCAAACAAAGATTAAAGAACGCAATCTGTCCTGCTTTTAATCCGATACCTGAAGGGTTAAAGAGTAACTGTGCACAAGTGAATCAATTAGTCAGTCAGTTAAGGGCCATTCGTGATACATGCTTTGGGTGACCATGTCTCGAAAGAGACATGACTGACGGGGCAGAAGATTATCCCGCAGTAGGTTGCCATTGGTTTCTGCGATGGACTGTTTGCCAGCTAAGGCTAAAGAACCCTAGCTGTCTTATTATTAATACCTTAGGCAAGGATATTTGTGCGAAAGGAATCCAACTGGGATTGAATCTCTAGTTCCGAGTCGATATCCACTGCACCACAACGCAGATCCTCAATTGAATACAACTGTAATTTAAACTTGACATATCGATTTCGCATTCCGAGTCAATATTCATTGCTCCACAAAGCAAATCCAGGATTTTCTCGTGTAGGTACGACCAGCTGAGACTAATTAAAACAAGCTTATACTTGCTATGTAACACACACCGCTTATAACTGACGAGCGCGACAATCATTTAGTAAATCTCATTATAAAAGTCATCATAAATTAGAAAAGAAACAACGATATCATGGAAATACATCGAATCTTAATGTTCTTTTTTTCGAGCAAACGTTCATTGTCGTCTTAAACAAATCACTCTCTGTAACATTATCAGTACCACTATTCCTATAAAGATTGGTTGTTTTTTACGGCTTAGCGACATTTACAGATTATTTAAAACTGGAAAATAGTTTTAGAATGTAGTAAAATTATATTTCAGATAAAAATGATTTAGTAATGCAAGTCTTACGATTTATTTAATAGCTGAGACGGAAGAAAAATGTATTACCAAGTGTAGAAGTAAATATAATGAACCCAAATGGAATTGGAGCTTGGCTTTCCGATTAATAATTCTAAGCCATTATTACTTACATCATTCGCACATTCAGGCTTACAGCATCTAGCATTCTAAAGAGTACTGACCAGACCCACCGTTGCTTAACATCGGTCTTCGTATAGGGAGCGATGTTTCAACGTGATATGGTTGCAAAGTTTAATAAATAAAAGATCATCTATTAAAATATGAGTGTACAGGAAAACGTTTAAAGTGTTACTATTTGTCATATTAATAAAAAAAAATTCCATTCCATTTTTAGTAATTGTCTTTTTACGTTTATAAAAGAAACTGGTTCATACACGTTTGTGCTAATGGCAGTCCCATCTACCCTGGGGACGCGAGTAAAGCGCATAATTTCTTTCTTTAATAAGGTTTCTCGAATATTCAAACCGGTAGATAAACATAGATAAATATATTGTTTAATAAAAAAAAATCGGAGTGTCTACTCTAATATGAGTATCTACAAAAGTCAACGTTTAAAATGATAAACACAAAATGCCGTAAAATAGAGTGAACCGCAGAAAAATCAATACTAACTAAAAACTGAAATGGTGAATTGTAGAAGATAAATTTAAAAAAATGTACTTCTATAAATGTATCTATTTTTTTTAATGTCGTGGGACAGAGTGATACTATTCAAAATAAACATCGAAGAAATATCAAATATATATATTTTTTTGCAGGCTTGTTTCATTTCTTTAGTTTATGAGAATTCTGATGTGCGAGATAATGAAAACGTATATTTGTGCGTATTAATATTTGTAGTAGGCGTAATTCAGAAAGGTAATAAAAAGTGTTGGTTGACGACAATGCAAATCCTGTCTTTATTTTATTGATAGAATATAAATAAAATGAAAGGAAATCAAATATTTAAAAGAGCGGTATAAATACACTCGGAATTAAACAATTTGAAATGAGAAACATTCAAAACGTACATGCATATTGATGAGCAAAAACTGGATAACAATGACCGTTCATCTTGTTCTACGTGTCATGTCCCTTCGATTATGTGCCACCCACAAGTCTCTGCACTTTTGTAAAGTTTGACTTAACGTTAGGTATCCAAATTTATAGAAAAGAATTTACTCAATACTAGTCATAAACATTTAGTATGTTAAAAGGAGTAAAAAAAGATGTTGTAAAAAGAATGTAAAAATAAATAAAGAAGTAGACGATTTAATTGTTTAGTCTTTCTAAAGTAGTCTAGAGTATGAAGATATACTGCATTCGGCAACAAGGCCGCTGATTAAAAGGTTTTGTGTAGTTTAAAATCACCTCTTAAGTGCTGTTGTTCCCGGGTTCCTCCTGACCAGGGTGGTAGCACCTGTTAAGGTCCCAGCTATGACTAAATAGTTTACCCTTTTCAAAGAAACAAAAACATTACTAGTAATACATTATTAAGAAAATCAGAGAAAAATATTCCTAGTAATATATTAAAAAGTATTACCAGTAATACATTTTAAAATGTATATATATTTAAAAAACATAAAAGAGTACATAGATTACCAGCAATACATATCTGAAAAAAACATTAGTAGTAATACATTTTTTAAGAAAATCAAAGACAAATATTGCTAGAAATACATTAAAAAATAATACCAGTAATACAGTTTATATATATATATATATATATATATATATATATATATATATATATTAGAAAATAATTAACCGATACATATTTGAAAAACATTACCAGCAATATATATTTGAAAAAAATATTAGTAGCAATATGTTTGGAAGAAAATCATATTACCAGCAATATATCTGCCTCTCGACAAAATCATCTTTACAAACATACGTTAATGAAACCTGATCTACAAACTGATTTTTTACAAATATAATATATTCATGCGACTGTAAAATTTTTGTCAGTGTTAGCTAACTCATTGAGCCTGATATGCTGTTAAAAACAAAAAGAAACAAGCCATTCTAAAGGAAACAACACATACGACTTGATATACAATGAATGCAATAAAGAACAATACAAGCAAAACTACAATCATTTGTATAATTATCACATTCAATGAAATGTAAATTTTTCACCTTTTTCCATTTTTTTTTCTTATTTTTCTCCACTTTTATTAAATAACACAATATCACCGTTTGAGTTATTCAAACTTTGCTAAAGCACTTGTTTTTTTATTTGCCATCAAAATCAATAAGAATCATTAATATTTTATTCAGCAAATAATATTATATTGTTAGATGCAAATTATTTTAATAATTTTATATGAATATTAATTGAGTTCCGCGTTAGCAATTAACCTCTTTACCAAGTAAAACGAGCAGATAATTTAGATAAAAAATTAAAATTTTGAAAAAGATATAATCGTCATGACGAAATTTATTTTAATTTTCTTTTGAATTCGTCTGCTGAAAGAACTCGAAATATCAGCAGAGTACGTAAAAATCATTAAAATGAACAACTTGACAAATTCAGAGAAACATGACTCAATATTAGTACTAGACCATTATGAATTTCACTCAGCAAAACCTACTTAAAAATAAAGAATCTTCATTGCTCCCACCATGTCAGGAACCATATCCTCTTGTGTACCATACACACATGCATTGATAAACTGTACTGAAACCCAGATACGTACGATAAGTAGTAAGGTACAAATAACCTTTTAAAAAATACTGAAACAAGATATATTTAAAGAAAAAAGGATATGGCTTTTGTCAGGAATATGTAGATACATTGCAAAAGACCCAAAACACATGTAGCATTAATATTCAATTCACAATCGAATAGTAGCTCTATTAAGGAGAATGGCAGAGAAAAAATAGCTAGCAAATCTTGGTAAACCAACTTTCTTAGCAGCATTATTACAACGAAAGGCATGTCTTTGAGCCCTACGTGTTGTGTAGTCAATGTTAACAATCAGTGAAAAGAATACGAATCTTCGTTACATTATTAGATGTACTAAGCAACATATGAATACCATTTAATATTCTTCATGTTTTGAAATTTATCCATAACTGATATCGCGTTAAAACGAAGAATTTCCAACAATACGAGATAATTTTAGTGAAAAGAGAAAGGTCTCTTTTCTTCGCAAAGAGACGTTTGACGTTTAGAATTGAAAATGACGTTTATGTATCTCCAAATAAAATAACGAATGTTAAACATTTAGAATTTTGAAACGGGTCAAAAAATGACCAAATTGCGTGGTAGATATATTGAGTTTGTAGGACTGATAAACCTTGTGTGGGTTATTTAAAGCTGAAACACATTTTTTGTTTTCGGGTGAATATTTTATTTAATATTTGTTTTTAATAAATTATATACAATGATATTCCCAAATCCAACTCGCATAAAATTACTGCATTATTGTGTTTCATTAATAATAAATTTTAGGGCATTTTCAAATATAAACCGTATAGAAATAGATCTTAAACCTATATTCTTTAAAATAAATACTTTTGTGGATTAAGAAATATCTAGGTAACCTCCCTAGTGAGGCTGAATATAGCATAAGGCCAATTTTGAATGTGGGGAGGTCTAGTCCGTAAACTCGGCCAAAAGTTTCCTGTAGACTCTGCATACAGCAAGGTCGGGCTCTTGTCTTTTTTTTCAGACGAGACTCCGCCATGAATTTAAGCGCAGTATTAGATTAGCACATTGCATTCACTTACGTACAAATACCCTTGAGAAAGGTATTAATCTGTCTCTTCCCTCCAGTTATCTGTTAAATAAAAGGACAGAGTGGGTTATATAGCCTTGGCTGTCACTCAGTCTACCGCAGAAAGTAATGATAACCTTCTGCGGGATTATCTTCTGCCCAGTCAGTCATGTCTTTTTCGAGACATGATCGCCCAGAGAGTGTAACACGAATGGCACTTAACTGACTAGATTGGTAACAATGTCTCATTAATTTACATTTGAATCAGCTGGATGTAACCATAAATTCTATGCTGTCATCTTTTAGCACATTCTCGCTTGTGAATAACTATTTTGGTTCGATTGTTTACGGTTAACTTTGATCTTCAAAAATATAAGTGCAATGACAACTGTTATCCATTGTGACCTTGATTACTTTTTTATTGTTCACGCTCCCTCATGTTTTCTGTTTTCAAACTCTTTCACACCAAATAACCTCTCGTGAATTAGTGGCTTTACAGTATTGCTAGGCGTGAATTTGCTTTAAAGACAATTTTCACTCGCTATTTCAGTTTGTGAAAATAAGGTACTTAACCTGCAGTTCTAATGAGTACAAAAATGTGAAGGTTTGTAAACATGATCCTCACGACTGACAACACTGAGGTGTTCCTTTTACTATAATTAGAAGTTTTTATCCGTCAGACCAGAAACAAAGCATAAATGCAGCGTCTGCGACAAAGAATGTCACTGGTGCATCGGTTTCTACAGTCACAGACGCCAATGGTCCAGCCAAGTAGACAATTAGGATGCTACCCATGGTCAACTCTGACCGACGGAGGCCTACAACTACTACTATCCATATATTTTATTTCTCTGAACATTTTAAAGGCTGATAATACAGACCAATGTCTGGAAAATGTTTAAAGAAGAAATTAAATACGAACTTCACATTCAGTGGCAACTATTAGAAGTAGTTGAAAATGTAAAACTGAAGAGCAACATTGAAAATCAATGCAAATATTTCGCTGAGGAACTCGATTGAAGACCTGAATCATATAGAAATATTTAAAAAATATAACTTTTTTTTATAATAATTTCACCATAAGCAACGCAGAACTGCTACTAGTGCACAGGGGCTTACAAAAGTATTGAGAGATGAGTAAGAGAAACAATTTACTGTGGTGTCTGGTAATGAGTAAGAAAAGGATGAGAATACAGGGGTGAAGTGGGCTGCATGATAGTAAATTGCAAAAGAAAATGAACGTAATACAAGCCTTGACATGGAAATGCTGCGAGTCAAGGAAGGAAAAGGTGACAATTGACTTTGAATTTAAATTCTTGCAGATTGTAGCTGTTAGGGAAGCAAGTACACGAAAGGGAATTTCACAGACGAGAAGTGTGAGCAAAGAAGCTATGGAGTAGAAGTTGCTGTTACATTTTATTGGTTTCACTGTAAAAGGGTGAGACATAGTCTAGTATCTCGAGTAAATTCATGCAGAGAGGTGTACCAGGAAGCTAAGCTCCTCGGTATTTGTAGAAGAGACAGTGTGATGCCACATTACGTCAGCGAGAAAGTGACAGGGGTTGAACTACCAGGTATGGATTAACTAAATCACAGATTCTTCTTTGGATTTTGACATGGATCCTGAGGTAAATAACAGGGACCTCTTCCCAGATGTGACAACAGTATTCAATTCATGCGCGGATCTTACATTTATTTATATGCGAGATCGATTTAGACGAACAGCAGATTTAGCTATGGATTCAATGTAATAATTCCATCTGGGGTGAGCAAATAGATTTAGACCAAGAAGGCACCGTATTTTGCATTCAGTGAGACTAGACTGATCCATTCTGATTGGTGGGTAGGAGCGTTTGTCTATGCTGATTAAAGGATAACAGCCCTCTTTTGGAAGCATTAAAATTTAGGAGCCATTTCTTAGACAAGTCCACCAGAGACTCGAGGTTCTTTTCAAGATCAGGAGCGAAGTTTGTATTGTCAGCATCGGCACATTTCTTATCGGGGCGGGAGTAAGGAGTTTTGTCGTTAACATAATAGGCCCAGTGGATAAAGACGTTGGTTAGTTCCGGCGACTTGACACAAAAAGTTGTGAGTTCAATACCAGATTATAACAGTGATGACCAAGTAACTTAGAGAGTCCGGTTTGAGCGAGATAACTCTTGACTACCAAAAGAGGTTTCACGCAAGGACTGAGAATGATATATACTAGTGACTGTAATAAAGGGTTCGGTTCGAAAAGTATCACCTGAAGAAGGCTGGAGCGTACAATGACCGAAACATCGTACGAATGGCAACAATGATAAGGGCAACAGTCTGAATAATGTAAATAGTGAAAATACTACCTTGTCGTAGAAATATAGACTGACGAATTACACCTTGCATATTTTTCTTAGTCCATGACACTATTTTCCTGAGTTTTCAAGTTGTTGTTAAATATTTCTTGGGTTTGTCTCTGAAAATGAAACACACACACACACACACACACACACACACATACACACACACACACGAATATATATATATATATATATATATATATATATATATGCAAAACCTTCAGATAAAAGTATATTTAAAAGACAGTAGGACTAAAGTCAAAAGGAAAAGTTATATTAGACTACGCATTTCGTCCTCTGAGTAATTTATTTTCAAAGAGCTGATACCATACTTCCCTTTGTTTATAAGTACATTTTCTGATACTTTAAAATGTATGCCACTGTTTCTTGGTGAAAATCACTATTTTCAATTTCTTATGACTTGGTCTGAAAATATCGTTCTCAATTCATTTCATTCTCAGCTGCCCAATACTTCCTTCTCTTAGTTTGCTTTATAACTTGGCATTAAATCCTTAAAACACAAGTTAGAATCCATGTTGAATCTATTCTCAACAAATTAGCATATGCTAGAGGAAGTGATTTTATATATATATATATATATATATATATATATATATATATATATATAAATAACAAAATTACAATATTAAACTCTACTCTGTATCGAGAACTCTGTAAAGTAAATACTTGAACAGTGGGCTTTTAATCTGCGTGTTCTTTCATTTCTTCTGTAATATTATATACATATAGTCTAAACGAAGTCAAATCAAGCGTATATAACACAATTTTTGATTCTACGCAAATAACCATCTCTGCTTTGAAATATATCGTAATATCAACAGACAATGTTTCAGAAAATCCCAAACATTAACGAAATGGTTTGACTACCGACATATTGAAATAATTTGTTGAAACATTATTTTGAATCGATACTCGTATTTGAGTAGATATTCTGTTTTTAATCAAACGGTTTTTTTTACTGGCCTGATTATTTACGATGTCGTATCATTCGTGGTCGTGTGGTCTAAATCACACCCGATTAATTTGTGGCTTCCCCTATGTAGATAGGTTTTGAAGGTTCGATTCCTGCAAAATGGTGCACATTTTCTTAACAAAATATATATTAATATTATTATAAGTATTTCTAAAAATCATATTTTACTTCAACAGAAGTGTACTACTTCTCAGTACCTCAGCAGGCTGAGATGTATCTTGCTGTCAGCAATTCATATGCATACAAATTTCAAATTTAGAAAGAACACGTTTGTTGTAATGTAATTTTTTTTTCGAAACCGCTGATATAATCACAGGTTTACCTTCAAATAATAAGATCTTATACCAAATTGTACCAAACTGGCTAAACACATGCGGAAATAGAAGGAAAAACAGCAAATACACTGATATAACATAGATCAAATTAAAAAAGGCAAACATTTCAACAGTGATATCTGCAGATTATGTCAAAAAGAAAAGTTACTGTAAATATTATTTTCAGATTAAGAAAGGTTATTAAATAAAATTTCCAAAGTAATTTTCGGATGTAAACATATCAGAAAATATATTTTAATATCATACAAAACCGAATAAAGTGTTCACAATTCCAAAACATCCTCCCTTATTTTGAAATTTCAGTATTTTAAACTTCCAGTAATGTCGTCTGAAAATCCCTGTTATACGTTAAAAAAATAGATGTTGGAAAATCAGTTGATATAAAACGCCTGAAGATACCAAAAGGTTGAATGCTAGGTTGCATAAGAAAAAACTGTTTTCCATATATATATACATATATATATATATATATATATATATATGGAAGAAAGTTAAGCTTAAGCTTAACCACCATGTTTGTTTATAAAATAATACTTTCATATGGTATATCTTCCGCTTTCATTCGGCATAATCTGCTTTTGTTTTATGCTTTTTCTTTCATGAATATATCACCAGTTGTAAATAATTGACAATTTCTTTTGTTGTATCAAAACCATTTCGTTGAATAACTTGACAAAACCCAACCATCTGTTTTGTGTTGTAATATTTGCTGCCTTTTCGTCAATTCTCAATCATTATCGGTTTTTATTCGTAATTATTTTCTTTCTGCTAGCACTTACGTTATATGCTTTGTTATTAAGATAAGGTTACAGTCAATAGGATTCGATCTTACTACTTTAGCTCTCTAAATAAGATGCCAAAATGTTCCAGGATATGTCACAACATGCACTGTATGTTTGCTCGTCTTTATCAAATTAAATTTCTACTAAGTTATATTGATATATAAATGTTTGCTAGTAAATATGACTGTTTTAATTGGCTATTAGCTTATTTGTAGCAAAACATCCTTAGTAAATATTGGAATCACTCGACAGGTTTACAGATGTTTTGCTAAGAAGGAACGCATATATCATGTGTAGATAGCAGAGAGAGATAAATATGGGCATGTGCGTTTGTGTAGGAAAAATGACCCAGAAACAGCGTTAATCTAAATTGTAGAAGACAACAGTCATCTGAGAAATGTTGCACAGTGTATGATCATAAACTTGAAAAGAAGAACAAAACAGAAAATTTGTTCGTATTTGGTTAAAACTGAAAATTTATTTTCGTGTATATTAATTTGTGAAGATAAACATTTGTGAAAAGGCATGATTGTCTACATGTTGAAGGAATTTTGTGAATAACAAATTCTTTCAGAACAAAACTATTCATAGCTCTCCGCTTCAAACTTTTGTTTATCTCTCGTTGAAGTGTTTTTAACACAGTGTGATTCTGTATCTAAAAAGGCTGATAGCCATGGTTACAGAGCTCGATTAGTCCTGTTGTTTAACTGAGAAAATAAAGATATGAGAGCCAAAAGAAAATAAAAGATATTAGTGCCAAAGTGAATGGAATAGACGAAGAAATAATTTAAACACAGATCTCTCATTTCAATTTATATGCTAATAACCATCAAACAAAAAATGCCTATATCTTTATAATATTCAAGTTATAGCCATCTACGAATTATAGGTTAGTTCTAGTACAAGAACACATGTAAGTCACATATTGCGATGAATGAATACACTGCCAATATCTTCATGTGTAGATGAGTGTTTTATATATTAAAGATATATGTTTAGAAATAATAATTGGGTGATAGTTCCGCAAAATTCTATGTAAAAGTTGTAAAAACTTCTACCAAACGTCTAAAGAGTACAATACAAAATCGAACTAAAAGAAAAGAACATCTGATGACATTGTGAACAGAAGCTGAGTAAAGACTGAGGAAGAAGAATGGGAGTTAAATGAATTTACAATAGGGGAGGTGTGATTATTTTCAGTTATTAAGCGGAAAAAGAAAGGGATAGACTCTGGAAACAAAAGAGATTGAAAGTGATGCAAGTGAGAGAAGAAAAATTCAAGAACGGAAACGATGAAACACAAAATGAAAAAAAAATGGGGTGGATGTTATAATGGCAGAGCGAAACATTCCATAAATTGATTCGTTCATGGTCTTAAATGAGCGTAAGACTGAAATGGAAAAGCAGATATTTTTCTCGTTAAATACCGTATGAAATCTGACACTTCTATACTTTTTAAAGATCATGGTCGGGAATGGGTATAAAAAATTAATGTTTTGTTCTAGCACATGCCATATATATATAGAGAGAAACAGAGATAGATAGATAGATAGATAGATAGATAGATAGATAGATAGATAGATAGATAGATAGAAACAGGCTGCGATTGTAAGATAGGAATATGCCTGAAGAGATAGATAGATAGATAGATAGATAGATAGACAGATAGAAACAGGCTGCGATTGTAAGATAGGAATATGCCTGAAGAGATAGATAGATAGATAGATAGATAGATAGATAGATAGATAGATAGATAGAAACAGGCTGCGATTGTAAGATAGGAATATGCCTGAAGAGATAGATAGATAGATAGATAGATAGATAGATAGATAGATAGATAGATAGATAGATAGATAGAAACAGGCTGCGATTGTAAGATAGGAATATGCCTGAAGAGATAGATAGATAGATAGATAGATAGATAGATAGATAGATAGATAGATAGAAACAGGCTGCGATTGTAAGATAGGAATATGCCTGAAGAGATAGATAGATAGATAGATAGATAGATAGATAGATAGATAGATAGATAAAGAGAGAAAGAATAATAGATACGTATATATGGGGGTCGTGTTAACATGTATATATATATATATATATATATATATATATATATACATGATATTTAGGTTGTAATGCTGAAATATGCATAGATGAGGCCTATGTCAATATTTATAAATGGTTATATTTAAATATGTCTCATTGCGCGTTTATATTTATATATATATTAAAAGTTCATTGCGTTGGAGTTTATATATATATTTTTTTTTCTAAACATATTCTATTAAATATAAGAGACAATGAATGTCTATTATGTTTAATCATGAGCCGTTCCAAACGTCGTATTTTTGCTTTAATTTCAGTTGAAAATAAAGACAAAAATTCTCCAACATTTGGATAATTATTTATTGGTTTTCTTCTAAGCTTTCGGCTCAGATGAGCCATCTTCAGAGAGGTAGTTTAAACTGAAATATTATAAAATCCACCATCACCGATGATTTTATTTTGTGTTGACATAAAACTCCGCTTGGCAACAACAATAGTTACCAAACATAATAAACGCAGTTCTTAAGTTTGCGATGCGGTTTTATATATATATTAAAATTAACATAAAGTCCATCTCTATTTAGCAAATATATTTAGCAAAGTTAAAAAAATATTTTGAAACCCTAAAGATTAAGTTTATTCTATATCATCGTCATTGACTTTGACCACGGTCTCTAGCTGACTTCAGAATCTTCTGCCACTTTTTGAAACGATCTCCTTTTTTAGTTTGTGAATGCTGCCCTAATTCATCTTTAGTGTTACTAGGATGTTTTAATGGTTTTTGGTTCAATTGCACCTCACTCATAATAATCAAGAGCGTTGCAGTCTGGAGAGTTAGATGGCCATCTATAAGGCGTGATGCGATCACAGAAATTATTTGCCATCCATAACTGAGTCTTCTCGCTTGTACGATATAGTGCAAAGTCCAGTTCGCACATAGAGCGTTTCATCAGCTACCCACTTTACAAATGACAGTATTACCTCCTCAAATGACTGGGTAAAGGCCTCCTTGATATGTCTGAGGCTTTCACTAACAGATTCCGGAAGTTCATATTCCTTATAAGAACGGTCACAATGAGTTTTCTGAGCTGCCGTATCTTCGTAATCACCATCAGACTCATGAATCTATTTCTGTATCCTCTGCACTATCCTCAGATTAAAACCCAATCACTTGAAATTTTCATATTAGAGCCTCCGGTACAGTACAGCATGACGTTTCTCAATTTCTGGCGGAGTGAATTACATGGTGGTCATTTTTCTCACAGATTGTTTCCAACTATTCTTACTATACTGTGCAGTCAACAAAATCAACATCAAACATCGCGCATGTGCGAAGTAAAAAAAATAAAATGGTCCCAATTTACCTCTGGCATTAAGTGTGTGCGTGTGTTTGTGTGCATTTGTGTGTCTGTGTTTATCTGTGTGTCTGTGTGCATCTGTGTTTATGTGTGTGTGTGTGTGCGTGAGTATTTAGAATGCATGTTAGAAATATTATAAATATGCACTCAAAAAAAGAAACGGATAGACAGATATGAATAGCCTGAAATAACTAGGAGATAGATAGATAGATAGATAGATAGATAGATAGATAGATAGATAGATTTGAACAGACTGAGATAGATAGATAGATAGATAGATAGATAGATAGATAGATAGATAGATAGATTTGAACAGACTGAGATAGATAGATAGATAGATAGATAGATAGATTTGAACAGACTAGATAGATAGATTTAGATAGATAGATAGATAGATAGATAGATAGATAGATAGATAGATAGATAGATAGATAGATAGATGTAACACTTTTATTGCACTTCTCAATTGTGGAAATCGTTTCCGGCTTCTTGTTTTAGAATCAAGTTTGATCTTCCAAACTTTAAATACAATGCCAAATGTTGTCTCTTAATACTGTTTTTTTATTTTCCTTTTTTTAACATATAATTTTTTCGTATTCTCTAGAATACTGTAACACATTGCGGCCTTGTGGGTCTCTTGCATTGCTTGGGATAAAAGGATTAAAAATACAAATGATAGATAGTGAAACAGAAAATACACATAAAAAAACAAGATAGATAGATAGATAGATAGATAGATAGATAGATAGATAGATAGATAGATAGATAGATAGATAGATAGTTGTAGCATGAGAAAACAGTTCGTATCAAATCTTGAGGAAGAAAAAAATCCTGATGAATATGATAGAATGGAAAGTTGTTTTGAATGCTCTTGAATGTTTTTCCCCGAAAAATGCTCAGATTGATGGACAAGTCTATCTCGAATGATTATAGAAGAGAAAAGCTGAGAGTTTATTAAACTCTTGCTGGACTAAAATGTGCTGTATTGCCTTGTTTTCAATAAAAAGCGATTGTTTTATGCGAATTGACATGAGGTCTACTATTTTACGTAAAAGTAATAAGAATGAAGTTCCATATTGAAACAGAAATAACAAGTTATAATGTAAATTACTCTAGTGCTAAAGTTATCGAGAAAGCTATAAATATATGTGTGTGCGTGTGTGTGTGCACTCAGTAAATAAATATTAGTTTCTAGAGAGGTTAAAATTCTTTATTCAAAGATTTTCTCATAACATTGCTAAAAAAATGTAAATATTATAGATGTCGATAGATGTCCGAAATTATTAAACAGTATGAAAAGAAAGTTTTATTTTATCTAGGCAAAATATAGAACAAAATGATGATTTTTTCGTTTTTTGTTTGTTTTTATTTTATTTGTTTTTTTTCCCCGGCAAACGATAGATGACGAGTTCAACTCGCTAGGCAGTTCACGTGTGAGTTGTGTGTGGTCGAGTGGTCGATTGCCTGTCCCTTTTCAGGTGATAACATCAACAAAACACAAAATAATTCAGAGAATAAAATGATTAAACATATGCAAACAAATTGTGGAAATGCAATGTTTAGCAATAAAAAAAAAAATTAACAAATTTGAAGCCTTTCACCCCAAGCTAGGCAGTATTGATACTGGTGCGTAGGTAGCTATATAAGTGATGGAAGAAGAACACGTTACAAGGGCTGCCAAGGATGGGTAAGAGATGGAAGAACTCTGATGCGAAGAGGATGGCATGAGGGTAGAGCGGAAAAAAACACGATACAAAGATTGTCATGAAAAAGATGCATGTCAAGAAGATAAGAGATGCCAATTGACATTGCATTTAAATTCTTGAATATGTTAGCTCTCAGGGAAGCATATATACGGGAGGGAATTCCACTGGCGGGATGTGTGAGCAAAGAGGGTGGTAGAGTTAAAGATGCGCTTACATTTGATCGGCATCATTTAAATGGTGAGACCGAGCCGCTAATCTACTAGCACGAATACATTCATGCAAAGGGAGGACCATATGAACGAAGCTCATCGGAGCAGAAGACGTGAAAGTATTTTTTAAATGGACACAAGGAAACCATATCACGTCGGTGAGAAATTAACTGGAGTTAAGCCACCAGGTCGGCATCAATTACATTGTAGTTTCTCGGATGGATTAGTGTAGATTTAGAAAATGCCTTTCACGTCATCTCCGACAATCATTAGACATCATCGGGAAGTTCAGGTTGAAATAAACCCATATAAAAGAGATACTATTTTCAGTGTCCTGGGGGATGAAAGACGAGGGTTTGGAAATGACATTAACTGAAACAAAACATTAATACTACTACTACTACTACTACTACTACTACTAATAATAATAATAATAATAATAATAATAATAATAATACTCCTTAAATAGGTGGAAGTGGTCTTATTCACCTAGGATTGTCATACAAGACTACAAATATTGGCTTACTAACATACATAGAAACAACAAAGAACTGTATGATAGAATTACTCAAAAAACACGAAAACAGAAAGAAAAAATATTCAATAATGAAAAAAGGCATTATATACAAACAAGATTCACATTTAGTAAATTCTGTAGACAAGCAAAACAGAAGCCAAGAAACAAGTATTGCGGCAAAAAATATGAAAATGAAAAGCAAAGATAAAGCTCTTGAACAGATGAAACAACACTGGCAAGACAAACCTCTGCATAGCCAATATCCAAACCGTGCTAATAAATCCAATGTTGATAAAGTTAATACTCATCGATGGTTACGTGCATGTGGATTAAACACTGAGATTAAAGGCTTTATTCTTACAGCGCAAGACCAAAATCTTTTTACTAGGAACTTTCAGGTAAATATTATACATAATAATATGGATCCAAAATGAAAGTTCTGTCATAAATACCAAGAAACAATAGACAATCTAATCTCAGGATGTTCTGTACTTGCCCCAAATGAATATAAAAAACGTTTCGATAGAGTGGGGCAATATTTACATTGAACAATGCGCAAACACTATGGAAAATATGTAATCAAACGCAGGTATTCACATCACCCAGCACCGGTTACAGAGATAGAAGATGTCAAAATTCTTTGGGATTAAACCAGCTACACAGACAGAATAATTGAAGCAAATAGGCCCGACATTATTGTTAAAAAGCAGAAAGAAAAGACCATGCCTAGTAATTGATATGGCTTGCCCTGGGGATTGTAACATAGCAACTAAGGAATTCAAAAAACTATCAAAATATAAAGACCTGGAAATTGAAATCGAAAAAATGTGGAAATTGAAAACCAGAATCGTGGCAGCGATAGTAGGTGCTCTTATATTGATAAACAAAATGGAACAAAACAAAACATTGAAAGATTCTCTGGAAACCCCGGCTTAAGAGATATAAAAATAATTGTCCTGTTAAATAAAGCCCACACACTAAGGAAAATTTTGTCTATGTAACGATAAGGATGTTAGGGTAGACAGAAAAACATTAAATAGAATCATAAAAACACACCACGACCTGCCTTAGGTCTACCTGCTGTCTTGGTAGGTATTGCGTCCATAGCAGAAATGGAAATACGATAAAAAAAGAACGTAATAATAATAAACCTTTGCATGGTAAATATCCAGAACATGCTCATAAATCCGATGTTGATAAAGTTTACACTCATTGATGGTTGCGCGTATCTGGATTAAGGGCTGAATGACCAG
Organism: Ascarosepion bandense; assembly: GCA_037127315.1. Taxonomy (NCBI): domain Eukaryota; kingdom Metazoa; phylum Mollusca; class Cephalopoda; order Sepiida; family Sepiidae; genus Ascarosepion; species Ascarosepion bandense. Next base: position 1,075,693 of record JBBBDQ010001328.1, read on the forward strand.
AGATTTTTCACCACGAGCTTCCAGGCAAATATCATGTCATGCCTAATAATGTGGATCCAAATTCCTGATTTAGTAACAAATATCAAGACAAAATATCATAGACAACTAATCGCAGGATGTTCTGTATTTGCGCCAAATAAACATAAACTCGTCATGATAACGTAAGGTAAAATTTTTGCACACGATAATGTGTAGACACTCTGGAAATGTTGTTAATAAATTGGCATGAATATTACCGAGCACCGGTTAGAGAAAAAGAAGACATCAATATTCTATGGGATTACGCCAAAGACTGAAACAAATAGGCCTTCCGTATTTCTCAAAAACCAAAAATCAAAACGTCTCCTATCAAGCACACAAACGATCCAATGTTTGCTATTGATTTTGCTTTCTTTCTCAAGGTAAAGTATGTCCAAAATACTTCATGCATCTTAAAATATAGAGGCCAAACCTTGCATGATTATGTTTGCGTCGTTCGTAGTTTTGGACAGCTTTCACCTGCTGTTGTCTACTCAATTGACTGCCTGTTTGACTCCGGGATGAACTGGTGGATCCTTGTTTCATACATTGTCACATATTTACGCAAAAACTCCTTGTTACGTTAAGACAGTTGCAAACAATGTTCTGAATGTTCGATGTGTTGTTGTTTTTGATCGACAGTGTGCAAACGCAGCACCCACTTTTAACACAGCTTTATCATTGACAAATGTTCCTGCAAATTTGTTGAATAAACTGCATTCAATTTATGATTGTCAAAAATGAATTTATAGGATTTTTTTGTGTATTTACCAGGAAAAGTGCCGATTTTTGCCGAACCGAGCGTTCACCATTATTTGAGTCCGTACGACCGCGTTTAAATTCAGCATACAACCTCTTAACCGTTGTTTCTGACAGCGCAGAGTTCAAATAACACTCATCAAGTCATTGCTTTGCTTAAGCATCATTTTCTCCCATCAGAAAGCAATACTTTATCAACATACCAAATTTTGATTTTTCCATTGTTTTAAAAATTTGCCACATTAGCCTCACTTAAATAAATACAATTTGTAAACTAATAATCCGATTAAGCTTACATTTTGTCATGTGGCATTTGAAATTTAGTACTTTATAAAAATTATATAGATTTTTAATTAGCGGCATCATCCATATATCAAGCCCGGGACTTATTGAGTTATTCGTTATAACGGCTGGCAATGGACCTAAATATTTGAAGACTGGAAAGTAAGAAGCATGACTGAGAATAATGATAGAAGAAACCGTTCGCATATAATTCACAGTTAAATCAACAATTTCTATTTTAAAATGCTGAGGTGTATCTGTCAATCAATAATGCTGGTAAATTTGTAAAGTTGGGGTATCAAAGTTGAAAGTTCATCAGGGCAATTTCCATATAAAAATATTTAGGTTGCAATATTCAATGAATTGGACGAAGAGAAGAATAGATTTAATATATTCTGGCGACAAAAGATATCTAACACAGTGAACCAAATTTTCTTGTCTGCAGACATAGCAATTCAGTTAACATTTAAATAAAATGATACGAACTCTATGCAAATGTTCTCACAACGGTAATAATAATCGCAACACTATTAGCAACCATTTCCTTATAATTAAACATTCGGACTTCATTGATCAAACAGACAGTGATGCTGTTTATTAAAATCTATTAAATCTTTATATTAAAACAATTTTTCAGGAAAATAGGTATCACAATTTCTGAAACCATTATCACTTTTTCCAGTATTGACGGGCGGGGATCTTCGTAACATTTTTTTTGAAATAGGGTCGAACATTTTGATTATGTCAAAATTTGATCTTGTCTACTTGACATATCCATTTTAATTTTTGACGATGCTGAAAGTCCACAATTCTGTTATTTAAAAGAATTTATGTTTGTGATTCATTCATTCCAGTTCACGAGATTCGAAGAATGTTGGTTCTTTTGAAGACGTATAGATTGCAAAAAGAATAATACTACTAAAAATATTTGAAAAAAAAAGAAAATCTTTGCGAAAACGAGAAAAAGTGTTACAATATTTACTTGAAAGCAAAAGGAAATACTGACTGAATATTACGAAAAAGGCAAAATAACGAAAGCGAACAACGTTTTATGTTAATAATGAAACAATATGATGCTATGTTATGATGTGAGGATTATGACCATGATATTGGCATTCTATAAAACTTTTGAATATGAAGAGGTTTTTATATGATGCGTATTGATGGAACTGTGAAAGAAATACATATACAACAAAATTAAAAAAAATATTTGACAACTTCTCTGAAAATGAGAGTACAAAATAAATTCTTAATGTTCTGGAAGCGAATATAAGAAAATACAAGGAAATGACGAATTACAGCTTTTAACAAAAATATAACCAACAACATAGTTATGCGTGTCTTTCGTGTAACTTTGATATTATTATTATTATTATTATTATTATTATTATTATTATTATTATTATTATACATCTAGAAGACATCTTTCCTGTCTTGTCACCTCTACGGTTTCAAAAAGCTAAATATTACACGGATTTTAACTATGCTATTTCAAGTGGGTGGGGGAATAAAGAACTGTAATATTTATATAAGAGAAGAACCCTTGAATAAAGTTGCGCCCTTCTCAGTTTTCTTTATATTTCCGCAATGCAGAAGCATCGATGTGATATGAATGAAAACACAGTAAATGTCAGAAGGAAGTTAACAAGAATGTACGTTAACATCAAGAAATATGTATTAAAATACAAGTGAAAAATTAACATCAAACGTGTAGATTTGTGCTTTTACAGAGATGCATTTTAAAAGTATATATATTGGATAATTAGAAAAGGATACCTTTACAAAATAGTATTCATTTATTACTTGCTGTGTAACTTCCGAACATAGGCGATAATGGCTCTCCACAACTTTCTATTCTTCTTAGTAATAAACAAAATTTGTCTCTTTGATATATAATTAGAAACTGAATGTTTCTAATTATACCATGTACTTTCACATGCCCATTAAATAGGTTATTATGCTTTCTTTCCATCAATATAACCGTGTGCATGACAAATTCACCAATCCCTCTTTTTTATTATATATTGCGGAAACTGTGACTACTTATATATATATATATATATATATATATATATATATATATATATATATATATGCTATTGTGTTTAAAACTTTCTCATCCAGTCCATGACATTCTTGGCATCATTTTTGTAGAATCATATATTTTATACCTCAAGTCTTCTTATACATACTGTCAAATAGAAGATTGGTATTTATAACAGTATTCTAGATTTCGATTCTGAAAATGCTGTTGCATTTTGGGATGGTATCTTTTACTGTTCCAATACGTCTTCAGATATTTATATCGCATTTACCATCGTTTGTTAAAACACGGAATTTGAGCCGACTTCCATTCATAAATTCATCATGAAGTCCACGATACTTTAAATAGCTGTTTGTTATATGTACTTTGGCGTAGTAATGGTAATGCCAAAATTAGCCGTTTCTTAATAATACGAAGCTGGTAATGGTAATAATAGCCATTTCTTTTCAAGAAAGCTTTTGGTAGCAGTTACTTTACTGCAAAGAAACATCTGGCATTGGTTGACCGAACAGCCAGTATTGGTTTCAGCTGATATTTATGAAATATTTATCTAAAAAAACCTTCAGGAAAACAGGTTCCTTAACTCCATTTCCCGTATTGATGGGGTTTTTCTTCCTAACATTTAATTGAAAGTAGAGTGAAATCTTCCCATCTTGATTATGTCAATATTTTCTCTTCGATTTACATGTGCTATTCATGTTATTTGTTGCCGTTGTTGATAGTCAGTAAATAATGGGATTATCTAGCAACAAATTATGTTTAAAGAAGAAAAGTCTTTGTCAAGATCGTCGGACTTCACTAGCTGAAAGCTATTTTAGCAATTGATTTTAGAAAGTGGCTCTATACAGCCGACCGTTTAGATGTTTCTGGATGAGTTTGGCTTCATGTCTGACGTCCATATGAAAGTTTCTAATAGAAAAGAAATTTAAGAACATGACTATTATTTAGTACGGTTGTTTGTTTATGATTCTGTAGCGTCAGTAGATCCTGTCTTCCCTTATAAACATTGATCTTACAAAATTTTTAAACAGCCTACAGTTTAAATAAGAACTGAAGAGTTTTGGCTCCATGCACTTATGTCTCAAACTGAGGAGTTTATTTAAGAACCTGGCTTCAGTTTTTTTTTTTTTGGTTTTGTACCCATGTGATGTGTTGGGCAAAACTGCGTCTGACGCTGGTTACACTAATTTCAGTTTAATTTTCTCTTATAACCAATTTGTTATAACTGATCCATATTAGTATTTACTTCAGCTAAACACAGTTTCCAAATTATGATTTGTCTTTCTTCTAGACTAGCTGCAAACCAAGGCTGACGATTTTGATGCTAATTTCTAATTTAGCTTATAACCAAGGGAAAAAGTGTTACCTAAGGCCCTTAAGTGAATGTAATGAACTCGATTAGAATTCAAACTCAGCTCTCCGTATTAACATTCAAAGTCCATATCCATTACACCACGTGAAAAATATTTAAATGATTATTATATTTTCTGTATTTGTTTGAAATTCGTAATATTGCTTGAAATGTGCAAATCGCAGGTCCCATTTCAGGGCTATGATTTTGCTTTTATGAAAAAAATATCAGTGGTGATCAATGTTTATCAACTACAGCTTTAATGTTGTTTCCATTTGCTTTTTATGGCTATTAACCAAAGCGCTTTTTTGTGAGAACCCCTAAAGGGCGTTTATCGTTTTTAAATAAAACCCCTTCAAAACTACTAAGTCGTAGGAACACAAAAATTCAAAGATTAAAAAATAAGGTAGAATTCTCCTAGAGAAGAATGCTGACATTACTATAGACTGTACATATGATGAAATAGGATTTTAATAATAAGCTAAGAATTTAAGGACATTTCTACTAATTATTTTGAAGAGTCAATTAAAGTTTCTTGCAGATATAATAAGGAATATGTGGTAATGGAATATGGAGAATTGTAGACTCAAAGAAACTGCTAAACCCAAGAGAGACATCAAGAATGATCGTATAATACACCTAATGCGAAAGTAGAGCAAGAATAATGAGGGTTTGTAAAAACTGAAAAGCAATTTGAAGTAAGAAAATGAGGAAATTGTGGAGAACCATAATTGCGCAACTTTTGAAAAAAGACAGTAAATAGATTAAAAAATAACACGACCTCGAATCATTTCATTTTATTAACCTGTCTGAATATCACATAATGTGTATCGTTTGAGCTATAAAGTCACCGACTGATCAAATCATTATTTAGTTAGTGATATACTTCTTTGATTCCAATCAATTCATTATATGTTTGAATCTATTTTTTACATATGTTAATAGTATATGGAGAATTATATCAGTTGCCTTTTTGAGTTACCTATTAAGAAACTTAATAGTAAATATAAAGTAACAGAGAAAAGAATACTGAACTGTTATGTGATATATGTCCTTCCATATGGCAGTAAATTCTGGGCAATTTCCTGAAAGTTTAAAGAGTGACCTGAAATAAAAAATGTAGCTCTATAAAACGTTACTAAGATTACCATAGACCGAATATGTGTGCAACGACAACATTCTGGAGAGAATGCACATAAAAAATCAAACTTATACATAGTATCAGGAAGAGTCAGAGGAGAATTCAGAGACACATAATAATGAAGGAGGTTTTGGAGAATCAAATACTCAAAGAAATGCTAGAAGGGAAGAGAAACTGGGGAAAGCAGCTCGAGAAATACATGTTGGGTTGGAACAGGCGGATAGTAGATCGAGGTTTGAGGGAGATACCAAGAGGAAAACTGTTGGGAGCAATAAAGGGGCAAGTGTAAGTCTTTGATCGCCTACGAAAAGACACAGAACACAAGAAGCAAAAGATGAAAACAAGTTTAAAGTGTTATGTACCAACTTATTTATCATCCTTATTGAATATGATTCGTTTTTTAGTTATATAGAAATCCAAGAGGTATAACAAGATATTGACGTAAAAAGAACACGTACACTTTTCCTAAGATATCATATATAGAGGTTGATTTGTTATCCAAAGGTGAACAGTCAAAATCAAGTAGGAACGAAATCAGCCATTATAGCTTCAACATTATAGTAGTGAAATTGTCTAATAGAAGAGAAATAAGAAACAGAGTTTCACTCAGTTTGATCAGGTTATCAGAATCTTTTTTTATTATGTGATAAAACGAGAAAAGAGAAACTAACGTGAGTGAGCAGTAACAGATGTAACATAGCGTGTTCAAATGAAATCTCAAATAGCAACATGTGACATTTATACTCGTTCGGTGGTTAGTCTATTCTTTGAGCAAAACATGCAAATAAATAGTTCTAAAAATTCTTAGTAAAAGGGCCTTGCCTGTCGTCTTCAATATATATACCAGCTGTATAACCCTCCATTGCTCCGGGTTTCTTAGTGGTAATGTTGAAACGGTAAGGTCAGGTGCTGAATCAAAAAATTCCAATATGAGGTTATCGTGACACGTAAGTTAAAAAATGCAAAGATATTATTGGTTTTTGTTTTATTTGTAAAACGGGGTTCATTATTCGTCAAGTTTGCCAATAATCGGGAATGATGTATGTACAACTGGAAGAACGTGGGTGGCCGTTACGGGAGGCTGTAATGTGAAGTATTGACATTGAGAAGAAGTGGATGCATTGTCCCTACAACGTCTAAAGAGTTGTCCCCTCAAAAAAACGTGAAATTCTCATAGGTAAAGTTACAAAAAAAAGCCGATTTTTGTTAGCATACAATTTAGAGTTTCGGAGAAATAAACGAGTACACAAAGCAGCATATTCTATTAATTAATCCGCTGTGTATCACTTGAAACTTTTGTTCGCATATCAAAACATCACGACCTTGATCTACTAGTGACTCGATTTTGGTTGAGTTTGAGTGAAACATCTTGGAGAAAGACATAAAAGTGCCAAAAAACCACCCGAAATATTTTTTTCTCATTTTTGATGAAACCTGTACAATGGTTTGAAACATCTTTGTGTACATCAAGCGTTCTGATCGTAATTTTGTTACCTGATTTGGTTCAATTCGCATAAGGCCTCTCGGAGAAGAATTCGTAAATTGTAAGCGTTCCGGTGAATTTTGCCATACCATCTAAATAGATTTGAAAATATTTTGTTCATATCAAAGGTGCATATTGTGATAAAAAAGCAACTTAATTTTCGTTGAAATCGAACTAAGTATTTCAAAGGTGTAGGGTTTGTTATAATGGAGAAAAACAAACACACAGACGAACATTCAGATAACTATTTTTTCTATATGTATATAGATATTTTAATAAATATACTTATTATCTGACATCGGTGGCACAAATCAGAGTTTCATGCACTATGAAATCAAAGGGGTATAATAAAAAGTGACCGTTTAAGAGATTTTAAATTCACACAATATTTGTAGAAGTTAAATCTGACATTATTAGGGTACTATATTTTAATTTATCAATACAAATAGACAGAAATTACATGAAATAAAGAAATTTAAGTTTAAGAAATAAAAAATAAAAATTCGGGGAGATGAATTCAAGGGGGTAATTCATAATTATTTTAATAATAAATATTTTCAGGGAAAAGAAAGAAAAGAAGAAAGTAAAGGAGTGAGGAAAAAGAAACGCATAGAGGAAACTGTATTAATATGGGTTTAAGTCTTTTAGTAAATGTGTTTATCTGTAATAGCATGTGGCCATTAATTCACTTTTTTGGTCAATAAATTAGGGTTATTTATTTGATTGAAGATGACATGTTTTTCTAAAAGACATCTATCTCCTTTCTCATCATAAGTTTGGATTTTAGCGACGATATTCCAGGTAATAAGAGGGTTACTTTTATTGTATTTTCTATTGTTTATGTGGGACATAATGGACGATATCTTTCAAATTTCACTAGATGCAGAGCAAATATTTATGTCTTTGGAGTCCTGGTTTTCATGTTAGTACGAGTTTATAATGGTATAATGGTCATTTTTTAATATATAAATATTTTGGTATACTTTCATACATCGGTCTAGCTTTACTTTTAACAATGGAAGGAAAAGGCAAATTTGACATTCCTGGTTAAAATATATATTTTTAAAATCTGATGAAGTACGCAAATCTAAAGATTCTTAGTTCCTTCACTTTAAATTCAACCTAAAACACACATTGACAAACTAACTCTGAACGCAAATTCCTACACTTCAAATCTGGTTCTTCTTGGTTGAAGGACCCAAAAACATAACGCTGAAATACATACTTATGTATTAACACACACCAACACTGACACCACTATACATATAGGCATGTGAGTGCGATAATTATTGATCAACCCTGCCTTGATGTAAATACAACAAAGAAACTGTTTTCCTTGTTCTATTTGGTAACTTAAAACAATCATAATAAATTTGCATGTTTGCTTGAAATATATTTATCTTTAACAAATTATATTTTTGTCAAGAATCCAACCATGTTAAATTAACATAATGAAAAATGTATAAACTGAAAATACGTTTCGAGTAGGTTCACTGCAATTCAAATGAGCCCTGTTTGTTAGGAAATCATTTTGACGTTTATATTTATTTACGCATAAATCAATTCGTTCATAGAAATGTACAAACATAAAGATTAATTGTTTTAGTAAACAGATATTTTGTCGTGCTGGCGAAAGTTGTTTGTATTCAAAAGGAAAGTTAAACAAAACAACAATGGCAATCAAAATAGGGTAATGATCTCTATGCATTGATTTTAAAATAGGAGGAAAAATGAAAACAGATGAATTAGCGGAATCCTGCAGGATTTCAACTTGAAATAACGTTTTTGAAAAGTAAACAGAGAACAATTACTGGAAAAGTTAAAAACAAAACTATTGCTTTTGAACTGAGTTCATATTTAAATTTCACCGTCCTTCGTTGTTTACAAGTCCTAAAATGATAAAAAATAAGTTTTCTTTGAAAACATCGCAAAAGGAATCTTGTGTAACCGATGTTGTAACGAGTTTTCGTTGAAAGGTTTAATCATTAATGAAAAGAATTCATTGCATACATGTATTGAATATATATGTATGGGTAGAACAAGGTTTAATTAAAGAAAAACATACCTTCCTCAAAAAACTTACTAAACATCTACACTGACAGAGAAAGTCACTGATCACATTGTGCTTGTTTGTTTAGCGAAATATCTATTATTGCTCATCAAATGCCAAAATGTAAAGTTCTGGGGAGCATTAATAACTTCTTTCTCAAAAATGTGTATTACTGGCATTTTTCTTCAAGATTGCTGGCAATTCCATTAGTTATAAAAACTTATTGCAGGTATTTATATTGCAAAAAGAGTATATTTTCATAGTTTGAAAGTATTTTGACCCCAGTGTGGGTGTAAACTATATGGCCATATCAAGGGCACGAAAAAGAGTTGTCCACAGGGAAAAGAAAAACAGTTAATATGTGTTGCCACGCTTCTCAAAACCTCTCGATCGGAGTCTTTGCTGCCGAATTTAGTTGATCGTCATACACAGGATTTTTTGCTTTTATTTAATGAGGCAAATTTTATATTCATATTTGGTCTTTTCTTACAAAATATAATATCTAATAATACATAGTTGAAATATATTTTCCCATTTCTCGAGCAATCAATTATTCTTATCTGGTAATGTCGATGGACTATAGTATCACTTTCCTTATAAATTAGCATTCGGCATTAATTGTGCGAGCATCCAATACTGCCACGCTTTAAAACGTTTAGAATACTTTCATTAAAACTATTTTTCAGCAAAATAAGTTTCTCTTGTTTCAGTACGTGTTATCACTTTTTCGATCATTGCTCGTAGATTCCTTCGTAGATTCGTTGACCTTTGCCAAGACCCTTAGGTTTTACATTGATATTAGGTACCGTCTATAGCACTAGAATATGAGTTTCTAAGACGAATGGTCTTTGCTAAGATCCACAGACTTCCCCAACTGAAATTTTATTTTAATCCATTGATCTTAGAAAACGCTCTATACAGCTAACAACTTACATATTTATGAAAGGTTTGACGCCAAAGATAATACGTATATGACAGTCTAGAAAAAGGTTATTAAAAACATGACTCGAGTTAACTGTTTTGGTTTTGTAGCAACGTGTGGTGTCCGACACAACTACGGCTAGCTCAGATTCTTTGGCATATATATATATATATATATATATATATATATATATATATATATAGAAAGAAATTAATTGCTAAAACCTACTGAAGAGTGGACTGAATAATTATAAAACGTTTAATCTACCAAAATCTAGAGTCGATCGTCTGAAAATGACATAAATTATTTAATGATCATTGTATGTGCATTCACACACACACACACACACACACACACACACACACACATATATATATATATATATATATATATATATATATATATACATGGTTACACACACCAACATGGAACACGCGTCAACCCAATAAAAGTAGTGAACCTAAACGATAAGAAGAAACCAAACAAAAAGACCCGTTGAAGCGGACACATATTTAATACAAAACAAATATGTGAACACCAAAGTCCTTGGTAATGATTATTGCGACTACATGTTAGCGCAACCATGGAGTTTTGTCAGCCTATTTTTACTGAAAAATGATGGGTCAAATGGTGGTTCAGTTTAATGCCACTTTTCGAAGATGCTGAGTAAGTGATATTTCCGGAGTGATATCATTAGACATAAATTCCTGAAAAATCGATTATGTTGATATTCGAACACTGGCCGAAAAGCTACAAACTCGCATATATATATATATATATATTGTATCATTCTAGTACCTATTTATATGTGTTATTACAGCTGGACATTATTTCTGATCTTTCATTTAGAATTTTCTTTTGTTCAGCGAACTTTTCCTCCTGACACAATCTGCATATATTGTCACCATTATATTGTTTGGCTATTTTTACTATACTACAGTTATATCATGTTTTCTTTGTTTTTTTAATTTTTCAATTTTAATTTCTACACGTGACTAGCCACTTTAGTACATTTTTTTAGGTTTTCAAAATTTAAATGTATATGAATGATTATCTTTTAATATATATATATATATATATATATATATATATATATATATATATGTGTGTGTGTGTGTGTGTGTGTGTGTGTGTGTGTGTGTGTGTGTGTGTGTGTGTGTGTGTATAATATAGAAAATCTTATCACTTATCACTGATTGGTGTTTCGTTTGCCGATATAGAAGTTTCATCAGGACATTCTTGTAATGTTTTCCTTCTTCAGGTCCATTTGTTTTTCAAAAGAAGCTTGCGTGCGTGTGTGTGTGTGCCTCACATAATGTCACATAATTTCACAAACCATATATTTAATTTGAATGTTAGAGTTACAACTTGAAGTCACATAACCACACGTACATAAACGAGATAACATGCAGGGTACTTCTAAATCTTTACACTAGCGTATAACACACAGCTTCATTTTGCTGCTGACGTTGTCGTATATCAAGAAGCTCTTTACGATGTGGCGGTGCTCACTCTTCAGCCAAGAGCTTTATTATTCTGTCATAAATCGTTTCGAGCTGTTATGATATTAATTCTAACTTAGGTTACACGCCAAGTTGTCTTTTAGAAATAATCTTGAGTGAAACCTAATGGGCTTTTTAGACTCACTTGAAGTTCTTTTTTAAAGTGTCTTGCCTAATTCATTTTGCTCGAGGAGATGTATTGTTTACGCCACAAAAGATTCAGTGTTCTTTTTGTTTCCTGGACTGCTTTCCAATCAATCTGCTCTGGTATTAGTCTCTATCTGAGACATTTAACGAGTATTTTTAATAAATGCAAGCATAACAGCTTTCGCTTGAAATATTAATTTTTAACATTATATTGCATCTGTTGCTATGTCTGCTGCTAGAAAAAAAAAACTTTTTACGTTGTGTAATTTTAGACAGTTTTTCTTTCCAGAAACTGTTACATATTTATGAATCTAGCATTCGTATACACTTTGAATATATCTACCGCATTCGGTAGATATATTTATGAGGATTATATACCCCGGTGTCTTTAATAAAGGATTCGGTTTGAAATTCCTAGCACCTGAAGAAGTCTGGAGTGTACAATGCCGAAACGTCGTACACATGGCATCTCAGATATATATAAAATGCTTCATTCTGATATTCTCTAAGACTCAGTAACTCTTTGGCTTTTTATTGGTTTTATTGTTTTGTTTGGAGTGGAACTATTAAAATAAAATAAATAAAATATATTGAACTTTACGCCTCGATTCTAATTTTAATAATTTAAATATTCTCTTTCTAGTTATGAGTTAAATATGAAACAGATTAGGTTCTATAGCCATGGTTGGAAGCAAGTCTACCCAAAACGAATTAGCAAACTACAGCGAGAACATATTCTGCTTAATCAGTCATAGATCAAAAGAGATATAATAGCTTCTCTGTATACTATACGGGACTTAAATGACTGAATAAATGGTCATAGACGATGAGAAAAATTATTCTACGAGTGTTTCTTTTCAGAAATCATATTAGAAAAATATGCTCATGTTTCTGGAATATTTGGACCCGTAGATGGAGTTAAATATATATTGTTTAATAAATAAATAACTAATAAATAGATAAATAAAACTAAGGTATCCACACAAATATAGGTATCCATGAAAAATAACGTTTAAGTAATATATTAAAAAATTATGCATACGCATTCTAAGACAATACTGCACTCTGTCGTTCTGTATGCGATCAAATATTCATTCTTTATCACACATAGTTTCACTTCGAATAGAAAACTCATTCAGCATTGTTTTATGGATCAAATATGATCGGGAACGTCAATATGCAGCCATCTCAGGATTTCCTTCATTTTGTTAAACATAATATTATTGTCTGCAACAGTTTTCTTTAAATACATAAAGCAGAAGAACATTTATTTATACAACCATTACAGAAGAAAAATTGAATAAAACAATCAAAATACATAAGTAAAAAATGCAGCATATTTCTTACATTTCACTTCTCTCTTTCAATAGAGAAATATGGAATCTGAAACAGGAATTAAATTAGACTCTTTGAAAATTCGGAAGTTGTTCTCTTTCTTTTTGTTTGAATGGAACATTCTTGAAATAATTGCTGCATAGAAAAAATTATCAGCACCAAAACCAAGTTGTCTATGTTGGTAAGTATAAAGGAAATACTGCAAATAGTCGAGGTCAAATTTTAAGAATATCACAGTGAATAGAAATGAGAAAGAAAAAAGATAAATTGCGTCTTTCCACAACTTTCTAACGCTTGTAGCTTTAAGCAACTTTCAAATCTTGATCAAAAATCTTTTTCTAGCTCAGTCCAGCATCCGCAAATTTCGCCATGAATTTGTTTATACTTCTGCGATAAGGTAGTATTCACACTATTTACATTATTCGGACTATCGTACTCATCTTTGTTGTCATTTGTACGACATTTCAGCCTTTTTACGCTGCGGCCTTCTTTCTAGCACCTGAAGAAGGCCGGAGCTTACAATATTCCAAATGATGTGAATAGTGTTCGCCAGGCATGTCACTCGTTTTTTTTCCACGATATATTTTATGTCTTATTGGTATTAAATTCTTCTGGAATTCTTTCTCGATTATTTGTATTTGACTTGTCAGGAAAAAAAAAAGCAGTTGCGTAAGTTAAAATTGCATAAAGAAAAATATTTCATGATAAAGAAAATTTAATGATATTCAAAGTGTTATAAAATACGTCGGAAATTGGCACTCAGAAATTCGAAGGGGCCATTGATTAGCTAAAATTTTCATTTAATTTTCATGCTAAAATTATGAAAATATAATATTTCTTTAAAACAAAGAAAACAGGACTGAACTGCTACGCAATACCAATCCTTTTACATGGCAGCAGACGATTGATTATTTTTTCAATTGTAAAGAAATCACTGAAATATACTCAGAATACAACGGACTGAACATGAGAGCTAAATGTGAGTTTTCAGAAAAATTATTATTAAATAAAATTGTAGATAGAATTAGAGAAATAAAATGTCTAGGTCACAAAATAAGAAAAGAAGGTTTGGTGAATCTCAGAATATATTTTGAAAGCTGAGGAAAAAATTGAATATACTATTTAACGAATAGGAAAATGGATTGTAGAATTTATATTAGGAGTGATAGTATGGTGACAACCTTTGGTTGAAGATATTAAAGTTAGTAGAGTCTTTGTCACCAATGTCATGAAGGGGATTAGTGCATAAATGTAACAAAAAAGGAAGGAAGGAAGGAAGGAAGTAAGGAAGGAAGGAAGGAAGGAAGGAAGGGAGACGAAGGAAAGAAGAAGTAAAGGAAGGAAGAAAACAACTTGTTTGAATGTGGAGGAAAAAATGGTCGGACCGACGAAATGAAAATTGAAAAAAAATCGAATAAAAACAATGAGAGTGGAAAAAGGATGAGTGAGCGGAGAAGAAGAAAAAGTAAAGTTGTCAGAGAAACAGAAAGAGCGAGGGGGGAAAAATTAAAATAGATAGAGAAAAACAAAAAGTAGGAAGACAAAATTAAAAGTAATATCAACAGGGAAAAAGGTTGAGTGAGCGGGAAGGAGAAAAAGTAAAATTGATATAAACAAGAATAAGTGAATAGGGAGAAGAAAAAAGAGACTGGCAGAGAAAAAGAATGAAGTAAGTATAAAAAATAACAATGATATATAAAAGAATTTGGGGGTGGCAGAAGAAAAACTTAGAGTGACAGAGAAAAAACTGAGTGATGGAGGAAGTTGAAAAAGTGGGATTGATATATAAAAATAAATGAGGGTGAAAGAAGAAAAAGTGAGAGTGACATAGAAAAGAAGGAATGAGAAGGAAAGGATAAAAAGTAAGATGACGAAAATATAATTGTGAGGGAAAGAAAGAAAAAAGATAATAATTTTAAGATAGCGAGAGAAGATTGTAGATATGTTTAAATGGATAAATATAAACAGGACAAAGAGGTAGCAGTAAAAAAAAAATAAAGACAAAAAATAAAAAGAAAAAAGAAAAGTAAAGAAAGAAATAAAAATAAAAATATTGTTTTAAAAAGATATAAAGATTTGTTACAAAAAACCTCAACCTATGTATCTCATATAGTGTCTGCTTTTATAGAGATCGTTTTCAGGCACTATTTGCTGAAGCGGAAACATTAGTTTCTTTGTGAATGATACTTACTTTGCAATTCCGTTCTTTTGCTAGTAGGGTATAGAAAGCGAATCTAATATATTTCCCCGTTAAATAAGCAGATTTCGATTCTACTTGAACGTTTCTACCCGTAAAACTGAAACCGCGACGAATGTATGAATCTAAAATGGACGCGGAAACTTTAATGAATAATGTTTATTAAACAAATGCTTCGCTGTTCTTAATAAATTGACTTGTAGTCGTGTATTTCAATACTTTGCGTTTATATCTTTTTTATTTATATCTGTTTTGTAGCTAAAGAGATATAAAATATATAAACATGTGCACATGTAACACGATTAGATAGATGAGAATATATTATTTTGTATCATTTGTATAAACATAGTTGATGAAAAATCATTATGAATATATTTCTTCCAACGCTCCTTAGCTGGCATTTCTTACGACGTCTGTCCGCCGTGCATTCTTTTTTCCGAATCACTTTTTCCTTGTATACCCGGTTATTTACTTTTTCACCTTCTTTCCTGATTCCTTTTCTCTCACTTCAATTCTTGTAACACGCTTAATTTCTGATTTTTTTAACACGGATTTAATCTAAAAGTCCTATTCAATTGATCGAAGCTTGAATCTATCTAACCGTCTCTTTCTCTTTTTCCCTCTTTTTTCTTACCCTCTGTATCAATATCTAGACGGCAACCTTCTAGCATAATCTACACTTTCTTTTAACATCCCCTCCTCTTGTTTATTTCATGTTTTTTTCTTCATCTATTCTCTATGAATTTCTTTTTTGAGTGACTTTCTAGTATATGGATTTTGTCCTAATAAATAATTTGTTTCTAAAGAATCAAGATTTCCTCGCTGAAATGGCCATGCAACATATGTAATATTTTTTCGGAGTTTTATTTGAAAACAAACAATATATTCGAGGATATATATATATATATATATATATATATATATATATAGTATACTTTAGAACATGTTCAAACTACAATCTACTAAAAAAGTGTGCATTTTGTTTCAATATAGAAAGAACAATGCCTTATAATGAAGTAAAAGTTATTTTTTAAAAGAGATGAAAATTAACTTTCTTTTATTGATAACTAGCATCATAGCCCGGCGTTGCCCGTGCAACTCAGGCATTTTAGTAGTAGGAGAAGATGCCACTTTTTATTTTATATATTTTTTTTTGAAAAAAAATTATTTTAAAATATTTCTTTCGTTTCAAAATTACGGGGTTTTCCTTATTAACATTTTTTTTTGACCAAATACATTTTTCAAACGTTGGAATAAAAATTAAATATAAAGGCTTATTTTTATTTTATGCTTTTTAATAAAGACATATTTTAGTCGCGTTAGACACGTGTGATTTGATTTTTGTGACGTAAAACGTCGGAATAAAAATTAGATATAAAGGCTCTTTTTTTTTAATAAAAAATATTTTAGACGCGTTTGACACGTGTGATTTGATTTCTGTGACGTAATTCAGCAACCATCTTAGATCTTAGATGTTTTACGGAGCAAATGTAACAATCGTGTCCATTGGCCAAAAAGTGCGAAAGGGAAAATTGCTGAACTTAAACTCAAAAAGTATGTGTCGATCTGGCTTCCCTGTAGATATGTGTCCCTAGAAAGTTTGAATGGTGCTGCCAAAAAAATGTAGGCGTGCATAGGGAATAGTCACACACAGACTCAAAAATTGCCTTTTATATATACAGATATGTTATGTACGAGGTAAAGGGGATAAGAAAAATAGGAAACCAGGAAGAAGTATCAAAAAAAGGGGAAGGACACAGAGAATGAAAAACAAAAAGGGAAAAGCGAGAGAGAAAGAAATAAGGAGACATGAGGGAAGAAGCCATAAAAAGAAGTAAAAGCATAGGCTTATACAAACATTGGTGACACGGTATCTGGGCTTAAAAAAGAGGAAGAAGTAAGAAATTCGCTACACCAAACGTTTCTCTCTACAATCCATTCACGGCCAAGGTTTTAAGATTCCTATTTCTTTGTCGCTTATGTTGTCTCCTCCACGTTTTCCTTCCTTTGCTGTACACTTTCCGAATTTTTTTTGTTTACTTCCTCCTCTGTGCATGATTTTTCTTCAATATAATTTATAATAAATATTCATTGCTCTATTTCTATAGAGAGAACTGTTTTAAATAAATGTTCTGAACGTTGTAAATATTTTCTTCGTTCCTTATTCAGTTGTGTGTATATATATATATATATATATATATATATATATATATATATATATATATATATAGGTGCGTGGCCGAGTAATTAGAACATTTGCTTTTCTAAAATAGAATATCGCAAGTACAGGTTGGAATCTCACCATGGTCGATTCGTCAGTAAGCTGGCTTCTTAATGTTATCAGTCTGAAGGAAGCGATCCCAGATTGCGACCCCTCTGGAAAGCCCCTGAAAACCACATTCATGGGTTGAGCCAAGTATTGTGCAAGAAATTTGGTAGACGGTTACCTTTGAGGTTTTGTCGATAGTTGTGTTACCGTTAACTCACATGTCATCGTGATCGAGGTTTTGAACGTCCTATTCTTGTTCTGACTGTTGTTCATGCTAGATAACACGCTCTCTCCAATAAAATGTAACTCAAGCCCGATCAGCGTAGTTGCAGTATAGACCACAGATAGGTTCTACGTGTATTAAAAAACACAAGTGTACCTGTACGGGCGTCTGAAATGAGGATTAGCTATCCATTTTGGTAGACGGGTATTCTCGAATACGAGTGAAGAGCCATTATATATATATATACTGTCAAATATAAGAGACAATGAATATCAGTTATGTTTAACTATGAGCCGTTCTAAACATTGTATTTTTGCTTTAATTTTAGTTGAAAAAAAAATTTCTGCATTTGGAAAAGTTTTTATGAAGTTGGCTCTAAGCTTTCGGCTGACATGAGCCATCTTCAACTTAAATTAATAATTATTCAAATATTGTCTTTATTTTCAACTGAAATTAAAGCCAAAACTTTTGTCTTCTAAACTATTATAGCCAATGCCTAGTAAGATATGAAATACCAATAATAAGTAATTTTCTAAATAGAGAACACCAAAATTCCACTTCCTAAAACAATTCCTAAGCAAATCAAAATGCATACATACAAAATCATTATTTAACTACATTATTGATAAACTAAAAGTTCTTCTTACGAAAAATACACGACACCAGTATTAAAATTATCACACACAAAATACCAACATATTTTACTGCAATGAAATGCACAATAATTGTGAGCCGAGCGAATTTACTATACGAAAACTATTAAACACAATATTTCAGTTGTAATATTTCAAAAACATGTATAATTCATAATATATATATGTTGAATATCGCAAGCATTGTTATTTCTAATAAAAATAACCTCAAGAAATCTCAACTAGCGATGAATAATATAGTGTATGAATTTCAATGCCCACTACAGGATTGTGTTTCTTGTAACTACAATATTGGACACTCTACCACTTATCAATCCAAAGTGACAAAAAATAAAAAGTATCATTTATTGACTTATACGTTCAACAAACATTTAAGAAAAATTACGGTCGAAAATATATTGATATTATTTAATTCACAACATTCAAAGCATCTTGCTATTAGAAGGCACCATGAAACAATTCTCACTTACCATCAGCATTACATTATTTAATAGTGAAAAAGAATGCTGAAATTTCGAAAAAAACTCTCCTTTTTCAAAACATGCTAAAATAAATTGGGCTACAGTCAAAACAAGCTGATGAAATACATACATCGGAAACATAAACCCTTTAGAATGGCCAGAGAAATGGCTGAAAGCTATTAGTAAAATAATTACGGAACATTTTTACATTTATAATCTCTAGTAAAAAAAGAACCATATTAGAATACTAGTAAAATGAAATTCTAAAAACTAATAAAATCTTCCTTGTTCGCCGTTTTCAACGAAGCATGATAAAAAAGTATTCTGCTCAAATATACATAGATATTGTCATCCGCAGAGAGATCTGTTTCGCTGTATCACAGCTCATCAGTATGGTTAGACTCCAATTGCTACATAACCCAGGTTCGAAACCAGGTCGAATGGGCGTCAATCGGCGACTCTACCCCTTGGCCACGGGGCGTTCGGTGAAAGAAGGTAGTCTTTTTAGCGCATATCATATTACGCGCCCAATAGCTAGAGTGCTCCAATTCATTGAATGAGAGATGCGTAAACATATATATATATATATATATATATATATATATATATATATATATATATATATACATATGTGTGTGTTGTTTGGCAGGGTGTATGTGTCTGTAGATGTTGATTTTAAAGTTATGTTCGCCTGGGTCATGGCGTTGCTATCGCATACACTTATGTCATTGATGATTACTATAATATATCTTCTAAATGCATACATTAAAATGCTTACATCTATATAAATATATATACATTAAAATGCTTACATCTATATAAATATGTATACAGAGGTGCACACACACACACACACACACACACACACACATATATATATATATATATATATATATATATATATATATATTTAATCATTTCACCCCAAGCAAGGCATTCCATTGCCACTATTGCGCATGTGGCTACATAGGGGAAGGTAAAGAGCAGAAGTGGTTAGGTGTAGGAAATGTCAGAAGGAAGGTGATAGATGGGTAAGGATACCGAGGATGAGTGTTGGGCAGATGGGAAGAGTGTTTGAAAGAATGGGAGCGCGTTAGTGTGTTAGGAGGTGTCTATTGACCTTACATTTAAACTCCTGGAGATTGTAGCCGTCGGGGAAGCAATCATGTGGAAGGGGATTCCACAGTTGTTATCGATCACGTTACAGACCCCCCCCCGCTGTACCTTGTCGAGAAGCCCGAGGAGAATAGCAGGGGCACCCGACCAGATATGGCAACAGTATTCAATGCACGGCGGATGGTAGATTTATAAATGTGCAGGATAGATTCAAACGGAACAAACTTCCGGGTCCTGCACAGAGAACCAACTTTCATAGCAGCGGATGTAGCAATGGATTCGATATAGTCATTCCATTTGAGGTACGCTGTAAGTGTGTATCGCACATTCAGCGCTGATACTATTAAAATAGCGGTCCATGTATATCAACAGAATCATGCACCATGCAATCATCATGTGCACTTTTAAATCAGAAACATATACATACGTGCCACTGCAGGATTCGAACCGAGGAGAAGGCGTCATTAAGTCTGACGTACCTTGACCGTTCGGCCATCTAGGAACTATGGATGAAACAAAGACAGTATAGTGCTGTTGCACACACATTTCTTCCGATTGTCGAAATATATATACCTGCTCTGTTTCGTACCCTAACGGAGAAAAAGTCAATTTTTGGGGAAATGGATTAAATCCTATATATGTTTCATTTATTTCTTTCAACGTTGTTTTATTGTATACTCATATTGAAGTGGATGTCATGTGTTGTTTTTTTATTACTAAACAGTATATTCATTTATTTACATATACTGTCCTGTATATACGAATACTTTGACTGCCTCTAGAGTAAAGGAATTCTGGGAAGCGATGTCATAAAGGGACACAACATGAAATAAGTTACATATATATTCTAGGGAGACATCTTCTATTGTGAAAAATTTATAAATATTTTTAAGAACTGTTTTAGATGCGTATGTATGTGTGTGTGAGTGCGAGTGTATGTGTACATATAGCATTAGGCTAATAAATAATAACCAAAAAACTGTTCGCAAACAGACGGCTATATATGATTAAATATAGTTTTAAGTTATGCTATATTTATGGGCTTTAGAGCTCAATGTTGATATAGGTTGCAGGTTCGAATCCTGCTAAATGACAAACATTTCTTAACATTTTCGTAAATAATCAAGCTGGTAGAAATAAATATATAAATATACCGTTTGATTAAAACCAGAATATCTACAAAAATACAAGTATCGTTTAAAAATAATGTTAAAACAAATAAATCAAATACATCTGGTGATAATTCCATTTCGTTAATCTTCAAGATATTCCGTAACATTGTATGCTTACATTTGTTGACATTAAGATAGATTTCATAGCTGAGATGGTTATTTATGCAGAATTGAAAATTCTGTTACATATGACTGGATTTGACTGCGATTAGACTCTGGAATCATTCGTGGTCGCGTGGTCTAAGATACATCAGTTTAATTAGTATTTTCCGCTATGTTGGTAGGGGTCACAGTTTCGAATCCTGCCGTATGACATGCGCTTTTGTAACAAAATTTATTGTAAATAACGGCATAAATAAGTATATAAACATACTGTTTGATTAAAAACAGAATATCTACCCAAATACGAGTATCGCTTAAAAATAATGATCAAACAAATAAATTATATATATCGGTTGTTGAAGCCATTTCATTAATCTTTGGAAGTTTCCGTAACAATATATATGTATATAAGTCTGTATGTATTAGGGCAGGTCGATTTTACCCCCTTTTCTTTTCAGAATTACTTTGGACAATTCTAGATATTTGAAATCTAATGAGATAAAAATTTACACCAAACTTGACTGAAACTTTTTTCAACATTAAATTAAAAAGTATGCATTTTAAATTACATTATTATATCATATTATATTTTATATTGCATAGCAACTAATTCAAACTGAATATTGATATAATCATATCATACAAATAGTGTAAGAACCTTTAGAAACAAAGGAATGCCTTTGTTGATGACATAACGATTTTTGAATGAATTTGTCTACGTCTAAATTCAAATCAGTAAACAACAGTAGAAGCTTCACATGATTATTTTTCTGCATTTTTAACACTTGAATGTTATTTGAAGGAAAATCAATTATCTCTAATTTTGCGTTATGCATAAGAGATACTTGAATTTCATATCCTAAACATTTTTCAGTTGTTGCAGGTATAAAAATTCCATTTTGGGATTGAGTGATTAATTCTGATTAACATAATTATTTTTAAAGAAACATAAAAGAATACGAATTAAGAATCACTGCGCTAACGATTGATGTATTTAAATGCCAGATCAAATTTGACTTGCAAGTAAGAAACTGGAAAGATTTTGAAAAGTAGGAAGTGTGAGTGAAGAAACTGTTAGCATAAAACTTACAGTTACATCTAGATATTGCAACTGAAAAATTATGAAGATTACTCAAATCGACAAACGCCCGATGACGCATCAGAGGACATGCGCCGAAACGTTGTAATAATAACAGCAAAGATGGAAGGAAAAGTATGAACAATGTAAAGAGTAATAACCCCTCATCTCCAAAAAATGCAGATAGCGTTGAGCGTTACATAAGAAAACGGAGACCTTTTCGGAGAGAAAATTGAAGAGATTAATTTAATTTTGCCGGCATGTGTACTTGGTGCAGAAAGTAGTTTTCTACGAGTTGTTTGGCATTGTGCCAAATTAAGCTTTAGTAAAAAGGCACTTCTTCCTTCAACCTGGGGGTTGAAGCAATCATTTATTATTCTTTCGGCTCAATGACTAATATATAAACGCCAAATCATTCAACTTATATCAGACAAACGTTATTGCTGGAAAGAAAAATGTTTTACTGTTCGATGCCGTTTTATCTCAGACTTTTATCAATAGGAAAATATGACTTACTGCTCGATAACCTCTAGGGGTATATTAACTAATTTTCCACCATGGCACGATTTCTATGGCTCAATTTAGCGGCTGTTGACATGCAAAGATAAAAGAAAAACCTTGCCTGATGATCCCTACCAAAGCTATTTTAATTCTCTCGCCTGTAAAGATCTTGAAGAGAAGAGTTTTATCTTGCCCAGGAGAATAGCATGGAAAAGACATTACTGTCATATTCAATAGTCGGAACGATTTAATATATCTCGTTTATTTTATTTTATTTTTTCATGAAAATAGATCTCAAGCGGTTTTTCATTGTTTGTTGCGATATATTCGCTCCATAAAATCGATTTTTCGTCTGGTGATTCTCTCTCTATTATACATGGTGCCGAATTTAATACATATATATCATGATGGAAGATAATTTGAATTTGCAAACTCTTTCAAATTTTAACAACCATACAACCTAACATGATACATTTAATCATGAATCGATTCTGAAGTCGTAGCTGCTAAATGTACATCGAACACAGACTCTAAAAGTGAGCAGTTGCATTCTTAACGAAGCTTTATTATTTGAACGTCTGTTGGTACTGAAATTCATTCTTGACCTCAAGCGGAACACATAGATACAAATCCTCGCTAAAGATGCAGGGAAAATAGTTTGTTTAATCTGAACTTCTGTATTAGTTTAAAAACACAGTATTGCTGCAATTGTCGTATTCTTATGGTGAATCCTCATTTTCTAATTCGATTTTCAACGTCCTTTACGTGTCTGTGTAGAGGGGGCGTTGGATCTGGCTGCTGCCTCTTGCCTCACAGACGCACAGTTGCAACACTATCGCTACTATTATTATATTTCAGAGACAATTAGCTTACGTCTACATCATGGTTCCTGTACGATCAAAAAAGATAAGCAACGTCGAATTTGGTCAGTTACTAGATGGGTGACTGATTGAAAAAGCCAAGTGCTATAAGCTTGAATGAGCGAGCGGTGTAAAGGATAAAGGATCAGAATCGGTAATCATGCATGTGAGTTCTAATTCTCGTTGGTTTCCTTAGATTGACTTCCGCGCAAATATCCGTGGAAAATATATGTATCCACCACTACTTCCGCTATCTATGTAGCAATAAGTAAAGATCACTAAACTATTATTATATCACCAAAAAGAACGGAATCAGAAAATATTTTCCAGCTTTTAAACACCTGCAAATTGTAGATAAGCCGTAAAATCAAATCAATCAAACAATCAGTAAAAAAATATTCAGATGAGTTTCGTCTGCTAAAACACGTGTATCCAGTAAAGAATAATGTAAGAATTAATAAAAAAACAGTATTTTATTGGTGTGCTTATATATCCTATCTTAACTGCGTAATTCGATTTATTACTGCTGATAACTATGCGATTTGTATGTAATTAACCGACAAGGAAAGAAACTAAAAGACCTCCTAAATGGTTAGATGAAGAAAGTCGAAAGAAAGGACTACAAATAAACCACAAGAAAAACGAATTTATGGTCATCAGCAAACAGAGAGGCATAATATTCCGATTACATGTCTGGCATACTAAAAACAAGCTTGTACAAAAATTTAAATACTTGGGAAGTGTTCTAACAAAAAATGAAAAGTGCGATCTTGAGATCTAAAAGTCCATTGGCATGTCGAAAAACGCATTGCAAAAGCTGAGCAGAGTACTGAGACTGTAATGTTTTGTTAGAAACAAAGCAGAGAGTACGGTATTGCGATGTGATGCTTATTTTACAGTATGGCCTCGAATGATGGACAATATCATCAAATATGAGGGGAAAACTTGAAGCCTCTGAAATGTGATTCTATAGAAAGGTGCTGCGGGTATCATGGATCGAGCGTGTGGGAAATGATGATGGTTTAGAAAAGATGGAAACAAAAAGCAAATTAATATTGAGCATCAGGAAAAGACAACTGAAGTTTCTGAAACATGTGAAGAAGAAGAAAGGTTTGAAGAATCTGATTCTCACAGATCAGATGGGAAAAAATGATAGGCGAAAGCAGCGGATCACATATTTGACGAGCTTACCAGTGTTTGTTGGGTGTAACAGGACAAAGCATTACTTTTTCCTATCAGGGATAGGAACACGTAAAAGACCATAATCGTCTACATTCTATAATAAGTTATTTGATGTTTGTCTTTAAGGCGAATAACTATATTTTAGATAATATTTGTGTAAAATATATGCTTGTTTTTATTGTTTGACTACAAACTGATAGATTTTTATCTAAAAACATACAAATGATTTAATCTCGTGACCAGCCAGCCAAAAGTTTGGATTTAGGTAATTATCAAGATATCAAAATAACATTTATTTAAATGTCTAAGATTAAGTATATAACTAAAAACTTGGCCATCAGAAACAAAAGAAACTCGATATGTAAAGACACAAATTTATTCGCCTGAAGAGAGTCAATCTTAGATTTGAAACACGTGTAGCGTCACAAGTATCATTATTGACACTTAAAAAATCATAACATGTATGATATTTTTAAACAACAATAAATATACACTTTAAATAAAACGTTCACGGCCTCTCACACTTTTTATTCTCTCTCTCTTTCTCTCTCTCTCTCTCTCTCTCTCTCTATATATATATATATATATATATATATATATATATGAATGATTTGACACCAGGAATTTCTGCTTGCCTTCGCGTCTCAAATCTTCAAATCCATTGTTACCCAATTCTCATTTTTGATTGAACAATATCGACATATATGGAGGCATATTCTCTACTTACTCTTTCTACTACTACCCTTGAAGTTTCTAAATAATCATGAATTCATCTTTTATTTTTTAAATAAGTAATTTTCACAAGTTTACTTTCAACTATCACCTGAGGAAGAATAGTATTTTCCTGGAACATGAATATTTTTGTGTCATGATATAATGCTTATATAAACAATTGTAATTGTAATAAAAAATTACAATATATATATATATATATATATATATATATATATATATATATATTGTAATATATATATATATATATATATATATATTAATGATATAGTTTTTTAACACTTTTTGCATCTTAATTCAAATCAATTGTTAGCAGCATACAAACCATCCAGTACAGGGTATAAGGATAAACTACAATCGGCACCAAGGCCTCTGATCTGGAAACTTGAATAGCGTTGACTTCCACTTAGTGTTCTTCCGATGTCTAAACTCACCAGTGGTGGTAGCACCTGTTACCTCCGATCTATAAAAAACAAGTAATCCATAAATAAAAAACAAAATACAAAATGCAAAAGTATAAAAATATATTTATAGCCAAAAACTATTAATTCGATTTTATCTTAAAGAAATGACAAGCAATACCTATTTTAAAGTCAAATGAAAAATACATTTGATCTGTGGTTGTTGGCTTTAAATTGCGTTAGACATATTTAAATTTTAGAATTAAATTTTCCATGTAGGTTGTTATGCCTCTAAAGAAAATAAACCATCCAAACAGCCAATATTAACTATTTTTATTAGATTAACACATCTACATCTACTTAAATCAAAGTGTATTATAAAATATGACTTTAACAGAATTACATCATAAAATACACAAAAGCACGTATATGCATAAAAGCTGTATATCACGTAGCATGTATACAAATGAGAAATCAGAATAACATATTTCTATTATTTAAAGCAACCAAGAAAAATTACATTTCGTCAGTAAATATATCACAAGGAGATGATACGCCTTTAAACTCAGTCAATCGATCAGTCAGAAAAACCTTCTTTTTTCTGTAGAAGGAAGAAATCTTTTTTGAACTGGGAAATCGGCACTATATTTAAACTAATATCAGTCATAATTATTCCATTCTGACAGTTTAGTATATATATATATATATATATCATACCTATTTTGACGTAAAGTGAAAAATACAATTGATCTGTGGTTGGAGGACTAAAATTGCGTTTTAAATATTTAGATTTCAGCATTAAATAACACATCTAAGTGATTAAGTCCCTAAAAAAGCATCTAACAAAACAGCCAAGAAGAAATATTTTTTCATAAGATTAATCCATTTAATCTACAATTAATTAAATCAAACTGTATTATACAATATGAATTCAACAAAATTACACCATAAAACACACCCATCACCACGACTTTTAACTATTTCCACAAAAAACATGTATATGCAAAAACGCTGAGTACTTTTGTACACAAAAAGTTAATTTCGGAGTTATTTTTTATTTTATACCACATTATTTTATCTGGAAAGATTCATTGGAAAGTAAAGATGTTATATAAATCTAAGAATAGTACATGACGCCATTAGATAAATCGACGATGTTTCTCTACTAGAAAACCTAAAGCCATGATTGTGAAGGCATACATTCGATCCCATAATTCAATATATATTAGTATGACTGACAAACAGAGAATCGGTCTAATGTTTTTTTTAATTTTTAATTAAAGCTTCATCTAGCGTTTTCTATTTGTTTTTATCCTGCCAATTAGTCGGATTCTGATCCATGCTGGAAAACCAATTTAATTACATATCTTTCGACGTGCGTTGCGGCGCAGTGGATATCGACTTGGAACAAGAAATCGAAGAGACCAGTTCCAGCTTCAGTTGAATTCGTTGCATTTACTTACACGAAAATACAATTGGGAAAAGTATTGATCCATCATTTCTCTTTCCAGCTATTGATGAACTAGCAAAATAGAATGGGTTCTAAAGCCTTGGTTGACAACCAGTCTACCATCGAAAGTAATGGCAACCTACTGCGGGAAAATCTTCTACACAGTCAGATATGTCTCGAAAGTGAAATGATCGCCCAAGCGTGTATCACGTATGACTGATATCTCGATGCGTTTTGAAATATAATTTATGGATAACTTTGATGGATATTACGACATATGTTTACATGTCTTTTAATGTCGAAATCAATTTTAATATAATCGAAACTCTATATATAATATTAATATTTTAGTCACTACATTAAATTTGATCATGGCTATTATTGAGTTTGTATATACATTTGTGTCATGTTCATACTTGAGGCAAATAGTAAACATTCATCAGGCTTATAGCTGAGCCTATAGGTATATATTCTAATGCTTATACTTGAAGAGTGAATTTTCTTTATCTAAAGACATAGATAAACATTCCACTTTTCTTTGTTTCAGACTTTTTTGTGATAATGCATTACTAGCAGTATAGCGCGGCGTTGCTGGGTTGTAATGAAAGCTTTAAAACTAATCCATGGTCTTGGAGCTCAGACACTTTGGACGTTGTCACAAAAGACTAAAAAGCAATAGTTGTTTCCAGTTAAAGCGAAACCGTAGACTGAAAGAAAAACGAATAGATGTAAGTTAAATTTTGATTTCCTGGTATCGATATCAAATGAGTTTTTTTCATCGTAAACTGAATTTTGAAGGCTAAATAAGTTCTCTGAGTAAATGGTATCATGGCTGAGACTAAGAACTACAAGTATCCATAATTAGAGCCAAACCTGAAGCAAAAACCAAAATAAAGGGTTGAAAAAATACAGACATACAGGCAGATAAACAGACACACACACAAAAATATCTTGCCTTTTATATATTATCGATTTTATGCACTATTGTAAAAAGACTGCAACCTTGAAACTTCTGAATATCGTTTCTTATGTCTTTGTCTATGAGTGTATCAAATTTGATTAAAATCGGACCACTTCTTCTATAATCTGATTTATTCGATTATCGATTTGCGATATTTATCGTGGGTCGCTCGACAAAAAACCTAGATAAGAACACTAGCAAACGCTTATAGTACAATTGTGTAAATTTTCAAGAAAATCCCTTTAGCCGTTTCATCGTCTATAGGTAACGGACACACACACACACACACACACACAGACACATACACGTACACACACATATAGACAAAGTTCCATTTATAAATAAGTTTAGATATTCTAGATAAACATAGTTCGCGTTTTAATTGTGCCTGTAGATAAATATTGGGTGTCCATCCCCGAGCACGCATGCATATGCTGTGTAGGTAGCTCATTTTTATCGCGGTAGGTTTTATTATTTCGCAGGTTATGCAGCCCTTGTAATCAAGGTCTAACCGAGTGTACAAAATTGTCTGACCTTGGACTTTAACCTCTCATGATAAATCGGGCTTCTCTTAACGGCACTGACTAACTTCAGTGTCTCTTAGATCTAAAGTTCAACAAAGACCCTAAAAAGAATCTCATGTATATGATATATTGCTAAAGATTCTGAAAATGCTGTCGCAAATTGTACCGCTCCAGTAGGTATTTGACCAAATCCCATGCTATACACTATCTTTAAAATACGTTTTATCTTACCGTTACTATATTCTCTTGCATTATATGTTTTGAGCAGTTTTCATTCAGTCTTCTAAAATAAAAATGTTTTCAGTCGGAAATTTGGAAGCGACATATTGTACACTCGCTGTACAAGATTAGACTGAAAATGGCGTACTGTTACTATGTATAGGCAAGGGTTGCCAAGTCTTCACTCTCCAGTCAGGATGAGGTCGAAAAGGTTTTCCGTATCATTGTGGAGGATTAAATATTTTCAACCATAAAACTCTACAGGTGAACTGTTGTAAGCTTACCTTTCCTTTATCGCTATTTTCATTAAATTGGTCAAACGAACTTCTTCATTAGTTCCACTAAGTCGAACCGTCATAACTACGACCCAATATGCCATGTGCATCCTAGCGAACCAGCCTAATTTCGCATTAGTAAGAAGTTTCATTCTAGCAGCTTCTTCTCATAAACCACAGCTTTGTGGAACCAACTGCCAAGATCATGGTTCTACGATCACCATAAACTGAACCTGTTCAAATCAAGTTTGAAATATTATCTTTTTCACTTATTACTATAGAACGTATTTCTTAACCATGTTGACCTCTACTTCAAGCTTCTCTTGGTCTTTACACAGGGTGAATATTATTATAACAAAACAAATTCGTTTCAATTCAGTGATCCTAAAATATATGATTATGCATACAAACAAATGTTATCGCTTGATTCTTAACTTGTTATCTGATACGTTGCGATCATAACTCTCCCAGGCTCACTATATTCTCTGACCAGAGGCAATATTTGTCCCTTTACTATCAGTTATAATCCCAGCCCTGCCATTTTTTACACAAGCACGTAAGGTAGATTGCTTGATCATTCATCCAGCAATTTTTCTCTTTGATTTGCCCCGTAAGTGTCAAATTCTCGAAACCTTCTTTCCTTAGCATGTGACTTAGAAATTTCAATTGTTCCTATTCGTTTTTAAATATCAATATTCTTTCTTTGCATTTTCTTCTTAGCACATCATTCTGCGTCGATGTTATCTTTCCTATAAGCACATCTCTATTGCATAACGTTTCATATTTATCTGTAGTTTATTTTGGACATTGAGAGCAGTATAGCAGTATTGACAAATTCTCTGGAAATTTGGCTCTCTTTATATCGAAATACATTTTCTCTCTTTACTTAATAAATTGCAAAATACAGTGGCAATGTATGTTTTTCTAACCACTGATAATACATAAACAAATTTTTGCTAATTTACATTCCTAAATTTTTACGAAACTAAAGAATGTGTGCAGCATGGGGAAGCATACTTTTAAACATTTGAATAAAAATGTTGATATACTAAAAACGAATTCTAAAATGTATATTAAAAAATAGGAGTTAAGACCTGATTTTGGCTTGGCTTAGTCACAGCGATTCATTTAAAATAGATTGGTTATTGAAAAGCCAATTGTAAATATCATCTCCAGGGATAACACATGTTTTGTAAATTAGTATTCAACGGCAGCAGAGTTAATTATCTTAATTAGATTGACTTCTTCAGTTGCTAAACCAGGTTTTTGTGCTGGATTGGAAAAGTGGGATATGGTACAGAGTGAGAGTTGAAATTTGCATACATCTTTGCTAGGTTAATCAATAAAGAAATTGAATTTAAATTTTTAAGAACAAGTTTTGAAAAAAATAGTCTTAAAAACTATATGTTTTGTTATACATTTATTTTAGTAGAAGAGCAGCTACTCTGTAAGTCAAAAGGCATTTTCGACATTGAGATGTATTCATAAAATTTGTGGTTAGAATCTACGCATTATATGAAATAATAAAGGCATTTTAATCCTCATATAGACAGCGTTTATATCAAGAGTTAAAAATGAATTGTATTCATAAAAAAATGCATCTCAGTCACCCAGGTCACATTTTCTTCCTTCAGAGTATATAAATTTTGAGTTGACATCTAATATTTTTAGCATCTTACGTATATATGTCTTACCTTCAGTTTTCTTTTGGTTTGTTTGTTTTTTTTTTTTTTGTGTGTGTGTGTGTGTGTGTGTGTGTGTGTGTGTGTGTGTGTGTGTGTGTGTGTGTGTGTGCGTGTGTGTGA
Source organism: Ascarosepion bandense (assembly GCA_037127315.1). NCBI lineage: Eukaryota > Metazoa > Mollusca > Cephalopoda > Sepiida > Sepiidae > Ascarosepion > Ascarosepion bandense. Next base: position 1,106,908 of record JBBBDQ010001328.1, read on the forward strand.
GAGAGCGTAGGAAAATAATGCAGGAACGGTGGTTTCCAATGGCTACAGATATCATTCTCATCAGCAGATAGAAAGGATATCAAGCTATTCATCGATGGCCTTAAGAAGATGTATGCTCATAGAGATAACTGAATTACATTTGTACTCTCTGCTAATACAAAAATATTTCTGATATGTTTCGTTCCTTGAAGGCACTTCTACAGGTTCATTTTGGAAAAAACACACCATCCGTCATCGATGAAGACGCTATTGCAGCCACTTCCCAAATTCCTAAAAAAAATTTTTTTAGCCAACCCTGCAGCCAATCTTTGACTTCTTCAAACAGATCAGTTCTGGCAAAGAACCTAGAAAGAAGGCTATTCCGCACTAAATTTACAAGATTGATAGTAAACATGTAGTGATAAAACTAAACAGGGATATGGAAGGAATATGCAAGTCTGTTCCTCAATACTACAAGGATGATTTAATTCAACAGCTATATATGAACAAAGATCATGAAAATATTGTATATATATACAATATATATATATACAATATATATATTGTATATATTCTACAATATATTCTATATTGTAGAATATATTTGTTGTCAATTCCTGATAAGCTATTAGCTAGATTGATTCTGAACAAGAATATTAAGCACGGCGACGGCGTATATATGTATGTAATCATTTCATCCCAAACAAGGCGTTATCGGCAATTGTGCGCAGGTGGCTACGTAAGAGAAGAGTTAACATTTAAGCAGGAGGAGAACAAAGAGAAAACGAGCCGGTTGCAGAGCAAAGGAAGGATGGGAGTACCGGTATGTAGAGAGTTGCGAGGGTTGAGTGAGGAAAGAAAAGAACAAGATACACGAGGTGATGGAGAAAGAACAATAAACGGCTGGAGTCAAGTGGATAAAAATGGGAATTGACATTGCATTAAATTCTTGAAGATAGTAGCCGTCGGGAAAGCAAGAATACGGAAGGGAATTTGACAGACAGGAAGTGCAAGAAAAGAATCTGTTGAAGTTGAAGGGGCGGATGAATTTGGTTAATTTAACTCTAAAAGTGTGGGACATTGTTGCCAGTCTGAGTGCTCGAGTAAAAAAGCTAATCGAAACCGAAGCAGGGAAAATATTTGCAGAATAGACAGTTGTAAGCCACATCCCACCGGTGAGATTGTGGAGTCCAGTTGCCAGGTCAGAATCGATACGCATTACAGATTCTCCTTTAAAATTTGTCGAGAACATTAAAATGAATAGCAGGGGCACCTGACCATATATGACATCAGTATTTAATGAACGCTCGGATAGCTGATTTGTGAAGATGGACTCAGGTAGGAAAACTTCTTACCACAGCACAGTGACACAACCTTCCTTAGCAGACGATTTCGTTGATTCGATGTAATCGTTCCTCCTGATGTCAGAAGAGAAGGTGAGGTGACGCACTGTATTGCTTTCAGGGATTCTCGCTTGTCCATGCTGATTTGGGGTAAGAGGGAATGCCTATGGTGATTGACAGATATCAGAGTCGACTTAGAAGCATTAAAATTTACAAACTATTTCTTAACCTAGTCTACCTTGTGGTGGAGATCCTTCTTGACATCAGCAGCAAGGTTATCTCTGGTCGACTCACAGGATTTCCTAATGAGGCGCGAGTAAATAGTGGTGTCATCAATGTAGATGCCTACTTAAAATATGATCAAGTCTGGGAGGTCGTTTATAAAAATCAGAAGAGTGTCGGGCCGTGGATAGAGCCCTGGTGTTACCAGCGTTTGTGTGAAGGCATGCCTGTTCAAGATTACTTTCATTATGTTGTTTGATAGAAAAGATTGGATCAAATCAAGTAAGCGTCTAGTCTATTGATACCATAACCCTGTAGCTTGCGCAAAGAGACGGCCTATCGCACCCTATCAAATGCTTTACAAATATCGAGGGCAATAGATCGAGCTTCTCTAGATTTATTGAGGGTCTGGTAGATATTCTCGGTGACAGTTTTAGAATATCGACAGTAGACCTGGCAAAGCGGAAGCTGTACTGTCTCTCTGAGAATAGTTTATGGTTGGTGAGATTTATTTCAGCATTGATAATAGCCTCTAACACTTTTCCAAAAAATTGTATGACGCTGATTGGGCAATGATTAGACAGGTCTGAGGGTTATCCTGTGTCCTTAAATATAAAGACCACAGAAGATGACTTCCAGCAGGCAGGAAAGCAGGAAGCAGAGGGACAGTAATTAGAGTTTACAGAGGACAGAAGAGTATTCAGGGGTACATTTCTTCTTGACCGGGTTTCCGTCGCTTCAACCCCACTGGTGGAAACCACGGAACGAATCCCAGTCTGCTCTTTGGTAGCAGTAGAAAATTCTTTTATGTCTTTGCTGACATAGACACTACTATTGAATTTTAGTTTTGAAACGTTAGTGGGTCTTCAACCATCAGCAGTTAAGTCTTAAAAACTTATTGGAACTAGCATCATCCGTGCCCTGTTGTTCGCAGATGATGCTAGACATGTTGCAACATCCTTAGATGAAGTTCAATAACACATCAAACTTTTTTTTATACATATAAGCTATTGACTTTACTAAAATAGCATAAAGAAAGCGGAAGTCATCAGCAAAGCAGAATCGGAGTGTAAGAAAGTCTCCAAAAAGATAATGAATCCCCAAACACTACTATACAAATCGATGGGAATATGTTGACGATGGCTATTTACATAATTAGGAATCAAGATTAATTCAAATGATTTCCTTAATCATGAAATAACAAATCGGATCGCCAATAGTGGAACTTAAACTTTCCTGTGCAATCACAACTTTGTTGGCTGATCTTGTTGCAAAGATAAGAGACGACAAAATACCTAATATCTTCATATATAGCGAACTTCGCGACTGACAAAGCGTTGTTCTGCGGTCGTAACTCAGATAAAAAGCAAAGCTGAAGAGTAACCTCTCAAGTATCTATGTCATAATAACTCCGAGCGAGTCGTCCTGAATAGATATAACTGCAAATATTTATACTGGATTGGTATCAGAAATTCTGAAAGTAATCGCATTTAGGCTGGAATGGTATCAGGCATTATGAAAACAGTCGTATTGGCCTGCTAAGAGAAGAAAGACAGCGATAAAAAGCGTCAGCAAATGATGCTGTTTTTATGTCCCAATATCCTTGATATTGCGCAATATGTAAACTTTTATGCAGGTGACGAGCGGAAATGAAGTTTCATAGAAAATACCTATTATTGATTTGAGAAACCTATATTCACAGTAAATTGCTTTAATAGGAAGATTTTATAAATTTATCAGACTTATTATCATTGGCTGATTTGTCAGTATTTCAAACGCCGTTGTAGGCAAGTTTGTAATTTAGTGTATGTCATTTCCCGTGTAAAAATTGGATTCTGCGCCAAACCAAATGTTTTAGCAGGGAAATTTACTGCACTGCTTTATTCAAAAGAAATCTGCAGCTGCAGCAGGGAGAATTCATGTTGGGATTTACGTCGGCTATGCTCTATCAGAAACAACATGTAGATATCGGGTTACACGCCTAACAATTAATGATTTTAATGTTAAGATAAAGAATGCTCTGGCGTGCCGAATGATTTTCAAGACGGAGATTTCTGCAAGCTGAACATGCAGACTCATTAAAAATGATTTCACAACAGTTTCGAAACGTTTGAAAAGTTTAGGAATGATTCAAAATCATGGACATGCTGTATTTGTTGAAAGACTGAAAAGGATATGTTTTTTGCATCGTATTGTGGCCGGGGATGAAAATTGGATGCACTACGAGATTAGAATATCATGGGTTAACCCCTGCTATGCATCAACATCGTCGACCAAGACGAATATCCATGGTTTGAAGCTTCTGTTCTGAATTTTGTGGAATCAGATGGGTGAAGTTTATTATCATCCGCTCAAACTACTCGAAACCAATCACGGGAGATCACTATCGACAACAATTAATATGTTTGATCATCGCATTCAGATGAATACACATTTATTTCTATTCAGTATTTCTAGAATAACATGAAAGAGAATCGTTACCACCTATTTGATAACGGTTACAGTAACGCAAGATAGCTTCTACTTATAATACACAATTGACCAGTAAATATAAATAGTCAACTGAAAACGCAACACACATGGCCTGAAGAGTGCGTTGAAGCATGAAACAGAATGTGGCACCTGGGTGCTGACGTCATTGCCCACTAACCTCTATCCTTGATACTGAGCCCTTTACGTCACAAATATCTTCTTCATTTATGTCCTGTGTCATTTCAGGACGTAGGTGATCATGGCTTTGCACCTCTCCTCATCCCTTGTAGCTCTTAACAGCCTTTCTGCTTTTACTTATACCCAAACCTGTTCTACCAATGATTTTATCAAGCCCATCAATTATCTCATGCATTACTTTTGCCTGTCTCGCTTTCACTCTATCTTCCATGTGAATATCATATTCTTCATGCCTTCATTCCTCATTATATGTTTCAGAAACTTCAGATATCTTTTCTTTATATTAAGTAATGTTTACTTTTCGTTTCCATCCTGTCGAAAAACTTGGTGTTACTAACATGTTTAGTCCATAGTATCCTCATAATCTTTCTGTAGAAACACATTTTGACTGCTTCAAGTTTTTGCTTCATCTTCGTCTCGCAGTGCCTGCATATATTGAAGGAATGGAGAGAGAAAGAGACAGACAAAGAGAGAGAGAGAGAAATGTGAGAAAGGGAAAGCAATAGAGATATATGTAGAGAGAAACAGCGAGCAGAAAAATCCATATCTCATGGCGACTGATATAAGCAATATTTTGAATGATAGACAATTGTTTTATTTAATGGTAATCATTATGTATCGATGGGGATACGATATAAAAATTATTTTGGGGATGATTGGAGTTAATCAATTATACTGTGTCCTCGCATTTAATATGGAGACACAGACACTTTCAATAGATTGCATGTGACGTTTAGGTAGCTTACTACATATAGCTCGGTTACCACATCAAATGAGAAACACAATACTTGGAACAAATTGAACATCTTCGTCGTTATGCCACTATGAGACCTCACTATCTTTTTTTTTATGTTTGGACACAAATTTTAAATATTTTTTCTTTCTTATTTCTCCTTCAACTTTTTATAAACTTCCTGTTTATGGATATGTTTTTGGGCTCCTTCCGGTATGTGAATTTTCGTACCATATTTGAATTAATACATTTTTGTTTTTGATCGTTGCTGATGAATCGAGAATTTTCTCGCTGAAATAACTGTTCAACAGAATGCAAGTTTTGAATTTTTTTATATAATAGAAATATTTGCCATTGTAAATAGATAATATTATTTAAATTGAACCCTATATCTGGATCATTTTTAATATCGATAAATTAATATTAATAGGATCTGTTTTGGGGATTTTACCTATTTACACTTCTTTTTTGGGATTATATATATATATATATATATATATATATATATATATATATATATATATATATTGACATTGTTTGAGCTATCCTGATATTTATTTCCGTGTTTACGAAGTTTCGGCTGTTTTACACTCTGGTCTTCTTTAGTTGCTATGAATTTCGAACCAACATCTTTATCAATTAGACATGGCCCAGTGAATTTAAACGTTGGTTAGTTCCAGTGTAAAAAGAATTTTAAGTTCCAGTGTAAAAAGAATTGTAAGTTCAAAACTTTGCTACAACGGTGGTGAACAAATAACTTAGAGTGTTGAGTTAAAGAAAAAAACTACCTGGAAACTGGAAACGTGCATGTAATGTAAATGGTGTACCCCAGTGATCGAGATAATGGCACCCGAGAAGACTAGAGAGTAGTCAGTTAACTCTTAGAACCGCTATGCTTTCATTTCAGTACGCGTAACGACACAAATTGCTTTCACCCTACTTCTTTCTCGCTGCTCGTATCGTTCAGACCAGATTGTCACTTTCTTCCTGCATTTACTTAACGACAAAGGCGTAAACTCTTCAATAAAGATGAGGAGAACAGTTCAAATAGTAGTTTACAGTAATTTTTTGCAACACAGTTTTGCGGTTATCAAGATGATCCCGGAAAGAGAACACCGAAAAATGAATAATAATATCATTTATCAGCATTATAGCACATTTCTGACATATATCAATTATAACACGGGAAAGAGTGTCCGTGAGTATGAAGGGATTTTATTAAGAATAAACAGACACAATGTTTGCTATTTAATCTGACATGTCTAAAAGAAAATATGCTGCCTATATATATATATATATATATATATATATGTGTGTGTGTGTGTGTGTGTGTGTATATATATATGTATATATATATATATATATATATATATGTATATATATGTGTGTGTGTGTGTGTGTGTGTGTGTGTGTGTGTGTGTGTGTGTGCGTGTGAAATAGTTGTGTGAATTTACAAGGCTACTCTGTCAGTGGATGAAATTTGGCCTGCATCTGTATAATGTAGATGTACTGACCCTTTTTTTATTACAATCAATGAAAGCATTTCTCCTTTGTTATGTGCAAGTTTTCGCTTCACAATTGACTCTTAGAACCGCAATCCTTTCATTACAATACGCGTAGTGACACAAATTGCATTCACCCTCCTCTTTCTCGATGCTCTTATCGTTCAGATCGGATTGTCACTTTTCTTCGCGCATTCGCCTAACACGAAAGACGTAGCCATGCTTATTTTCTTACTCACCCGCTTGGTCATCCCATCACTTTGCATCAGTTTCGTTTTCAACAGATTGTTCGACATTTTCTATTCAAAGACAGGTGTGTCGTTGTGGTATCTTCTCAGGCCTTAATCACGTGTTTTTCAGAACTGGCCTTACAGTAATCTTACTATCCTGCAATTCCTACAAATTACATTTGAAAAAAGCCCAAGGGATATAGTCATTTTCTAACCCTGCGTGGTCACATTTTTTCAATGTTAGATTTCCATTAACCCTTTGTAGCGTATGATGTCCCTATACAGAGGACAGAGCCACAGAAATGAGGAAAAAGAAATGTCGATCGTTACAATACCGATCACATTTAATTTAGTTTTAAATAATACTTTTGGTTTATCGATGACAACATTTTTCTCGTTGTTTTGAATTTCTTTCCGTGAATCAACGTTAGAAGACATATCTTTACAGGCAAACATCTATAATCTATAGTTTTGGGAAATTAACGACAACAATATATTTTTGTCATTATATTTTTATTAGCATACAGCTTAGCTTTTATATATATATATATATATATATATATATATATATATATATATATATATATATATAGTCATCCGCAGACAGATCTGTTTTGCCGTGTCACAGCTTATCAGTACGGTTAGACATCCGATTGCTTTTTACCCAGGATTGAAAAACGACAGAATTGGCGTCTGTCGACTTATTCTACCTCTGAGCCAAGGGCGATCGGTAGAAGGAGGCAGTCTTTTTAACCTGTATATTATCATTATACACGCCCATATATATAATTTAGATTTTGTTTATAATCAAATTGGACAGTACACAGTTGTATTAAAAGTATTCGATGCAATTATATTGTAGAACTTTTGAATATGTTTCATTAGGAAACGAGTTATTTCGCAACCCAGGTTTCTACTTTTGATGTCTTCAGGCGATTTAAAATAACTTGTTTTACTGTTTTTTAAAACGCTCACGTAACAGTGTTCGTTCTTGAACGTGCTAATTTCAAAATTAGGAGAAGATACGTAAATGTCTTAGAACAATTTCATCTGTGGTATGGTTACACTTGGACATAATTTCTGTTCTTTCATCTAGGAATTCATTTTTGTTTGGTAATAACATAATAATAACCAACTTTTCACCCTGGCACAATCTGAATATTTTATCATCGTTGTAAAGTTTAGTTGTTTTTATTATACTCCACATTATGTCGGGGTCTTTTTCATAATTTCATTTCAATTTCTACAATGGCTAGTCAGTTTTGTATAATTCTAGACTACCTGATGAGACATTGTTCTTTCAATGTCGGAACAAAATATACATTTTTGTAATAGTTTGTATTTTGCACATGTTCTTTCGTAAAAATTAATAATATATATAAATCTGTATATATATATATGTGTGTGTGTGTGTGTGTGTGTGTCTGTGTGTGTGTGTGTCTGTGTGTGCATGTGTCTGTATTATTAATTATTGCGTTAGAACATGTAAAAAATTACTACAAAATTGTACATTTTGCCTCATCAGCTGGTTAACAATGATATTAACAAACCTTGTTTGAAAAATTTGTAAAACCTAACGTTTATTAGCATTATTAACTCCGTGATGAAACATTGTTTTTTTCAATGTAGAAACTAAATGTACTATTTAGTAGTAGTTTTCCACGTGTTCCAGCGTAATAATCTTGGTAAATGTTGATTGCTTTAAATTTACATTGAATATTGTTTTGAATTAATATTTTGAACATTGTAATTTTATTCTTCGTTCGTCTTCATTTGTGTATATATATATATATATATATATATATATATATATATATATATATATAGGGAGAGAGAGGGGGGAAAGAGAGACAGACGGAGACAGAGACAGAGAAACATAGAGAAAGTGCCTGTTGTAAACCTGTGTTGTTTGCCTTTTATCCTGCACCCTGTCGCCACCTTCCGGATACATTTGTCAATAATATATTGTTTAGCTATCGCCTATGTCTCTCACTTTGATGTTGCACCTTGCAGGCAACATCCACGACCGGGTATTTTTCAATCATATCTTTGTTGGCTATTGTCTATGATTCCTACATGTGATGCTACATCCCACCACTAACATTCCCGGCCGGATATTTTTGTTAATTATATTCTTGCCGGTCAACGTATTATATTACACTTCTAGCGATGTCATTTTTCAAAAAGTTCAGAGATGAACATTTCAAGTACATCTCTGCTCCACACCCACAATTTCCACACAAATGATGCAATTGTACAAAAACATATACAACAGGCAAAAAACCCCAATAATTTTCAAAATTATGTTCATCGCATGTCTCTCTTTCTGGCTATTACACTGCACGAACACATAAAATCAATCAATAATAAAGAAGAATACATGTAAACAAAAGTAATACAAAATTAACCATATTAAAGGTAATACTCTTCTATCCTTTCTTCTTTCTCCAATTGTGTGCCTTTTTTTTCCCTTATTCATTCCATGCAAAGAAACACTTTCTCCTATATAAACCCCAAGGTAGTCACCTAAGTTAGGTATATTAATGAATCATGTCTGAATGCTATTTGTATATATAAAAAAAAATTATTCTTTACCTTCAATCTGAACATTCTGTGACGCGCTGGACTAATCAACGTGGTATAATTGTTAGCGCTAGAACAATTGAGTTGTGAGTTCGATCATCACTAGTTATTAAACAATTTAGGCATTATTCCACATCTAAGCTACACATATAAAATTACAATTATGAGACGCGTAATTTCATAACGAATAACCACAATATAATTTATCTGGAAATAATTTTTGTCACCTTCCAAAGTTGAGGTCTCAGACATTTATCATATCCATACCTGACTTTATCGTCCCATTTGTTTCTTTTTTATTTCTTTATTGTTTGTTTCTATCTATCTATCTATCTATCTATCTATCTATCTATCTATCTATCTATCTATCTATCTCAGTCTGTTCAAATCTATCTATCTATCTATCTATCTATCTGAGTGCTAACTTGATCCATTCTGGGTGTCATCCTTGCCATCACTTCTGTCAACTAAAGAACTGATTTGCTTCAAGTATCATACGATTTTTTAGCTAGTTTGTTATTGACTATGCTGCATCGGCCAACTTCTTTGTGATACCCTGAAGAAAACATTTAAGCACTGTTTTTTAACATCTAAGAAAAAAGAAAAAATATTCTGTAAGACAGATATATATATATATATATATATATATATATATATATATATATATTATTTAAAACGAAGGAAATTGTATTAAAGAGAAGTATAGATTTACAAGAAAAGTTGTTTAATTTCTATGATCCATTAAAGAGAAGGCAGTTATTATTTTAGACATGTTTCTGTTTTTCTTATTTGTAAATTGGTTTACATACTTTAGAAATTTAATGGATCGGTTTCCAGTTTCTTTCTTCACGGTTTTATTCCCCTTTTTTTGAAATATGCATTGTTCAATCGAAGTATATATATCTGTACATTACAGATACAAATCCTATATAATCCAACAGTTAATTAAAACACACAAGGTAAAATTGCACACCTGCAAAATTGGATCCAAATGATTAAAAATGTTTTGAAATAAAACTAGACAAAGGCATATTTCGCAAGCAGTGTGAAAAGTAAAATTATGGATCCTGATTGGTTAGAAAATAGAAAATTGTTCTATGACGCCGGTCAATTTTTTTCACACCTAAAAACTAAACATATCCGCTGGAGCTGGTAACATGACGATAATACACTATTTAATCACATTCCGTGATCGGTAACAACAGGCAGAATGGGAGCGTTATCTGATAGCATCTCGTCGCCATGTAAAGAAGAAACGTCAAGCTAACTCGGCCACGTCTCACACATTCATTCATTCTACCTCTACTTCCAATTTTCCTGTTTTCATTTACACTCCACACCACCAAAGAAAATAACAACAACAGGACACTCCAACTGTCTGCGATAAGTACATTTTCTTTATTTGTTTCAACTTCTTTCCCACCCTGTTGCCAACCTACCAAAAAAATAAGACTTTACATTCTGCTACTATCAGTATACACCCCCGGGACACTTAGCTACTTACTGCTATCAACCAGGAGCACTTTATTGGTTCTGGAACTTTTAGCCACGTGCATTTTTTTTATTTCAACATTTCACTCATACAAATCAATTAACTACATGCATTTTTTCCATGAAAACTTAATTTTTCTTCTTACAATTTTGTTATTCCGTTAATAAAAAAATAATTTAATGTAGAAACGAAATATTTTATCCTTTCACATTTCAACATCCAGGCTTCAGACTTCTGATTTTTAATTTGTTGGGACTCCGGTTGCGTTTGGCACAAGGTCAGTTTGACACGCATTACCGAGGCCCCTACAACATATATTGTTTTGTAAAATTGTAAAGTTTTCACTTATTAGTAAGTGCCTCTCCAGTTTGTGACTACTGCATGCGACCTAAGCTGACCAATTAAATGTTATTTAATCCTAAAAAGTTTGTATAACATCAATCTGACTCTGTCACGCCGATATTAATGATCGCTTCCACAATGTTCTTTTTACTGGAACTTTGAATACAAAGACTGCGAAACGGATTAACGAATCATTTCACTAACAATTGTGTGTCCCTAAATACATACAAGGCCAGAGAAAAGTGAAAATTAAGTTACATGACGTGTTCTTAGAAACGGCGTATCCGAAAGCAACCAAATAATCACTGCGTAATGTAAATATTACCCAATATTTATTTGTGAGGTAATAGAAAAACCTTAAAAACACATTTTCTTGTTGAATTTGTGCAATCAGATTTTGTTGTTTCTGATTATTCTGATATTCATCATGCAGTTTCAATGTAATCAATCTTAACCTGTCATCTCGTCTTCAATCACTTTCTCACCATTTCTCACCGACATGACGTTGCTTCTATTTGTCTTTTCTGCATACATTTTTGGAAATTGTTCTGATGAACTTTCTTCCTTAGTAACTCGACTGTATGCCTGTATGTGTACTACTAGATTGGCAACTACACCCGACCATGTAACTGTTGAACACGCTCTATACAAAAGTAATGGTATTCTCTAATAATTTCTTTTCCTGTAATTCGCCTCTGTTAAGCCACCTTTCGAATTTTTGCTTCCCTATGAAAAGACTTGTTTAAAAAATGTAATTGTAACGCCATTCACATTTTTTGGTCTATCAAAACTTGTTCTTTTATATTCTTTTCGCCTCGTTAAAGTATCTTCTTCTTCATTCGCTCTCAGTATGATCTTGCTTGAGGTAACATAATAGATAAAATGCAAACACACACATGCAAGCAAAATCCACCATCCGCCCGTGTATTCAGTACTGCTGCCACATCTGGTAGGCTGACCCTTCTATTCTCCTCACATACAGCGAAGAATCTGTAATGTGATTGATAACGACTTGGCTGATCGCCTGCAGTATCTCTCTCACCGGCGTGACGTGGCCTCCCTGTTCCTCTTCTATAAATACTTTCATGGCTTCTGCTCTGACGAACTTAAATCACTTGTGCCCCTAGATGTGAATTTTCACGAGATACTAGATTGGCAACTAGGTTCCACACTTTTACAGTGAAACCGATGAAATTTAACCGCAATTTCTACTCCAACAGCTCTTTTCCTCGCACTTCCCGCCTGTGGAATTCCCTACCGCATGCTTGCTTCTCCGACGGCTACAACCTCCAGGAGTTTAAATGTAAGGTCAATAGACACCTCCTAACACACTAACTCACACCCACTCTCTACAACTCTCTCCCTATGTACATCCTAAGTCGTCTATCACCCTCTTTCTGACATTTCCCATACCCAATCCCTCTATGTAACCCCTACGCTATAGTGGCAGTGGAATGCCTTGCTTGGGGTGACACGATTAAAAAAAGGACGCAGGCGCTCGCAGACACATACGTTACTTTAAATGATACTTTTCACGTGTTTTATATCTGCGACAGTATTTTCTTCGTTCTAATAGATCCTTTACTCGCGCTCATTGCCTGTGAACATTTGACGGAAAAATCTGGTCTCAGGGATATTATACAATGTTTTTGCTGGTAGACGGGATAATGTACTTTTTAAAAAAATAAAAATAAAAAACGAGCGTGTATTCAAATATAGACATATATTAAAAATTAACAGTCAAAATAATAAAAATTGGTCAGATTATTAAATAAAAATCAAAAAGCACTTCAGAAAAAAAAATATATGTGTGTGTGTGTGTGTGTGTGCGTGTGTCTGTGTGTGTGTGTGTGAGCATTTGTGCGTGTGTGGTTAAATAAAGAAGGCAAAATAAATTTAAACTTTTCTCCTCATATATATATATATATATTTTTTTTTTTTATATGTATACGTTCTCTAGTTACAGCGTAAAATGCCCGTTTGAAACGTTAAATCTAGAAGCCCGGAAGAACTGTGATTCAGCGAAACTGATTTGATTGCGAATGGTTTATATATATATATATATATATATATATATATATATAGTTGTCAGTCCGTAAACGGTGAGGATAATCCAAGAAGCTTTCCTTAATGTAAGTTATTAATAATTAAATCTATTTAGAGAGCTCGATGGGTGTTAACCAGAGAGATATGAAATTTATATAGGAAAACTCAACACGTCATATTAGTTATAAACTATAGTTCATTTCAATGAGCTTACCCCGCTCATATCATCAGATTTTTTACAATATTTCCTCCATCTGGCATAAAATTTCTGCCGGTGGAAATATTGTAAAAGGGCCTGATAATATGAGCTGGGTAAGCTCATTTAAATGAACTATAGTTTATAACTAATATGACGTGTTGAGTTTTCCTTTATAAACTATATATATATATATATATATATATATATATATATATATATTACTGAGTAAGTTATATTTAGTCTGTTGTCGTTATTTTCGTTGCCATCGTCAGGTCAGTGAACGCTCCGGACTTCTTCTTTAAATAGAATTTTGAACTGAATACTTTATTTAGTCCACTAAGTTGGTTGTTTTAGTTTCACGTGTCATCATTTTCTGAATAATATGATGATGGACTGTGATACAGCAAAACAGACTTGTATGTTGATGGCTAATATATTGTCTTCTCATTACGATTAAGCTCTCTAGAGGAGGGAATTTTAAAACTTATTATTTCTGCAATTTACACGTTACTCATTACTAATGACGTGAGTTCTCCCGGTGATTAGCATGTGTATACACCGCATATATATAACACACTAAATAGTCCCCTCTCTCCTTCCATGCGCTTATGGCTTAGGGAATGGGGACTCCAACTGGCACCAGATTGGTCGAGATTCGATCCTGGTTGAAAGCATCTGCAATTCCCACTCATAACTGACCATGTGTCACATGTTGCCCTTAGTGGGAGGGACAACTAAATATAGTGATATAGCGGAACAGGCTTGTATGTTGATGACTATATATATTTTCTAAACATATTCTATTAAATATAAGAGACAATGAATGTATATTATGTTTAATCATCAGCCGTTCTAAACGTCGTATTTTTGCTTTAATTTCAGTTGAAAATAAAGACAAAGATTCTCCAAGATTTGGATAATTATTTATTGGTTTTCTTCTAAGCTTTCGGCTCACATGAGCCATCTTCAGAGAGGTAGTTTAAACTGAAATATTATAAAATACACCATCACCGACGATTTTATTTTGTGTTGACATAAAACTCCGCTTGGCAACGGCAATAGTTACCAAAAATAATAAACGCAGTTCTTAAGTTTGCGATGCGGTTTTATGACGTCACACCGCGGGATAGCGCGAAATGACAACAAAACCACGTAGTCAAATGCAATGTAATATGTTATTTCCTGTTTTAAAGTTGATTTTATTGAGTGTTGGTTGTTTTGATTTGATGTACATGGCCTCCAATATCTGCAGGTTCCTCTTACTGTGTGTATGAGTAAGGATCACCGTATTGTTGGCCAAAATCTGTCTGATATTACCTACATGTTTATGTTTTTCAGAGAAATGTTCTTTAATAGAACTCTGATCAGAAAGATGTCATGTAAGTCTACGGGAGAGCGTGGTTGTAGTAAAACCAATATATGTACTAGGTTTTTGATTAGTATCAGAGATGCAATCTCTGAATGGGCATGTATATTGGTACACTACATTGTTTTTTTGTAAAGAATTTAGTTTAGTGCTTGATGGGTTATTATAGACTATGTGGTCAATTGTTTTAAACTTTTTATAATATATAATGAGTTTAATTTGATTATTACTTTCGACTGGTTTAACATTTCTACGCATTATGTTTTTGAGAGTTTTTTCATCTTTTATAATTATTATGTATTTGGTTGCAATAGTATAAGTTAATAGTGTTATGTTTATTTTGATGTAAACCATTATTATTAATATTATCATTATTGTTAGAGCTATTGTTAATTTTGTTGAGATACATTTTAATTTGTTGATCAATAACGGAGTTAGGAAATCCATTATTGACTAGTGTTTGCTTAATGTTGTGTAATTCTTATATGTATAAATATATATATATATATATATATATATATATATATACATACACACACACACTCATATATATATATATATATATATATATATATATATATATATATATACGTAAATAACAGGTAGGAAAATGTGTTTTGAATTTTGCCTGTTTCACTTCAATAAACTTCTTCAGAAATTTTTTGAAGACGAATGATTCATTAGTAAAAAATCTCTGAAGTAGCTTATTTCAATTCATAAATACAACTCATATGTGTGCGTCTTAGTAATGTGTGTCTGAGTGTGTGTTTTCATGAGTGCACATGCGTGCGCGCGTGCATGCGAATGTGTATAAAGACTGAAAGTCAATTTTGCCCACTTTCTTTGAAAGATTATAAAATGTTCTTAAAGAGGAACCAATTGCGTATTACTAACATCAAGTACTTTGAAATCCATCCAACCGTTACTTGGATAAAGAAATCTCTGTGAATTTTTTTCTTTGCAATGCGTTATTTAACTTGAAGCCTTACTCAAATGTCAATTAGAATCGTTTTATTTCATGCTATTCTATACAGCAAGATGAATTATGTTTGTTGTTGATTTATGTCTTAGAAAATAATTCAAGCATCGTGAAATGCTGTTGGCAGTTTTGAAAACACTGTCTGCTCATTTTCAATGCTGCTATTTAACTTTGATTTATATTTTTAAAAAAAGTTTTAGCTGTGCTGAGCAAAGCAATTATTTTTATTTTAACATGATGCATTATGTTATACTGAGAAACAACAGTACAGTTAATATCTCAAACCAAACTTTTTTGGAAGGCGTCTTCTAGAATTTATATCGATATAAAGAAGAAAAAATTTGAGTTGTACTTTCGAAGATGTTGTCAGTGTTAGTATATTCACAGAGAACAGTCCATAAGAAAGTATTAAACCCTCATATTTTTGTGGGGGTTAAATTTGAAGGTTAGTTTACAGATTGATAGTTGGAAGGGAGAGGACGAAAAAAAATAGAGAAGTACGAAAATAAATACATGGATGGTCTTTCGACCAATAACTACGAGTGGTCATCTGACTAGCAATTGATCTGCACCGCTAGAATAAATAACACGTTTTACTTAGCGTATTTTTTTTCCTCCGGATATGGGCCAAATGCTGATCACATTACTGCCGGGTCACCCAACGCAGGAATATGTTACCTAGAGCCTAAATTTCTGATAACTTGAAAGTAACGACACTGATGATATATCCGAAAGTAGGACTTGAAGTTGTATGACGACGACAAGTAAGAATGTCCATATTGGGCTAATTGAAAAACATATACTCTGAGGCAAGGTCTTGTAATTGGTGATATTTCAGATTTCTGCATGAGAAGATGAAGAGAAGATATTGTGATCATGGTCTTACATGATATTCAAATAAGTATCCTTATTTTATGAATTCCATCATTGCATTTTGATGGGGTTTCAAATATTCTTTAAGTATTCATCGCTAAATGTATTCTACAGATTGTTTTGTATCTAATACATTCCCACTAATTTGTAGTCCAGAACATTCACTCCTAACCACAGAAAAGGAACCAGCTCAGATATAATAAATTCATTCAAATATTAATGCGTGTATTCGATAAAAGTTTTCTTTAAATATAAAATTTAATAGACAAATTAAAATTTGTCATATTTTCTCAAATATAATAGATTACTTCAAAATGTAATGCAAATATTTGATAAAAGTTTATTTTTAATGGACAAATTATAATTTATTATATTTTATCAAACCTAATAAATTCATTCAAAATGTAATGCACTTTCAAAATTGAGAACGGAAACAAGAAACATATGAGATCATACGCAAATATATTAAACAAATTAATATATCATGGCAAATATATTAAACAAATTAAACAATATATATTTCCAACATGAGAGAACATTTTAAATATTTATATAATATCCAAAACGCATATAATACATAATATGTTCGTTTAGCAGAAAAGTTAATTTCTGTTTAACTTAACAACGCCTGAACACACTTATACGATACACGAATATCTAAATTTGATTTATACTATTCCATAAAAGTCAGCCTGTAGCAATTGATTTTCTCTACGTACTGACAGTATTCCTTTTTTGATGACCAATATGGTCAAAAGTACGCGACCCGTCTAAAACCCACGGCAATAACAAAAATGTACAACACCAAACTATTTGTAAACGAGTTATTACACGATCTATGTTTCTATCATGTGGTGTCTTCAGGCGATTGGCAATAACTGATTTTACCGTTTCTTTTTCTTCCTGGACACAGTCTACATATTTTGCCAACGTTGTAAGGCTTGGTTATTTTCTCTATACTCCTGGATATGTCTAGGTCTTTTTCATATTTTAATTTCAATTTTCACACGTGACTAGACAATCTTGAACAATTTAAGGTTTCTAGATTAAATATAGACCTGTGATTAAACCATCTGATCTAAAAAAACGTAACTTAATTAATTCCAAATATGTTTTGATTTGACCATTTAAATCATGTTCTTTTGTTTTGTAAATGACTTCTTTTTTATTATAAAGTCCTTGAAGTGGGCATTTGTTTTTGTCTCTGCAGTAACATTCCTTATTTACCATTATGTTTTGTACGATTCTATTTGGATTTATGGTGTTTTGTTTCTTTCTGAAATTTTCTAAATTACTAGAAAACAGCCAAGACTTACAATAGTGGCAAAACCTGTAGACTGTGGCAGGAATAAAATTTAGGCATTATGTTATACCCAAACAGAAATTATTGTTTATAATATTTATTTCTAACCTCAGAAGTAAACAGACTCAAATATAACGAACTAATTGAAAAAGTTGGCGAACCACATAATCGACACGATAAATGTGAATAACATATTAATTTACTGAGAGTTATATCCACCTATAGTGCAGTGAATTCCGGCTAACCTAAACAAAAGTGTAGTTTTGCAGAATGATGATGGGAATCTCATGAACTGAACATGTGAGTAACGAGGAAGTTTTAATGAAATTAGATTAAAAAAAATGACACTTATAGTAAGAATTAGAAAATAAAAATGAAAGTTCTAGGGTAAATAATGAGGAACGCGTATCTGAGAATTTGACAGTCACAATAAATGGTGAAAGCAAGAGAAATAGATCAAATCATCGAAAAATCTACGTAATGGGCTTAGGTAATTGGTTGACAGAACAGAGATTAAGAGAGATAGCGAAAGCATAACACTTACTATATAAGACGAATAGTTGCAAAGTGACTCGATCGTCTACGCTGTGAAGAAGAAAGCCGCATAGAATAAAAAGAAAAAGGGGGGAAAGAGGGAGGAAAAGAATAAGACAACAACAACAGCAAGAGCAAGAAGGAAAACAAGAAAAAGTGAAAAAGAAGAAATTTACTTTTTTATTTAGGTTTATTATTATTATTATTATTATTATTATTATTATTATTATTATTATTATTATTATTATAAGAAGTAATAGTAATAGTATTACAATTCAGCAGGTTATGTCAAATAGGAAGCATGAATAAACAAAGCTTCAAAAAAGAGGAAACATTTGTTAGAATCAAAGTAAAAATTGTCAAACTATTTAATTTTCAAACTTACTATATGACGATTGATTCTGGATGACTCTCTTCACAGATTAACGAGAAAGTTTAAACAAGAAAATGTGCTACTGCAGTGAGATACAGAAAATATCATCATTTGTTCAGCGAGGAGACTGTGCATAGAATCTGAATGTGACAGGTGAAATGCCTGCATCAAATCGTGCTTACAGGCTCTTTATTATATTTGGTTGGCTTCCTGGCTCTCGCAAGATTTTTGTCTATATTGCTTTCCGAAAATATCCGCAAATCTTCTCAGTTTTCATTCTTAAAACAATGTTAGCAGAAAACAATAATGGGTGAAACAAACATTAATGTTACAGATGTTTCTCCTCTTCCGGAAACATTGTTTTCCTTCATTGGGTTAGTTAAAATTATGAATCCCTCTTTTCTTTTTCATAATGGTATGAGACACCAAATAACTTTATATCTATCTATCTAATCACAGCCGCTAGGTTTTCAGCATAATCATTTCAGCACAAGCAAATCAGGTCCGCCACTGGTGCACAGTTGGGTATAGGGAGAAGAAACATGGTGCAGGGGATGCCAAAGAAAGTATAAGAAGTGGATGGTATTTAGGAAGGTAGATGAGATTTAGGGAGACAGAAGAAGGCAATTGACTTTGTATTTAACTTTTGGAGATTTTAGCTATCGGAAGAGCAAGTAAAAGCAAGGCAAGAAGTACGAGAAAAGAAACTGTAGACTTGAAGTTCCGGTTACATTTCGTAGTAAAACGATGAGTCCTAGATGCCAAATTAATGAGATCGGGGCACCAGGGAAATGAGCTCGTCAAAACAGAAAATATTTGTAGAAAAGACCAAAAGAGAAAACTGCATCTCGTCTGTGAAAAAATGACTGAAATCGAGCTGCTACATTAAGAGAAATTACATTGCAGATTCTCCTTTGGATTTTATCTAGAACCTCCAGATGAATAGCAGGAGCACCCAACCCGATATGTCGACAGTATTCAATGCATAAAGAATGATAGATTTATAAATGTACAATATGTATTCTTATGTAAAAACTTTCTGGCTTGACAGAATGATCCAAACTTCTTAGTGGTAGATACAGCTATTGATTCAATGTAGACATTCCACTTGATATCAGTTGAGAGATTGAGGCTAAGAATGCGTTTAATGTTCAATACTGATGAAAGATAGGAAACCCGTTGAAACATCGAGTCCGCTACGATCACCCAAGTTACGCAACATCGAGCCTGACCGCTTAGAAATACCAAGTACTGTAAGCTTGGATGCACGGGTGGTGTATTGGATAATGGCTAGGGGTTATTAATCGGAGAGACTTTGGGTTCGTTATACTTAATTACGCATAAAACCCTTGGGAAAGTTGTGATTCCATATTTCGTTTCATGTATGTTAAAACATGTATCAGAAAAATCGTTATTATCTGAAAAGCAAAATTGCGTACAAAATTTCCATATTAATTAAAACATACGAATGATATACAGCTAAATCAAAAAAGTCTATTCATCTTACACGGCGTATCTATCTGTGTGGTAGTCCCGAAACGAATAATTTTAACAATTTCTCTCAAATGTTTTCTGCTATCCGTAGCTACACACAGTTCTCCCAACTTATGATCCTGGTATCTTCAATGAGATGATCGGTCAAGCTTCTGACTGCTCATCGGCTTGAAACTTTCCTGGCGATTTCGATCCCTGCTGTAAAATGTTTGTTTTTTTCATTTCCATCATGTTCCCTTAACCGAACTCGACTTATATGAATTGTATACGTAATTTTTTATGTTCCTACCTCGTCTTCCATTAGACGTAAATTTTTTTCTAGTTGACATTTAGCATTGCTCTAAATACTCGAGTGTTGCTGATATTTACTTTACTTCTAACAGTGCTTTTGTTACTGTCAAACGACTAGACGCTTATTAGAGAACGGTTTCTTTCTTTTGATTCTAACATTCTGAATTCCCAGGCGTTCTTTCAGTTTGTTTCCAGGTGGTATTTATTTTTTATAACACTGTCAATGACATTGGAATTCTAAAATCTGTGTTAATTCGACTCCGGATGAAATAACTACATCAACTTGATTCACATTCTCATCTTAGAATTTTACATGAGTTCATTTTGAATATTGTTTTGATTTCATTTATATAGAGCTAAACGTGTGCATTAGCCAATTCTAAACTGATAAAAAATAAATGCGTTTGTTGAAGCATGTTTGATACCCAGTGATTCGTGGTTTGAAAATTTCTGCCTTTTATAGTAATTTCAGGGTATTGTGGAATTAACTTCGCATGAAACTGATGTAAATTATTTTATCATGCGAATATTAGAAATTCATTTGTTATGTGAAATATCAAATTACAGCTTTACAAAGAAAGAACATATGTGACAATTTACTCATTGCGAAATAAAAATAAAATAATACTAGCGACAATGTAATAATCGTACACTGTATTTTGCTAGAAGAAACAAAACTAGTCCAATACAGTACAGACGATTGGTTCAATTTTAAATTTTTCCTGGTCATCGCTGTTTGGTTTAAAAACCCAAAGAACGTGGGAACACGTCCAAGAACGCGTTAAGGATAAAGATTTCGCCAAATCAATGTGTGCTAGAGTCACTGGAGCCTACCCACTATTATAAAAGAAAGAAACCAACGAAAACTCATCAGTGATAAATTTACTTTAGACCGGTGACATTGGAATCTTTGTCACTTTGATTGTTGAATTTTATGAAGTTAAGTACTCTCTTAACATATATCATTTTTCAACACCGACAACACTCGCTCACTCATTAAATTTTCAAACACCACTTTAATCAAAAGAACATTTTAATCAAAAGAACATTTTAATCAAAAGAACATTTTTTCACATTTAAATAATATTCAGCATTTGAAATGTTTATAGCACCCAGAACTAAACAAACTATATTTTATATTTTGTCAAGTTTATTTCCAAAGGAAAAGAACGCTTCTCATATTTAAACTGTTAACATTTTCATACAAAATTTAAATATTATCTTATTCTCTCCGTTTAAAATATTTCATGCCAAATTTTGTATTTCGTGATATAAAAGTATATTTATTATCGTTTCTACAAAATTATTTTGTATTTCGTTATTAGTTGAATACTTTTAACT
The DNA here is from genome assembly GCA_037127315.1 of Ascarosepion bandense. Classification (NCBI taxonomy): domain Eukaryota; kingdom Metazoa; phylum Mollusca; class Cephalopoda; order Sepiida; family Sepiidae; genus Ascarosepion; species Ascarosepion bandense. The sequence goes on from JBBBDQ010001328.1 coordinate 1,128,803, forward strand.
TGATTGCCAGTGCACAAATTTAAATGTGCTGTATTAAGTTATCTAGAACACGCTTGCAAAATAATTTAATTAGAGAATAGCTGAAGTAATAACTACTTTCGATACAGTATCAAGAAACATTCTTTTAAAGAAAACCCTCTAAATTTTACTCATAATTGATAAGTTTATAATGTATTCATATTGAATGACATAGAGAAATTGGGCCTATATATCTGTTAGAAAAACTCCATTTTTAAAAACAAATCTGTGTCACCATTTGGTGATATTTGATGTTCTTTAGAAGCGATTGATGTCAGATCGATGCTAATATAATAACTATGTATTAATGGTAATAAGATGAAAGAATCCATGGAGAATTCAAAACGATATAAAAGAAATAGCAGATGAAATGTCATCTGCGTGACTGTCCGAATGAAAATTGAAATGTAAGATATAATCTTTATAAAAGCATCTAAGAACAAAGATATTAGTATGAACTACATCAAAGGCCACATTGACAAGTCGTAACAAAATAGGCGAGTACAGTCTCGGCAGATAGAGACATAAAAATTTAATCATACTTAAAGTAAATATAACACATTATGTGAATGGCCTAAAAACATACAAGCCCGAGAAAGAGGTGATTAACATCGAATTGTGATGTAAAAAAGGACAGAAAACAAAAATACTTAATAGAAAGAAGATATTAAAAATTATCCAAGTATTTAAATAAAACATCAGTAAATTTGGAGCAGTGTTTTTCTTCTGTTTAATACCGTTTCATGATGATGAAGTTAAATAGCACAAAAAAACTCTAACAAAATTTCATAAAAGACGAGATTAAGCACACATTGGATAATATAAATTCATATATATATATATATATATCAGTCAGTTATATCAGTGCCGTACTTGATACACGCTTCGGTAGTCATGTTTCGAAAGAGACCTGACTGACTGGGCAGAAGATTATCCCCGCCGTAGTGTGCTATTACATTCTCCGGTAGACTTGTTGCCAGCCAAGGCTATAGAATCCAATCTGTCCTGTTATTTATTCCATAACTGGAGGGAAGAGGGGGATTAATACCTTTCCCATGTGTATTTCCGCTAAGTGAATGCAACGAATTCAACTGGAATTCGAACTCGGCTCCCTGATTTCTCGTTCCGGGCTGATATCCACTGCATCACAATACAAGGAAAATGATGTGAAAAAGTGAAAAAATATTTACCAAATAATTAAAAGAAATTGTGCTTTACTGCATAAAAAATGAATAATATATTTCTGGAAGATAATTTTTAAAAAGAAAGGTCACATGAAAGTGTAGAAATAATTGCATTACCTGCTTAAAATGTCACAATAAAACGTAGAAATAATTGCATTACCTGCTTAAAATGTCACAATAAAGTGTAGAAATAATGGCATTACCTGCTTAAAATGTCACAATAAAGAGTAGAAATAATTGCATTACCTGCTTAAAATGTCACAATAAAACGTAGAAATAATTGCATTACCTGCTTAAAATGTCACTATAAAGTGTAGAAATAATGGTATTACCTGCTTAAAATGTCACAATAATGGGTAAAAATAATGGCATATTACCTGCTTAAAATGTCACAATAAAGCGTAGAAATAATTGCATTACATGCTTAAAATCTCACAATAAAGCGTAGAAATAATCGTATTACCTGCTTAAAATGTCACAATAAAGCGTAGAAATAATTGCATTACCTGCTTAAAATGTCACAATAAAGCAGAGAAATAAGTGCATTACCTGCTTAAAATGTCACAAATAGGCATAAAAATAATTACATTACCTGCTTATAATGTCACAATAAAACGTAGAAATAATTGCATTACCTGCTTAAAATGTCACAATAAGGCGTAAAAGTAATGGCATTACCAGCTTAAAATGTCACAATAAAGTGTAGAAATAATGGCATTAATTGCTTAAAATGTCACAACAAGGCGTAGAAATATTTGCATTACCTGCTTAAAATGTCACAATAAAGCGCACAAGTAATGGCCTTATCTGCTTAAAATGTCACAATAAAGTGTAGAAATAATTGCATTAACTGCTTAAAATGTCACAATAAAAGGATATAAATAATGGCATTACCAGCTTAAAATGTCATAAGAAAGTGTAGAAATAATTGCATTACAAGCTTAAAATGTCACAATAAAGCGTAGAATTAATTGTATGACCTGCTTAAGATGTCACAATAAAGCGTAGAAATAATTGCATTACCTGCTTAAAATGTCACAATAAAGAGTAGACGTAATTGCATTACTTGCTTAAAATGTCACAATAAAGCGTGGAAATCATTGCATTACCTGCTTAAAATGTCACATTAAAGCGTAAAAATAATTGCATTACCTCCTTAAAATGTCACAATAAGCGTAGAAATTATTGCATTATCAGTTTAAAATGACACAATAATGTTTGGAAATAATTATATTACCTGCTTAAAATTTGTATAGTCTAAAATGTATGCTTGTTTGTTAATATTTCACAGTGGAAAAACATTGCTTTCTGATTAGTCGTGGCAATTGCCCTTACCAGGGTACTTTTCGAAGATATATTATGGCCAACTGACTTTGAAATTATGTTGCTCCCTATCAGTAGATAGATTATTGTAATTAATGAATAAAATAACATTTTCACTCGTCAGGGTTTCTATATGGAGCATTCAAACACCTTTAAATTGTTGCAATTTTCATGAAATCATTACACACACACACAGACACTCACACACACACATACATACATAAGATCGGGGTCTTACTAGCATATAACTGTGCATTTCGACAGCATCTCCCTAATTCTGATGCACTTTTCACATTAAATGACCGTTAAAATGACTGTTTGGTCCGAGTGTTTTCGGCTAATCCGTTAGCCATTTTTAAGGATTAGGTCTGCGCTATTTCAGATGTGCGTTGTGGTGTAACAAATATCATACCGGAATGAGAAATCAGAGATCGGATTTTGAATTCGAGTCGAATTTGTTTCATTCACTTACGCACAAATAACCTAGGAAAAGGTATGAATCCATCTTTTCTCCCGCCAGATATCGGTTGAAAACCAGATCAGAGGGGATTATATAGACTTGGTTGGCAGCCAGTCTACCGCAGAAAATAGTGGAAATAATTTTCTACCGTGGTAAAATTTTCGGCCTGGTCAGTCATGTCTCGAAAGAGATATGATCACCCAAGCGTGTATCACGTATGGCAGTTGATTGATTGACCGACTGACTGTTATAAATATGAGTTGAATTTTACTCTTGAATAGAACCAATATATTTGTGGCCGTCTTTCTTGGTGATTTTCCTTTTTTTAATAAGTGTTTCAATCAGATTTCGATATATTTCGGATTTAGAGACATATTACACACTCGTGTTTTAAACAGTTATGCTGTACATCGAGTTTTGTACATTACCACGCACGTTTAATATATCAATGGCCTGAAAGGTGAATGGTCAGCCATCATGATAAGCGAGAAGAGGCATGTTCAAGATAAACATTTATGTTCATTTTGTTATATATGGAAGACATCCTACCTAACTTTGAACATATATAGTTTGAACTTACAGCTGATTTTAAGGTTGGCTGTTTTAATATTTAATATTTTTGAAATTATTAATTAATTTGATATTTATATTTATATTTATATTATTATATCATATTATTCATTAATGTTAGTATATTATTTATGGAGAGAGTTTTATTTAATTGGATATTACGACTTATATATTTTATCTAATATTCTCATCATTGTTTCCTTACCATATCTATTGATATTAGCTATATAAATATAACTTAAATATTTATTTGTTACTTACTGGTACATTATTTCATAACATTTAAATGCATTATATTAGCTAAATTTTATAATATCTAAATGCATTATATAAGCTGAATTTCAATTTAACACAAATGATTGATAACTTATTTACCATTTTATGATTTAACTTTTGCTGTTTATGTAAAGCAAGACAATTTGTTCGCTCTTAGAAAAGACGAGTTCCTATGTCTAACGCCTAATTTCTAACGTAGAATTTCTATGCTTTAACGGTTTAATTCAATACGATATGAAAAAACAATACGATACAATTTCTACGTTATTCTTTCTACAGAAAATTACGTTTTGTTTTTACTTTAAATGTTTGGTAATGCTAACTATTCTCGATTAGCTTAACGAGTAAATAACTGCATATATACAAGTTTCTCATAGCCGGTTGTGATAGTAGGGTTTAAGTTCCCACTGCCTATAAAATACTCTCATGGCATGCTTGTTCAAATGACCATTGGCAACAAAGTCCAGTCCCTGGCGTGCTCGTAGCATAACTTTTACAGACAAAAAAGGAGTGAAATGACATTTCCGCTATTGATTCATCGTACCTAATTGCTTGTAACCTCTTAGGTTGATACTTCTCCACGGTCATTCCCTGTTAAAGATTGGTTTTCTGTTTTCTTTTAATAATTTTAATAATTTTTTTCCACAAAATATGCTGTATGTTCTCTTACGTTATTATCGACTTGCTTGGAGTAAATTAATTAAAAAAATGTTAAACATATACACAATGAAACATAAACTATTCTGTACTATACTATGCTTAATCTATTAAAAATGTAAGATGGCCGAGAAAAATTTTAATTTGTATCATGTTTGATACCATTCGTCTTCTTCTGAAAAGAAAGATTTTAACAATAATATTATCACAGATTCTGAAAATGTTGCCACAAACTTCGTCTTTCCAATCATAATTTATTCCCGCATATTTACACCTGCAGCTACTGGCTATAACAAAACTCACGTTTTTATTCCCGTTTATCTGAAAAAAACATCTCGAATTTGTTAGTTTTGCAATTCCTAATCTTGCCAATTCACTTAAACCCCTAAATGGTTAGAAAAATTTTCAAAATTACCTAAAACAATAGAAAATGGAGGTTCAGTTTCTACGTCGTGTAAAGGCAATACAATTTAAAGCATTGTTCATTATCGTAGACATCTGGAAAAAATGGCCCAAGGGATGTCAAAATGAGGAAGAAAGAATATTTGAGAGCCAGAGGCAAAGAAAAATGATTAGTTTTATAAGAGGTGTACATGGCCTTCAGCATATAACATTGATTCACTCGAAAAAAGTATTTATTTATTCCAAACCACATTTCTCAAATTTATGAATACTTTCTCTCAGAATATATATATATATATATATATATATATATATATATATATATATGTATACATTTTCAGCGAAATATAGAAAAAATAAATATATTATGTTTATCGATATGAGAGTTAAATACGTTTAATCAACGATATATATATATATATATATATATATATAGAGAGAGAGAGAGAGAGAGAGAGAGAGCGATTGTCTGTTTCTTGTTCGATTTTTTATTTTCAGCTGATTTTTTCTTTGAGTTGTTTTTAACTTTCCCATCTCAGCCAACCTTACATATATATATATATATTGTCATCTGCAGACAGATCTGTTTCGCTGTATCACAGCTCATCAGTACGGTTAGACTCCGATTGCTTTTTAACCTAACATTGAAACCCGACCGAATTGGTGTCAGTCGGCGATTTTGCCTCTGGGCTATGGGCGTTCGGTGGAAGCAGGCAGACTTTTTAGCACATATATTATCATTATACGCGCCCAATAGCCTATATATATAATATATAGTTATGTATCAATTGTACATTGCGACATGGAAATTTCTACAATAATTTTCTACTACAATAATAAAAAACTGAAAATATTTAGCAGCTGCCTTGTTTGTTTTTGATTTTCATTTTTTTATTATTGTAGTAGATAAGCCCACCTATTGCTTGGATCCTATTTCTCTCCATTTTCGTGAACAGCTGTAGAGTCTCATCCTTTCTTGCTTATATAGAAATGAGTTTCTCGTTCTTTTCCTCTCTTTAGACCATTATAGTGGTTCTCTCTGGAATTTTCTACGATGTTTAGACGGTGGCAAAATCTCTTCCTACAGAGGTTGGCAGTTTTCTAGTAGCTGCTTCCGACTGGCACTTAAAATCTTGCGTAGCGTCTAAGGCAGCTTTTCTGATTAAGTGTGGCATAATGTCGGGGTCCTTGCAGTTCGCTGACGCACATGGAAAGGTGTCCCTGCAAGAAATTCCAGTGGACAACCTCGAGGCCACATTATGCTGCTATCTGCGCCAGTTGCCTTTCTACACACTTCGCAGTTGATGATTGTCTGCCAATAATACACGAGGTCTCTTCTTCTTCTTCAAAATAGCCAAACATGAATATTCACAATCAAACATAAAAAACTAAACCAACTAAAAAAGTGACCTATACCAAACATCCATGGTATAAGCACTAACATGTGCAGTGTGGAATCTTTCCTCCACGAAAGCTTCCTTGGCATACTAACTCTCTGAGAAACTCTACTTAACTCCACAACATAATCTTCTTATTTCTTAATTTCTGGTTATATTCCCCTCTTCATAAATGACTCCATTGTGTACATGCATGTCCTGGAAATTTATATCAGCAAATATCTCCCTCCGGCTGGGATGATTTCTCTTGATCCTCATGACGATTCTTACATGTCTCCGACTCGCTGTACTTGACTCAGCTATCTTTTCTTTCTCTACAGCTCCCATCCCTCATATAACTGCTCTTTGCTAGATAGTATTTCTGATAATATAGACAAGACCATTTTCTCTCACCCATTTACTAATATATTTGTGCTTGGTGAATTCAATGCTTACAATGCATAATGGCATGAAACCTCTGTCAGAGATTTCACTGGCATCCACACTCTGAACTTTTCAATCACTATGTTTATCACGCAAATGATAGATTTCCCCTTGCATTTTCACAGTAACCCTGAACACACTTCCCTGTTAGTCTTTGCTTTTTTCTATCCCTGATAACTGTCATACCCCGCAGCCTGCACTCTTGGCAACTCTGATCATGCTGATCAGGTAAGTTAACAGATCTTATCATGCGAACACGAGTGTCCCTCAAGGCTCTTTCCTAGAATCTAGGCTTTTCCTGGTTTTCATCAATGATCTTCCTGATGTAATCATTTTCTGAATAGGCATCTACGCTGAAAACACCACCGTTTACACTCGCCTCTCTAAGATATATGCCAAAGCTGACAAAGTGAACCTCGCTGCTGCTCAGGAAAAAAGAAATTGTGCTGACCTGGTATAAGAAATGGCTTGTAAAATTTAATGCTTTCAAAATGAAACTGCTCTCTTTTAACAGCCATAGAGAAACGTTCCTATCTTACATCAATATGGATCACTCTAGTCTCTCAGGAATTGTACACTGCGCTTCCTCGGCATCAGTTTCTTAGTAAAAAATACAACATTGCTTACCTCTATACCCTTTCCATCATCTGACGTCACCTGAAGTAAATTAGTTTCGAAGCTAAAAGGTTTTTTGAATATTCTGAATGAAAATTAACTACATGATTTTTGGTGACCTGAAGAGATAGGCTTCTCTGCCTATTGAAATAAATCAGAATTTATAATTGCTTTAAATAAATATTGAGTTTTCTTTTCATTATATCTTATTGATCTGTATAGTAATAACTGAGCTCTCTATTTTATTTATCGTTTAAATATATATATATAAAAGTATAGTTTACGTATCGATAGAATAATATTCCGTAGCCAAAGAAACACTAAATTCTTAAAAAAGTGCTCAGTACAAAGTAGAGCTAATAATATTTATTCAGAAATTATAAAATGAATATGTCATAATATCACTACAAAAGTAGCTATTTTATTTCGACTTCTTGTGTCTTATTAAGTGATGAGGCTTATTTCAAGATGAAGGGATTTAAAAGGTTAAAACGGGCAAATAAGGCATTGTTGTATGTAAAATGTGAACCAATCAAAATAGAGCAACTTCTAATTTGGAGAACTTTCAGGATCTGTGATATTATAATCATGTTATACTTTCTGAATATATATATATATATATATATATATATATATATATATATATGTTTAATATCGCATCGCTCATTCAGTAATGAATTGGAACACTCTGTCTATTATGCGTGTATAATGATAATATACACGCCAAAAAGACTGCCTTCTTCCAACGAACGCCCCGTTGCCCATGGCTAGAGTCGCCGACTGACGCCAAATCGGTCGGGTTTCGAGCCTGGGTTGTGTAGCAATCGGAGTCTAACCGAACTGATGAGCTGTGATACAGCGAAACAGATCTGTCTGCGGATGACAATATATATATATCGTGTCTTTTCAGGACATAAACAATCATAACCTTCCACATCTCTCTATAGCTTGTATTTCTTAATACCCCTTCACGTGTTATTTCACTCAACCCTGCACCACCATCCATCTGCTCAAGTCCATCAAGTATATCCTGCATTGATTCCATTTTCTGCTAGTGTGAAATACAATTAAATCGAGACGGAATAATTGTGTGACTAATGTGGAGAAAGGATGGTTAAATATAGGAAATGTCAGAGGGTGGGTGATAGGTGGGTAAGGATACCGAGAATTAGGTTTGGGTAGATGAGAGTTTTCTGAGAATAATTGGGAGTTAGTGTGATAGAAGGTGTCTATTGACACTACATTTAAACACCTAGAGATTGTAGCTGTCGGGAAAGCAGACTTGTGGAAAGGAGTTCCACAGGCGGGAAGCGCGAGAAAAGAAGCTGTTGGAGTAGAATTTACGGTTTATTCTTATCTGTTTAACTGTAAAAGGGTGGAACCTAGTTGCTAATCTAGTTGCTAATCTAGTATCTCGTGTAAATTCGTGCTTAGGCGGCACCAGTGATCTAAGTTCATCGAAGCAGAAGCCATGAAAGTACTTGTAGAAGAGGCAAAGGGAAGCCACATCACGCCGGTGAGTGAGTGGTTGCAGCCGGTCTGCCAAGTCAGTATCAACCACGATACAGATCCTTCTTTTGTATTTTGTCAAGGAGCCCAAGGAGAGCAGCAGGGGCACCCGACCAGATATGGAAGCAATATTCAACACACGAGCGGATAGTAGATTTGTATATGTGCTGACGGAAAACAACTTCAGGTGTGGAAAAACTTCCGGGCCCTGCACAGAGAGCCGGCAATGGATTAGATATAGTCATTCCATTTGAGGTCCGCCGAAAGTGTAAGGCCAAGGAGACGTAGTGCCTTACTCTCTGGGAGGCAAGCCTGTCCCATGGTAATGGGAGGTAGATGCGATTGTCTATGGTGGTTAGTTGATAACAGCTTCGTTTTAGAAGCATTGAAATTTACTAGCCATTTCCTACCCCAGGCCACTACTGATTCGAGGTCATTTTCAAGCTCGGCAGCGAGGTTCGCTTTGTCACCCACACCTGGTTTTTGATCGAGGTGAGAGTAGATTGTTATGTCATCAGCGTACATGCCTACTTGGGATCTAATGGCATCGGGGAGTTCATTAATGTACATCAGAAAGAGCGTGGGACCTAGGATAGAACCTTGAGGGACGCCCGCGTTCGTATGTGATAAAATAAAATACATGTATATATATATGATAAAAAGAAAGAAAATATATATGAATATATATATATATATATATATATATATATAGATAGATAGATAGATAGATAGATAGTTATGAGATAAGGTTATATAAGTTGCTTATATATCAAGAACAATTTTGGGGAAAATATATGACAAAGGGGGAAAACGTTATAAGCCTGTAATCATCTAAATCTCGTCCACCATTCTCGCCCTTTTGCAACAGTGTGATCAAACCCTGGACATCCGCTCGTCTAAATTCTCCTGCTTGAACCAATCATTAATGCCAAGTAGAATTCGCCTTTTGTGATCTCGCCCTAACAGCTAACCTGTTCGTTTGTGAAATCAGAGAGAATCATTTTAATTCATGAGTATTTTTTTCATCACAGAAATCAGGTTCTTTGATAAACTGTAAAGTGCCGCTGAAACAGCTCACACATGTCAGTCCACCTCAGAGATCATCCCTCTAGGATATCAAACTTTGCGAATGTACAGAGCGTAAACTAAATGGATTGCACAACTCAGCGCCAATGTTCACGGCTTAGTGAGAGATGTTTTTTAATATCTGCCTACATACCTGATAGCGCACGCTAACCGCATGCTCAACCGCATTACTACCTTATTAGCCATATCTAGAGCGAATCATTGACTACATTCGGTGAAGACCTAATGCCATCCTTCAGCTTCTCCTGCCAGTTATTCCCAATAACCGCCATCACTAGTTACCGCTGCAATTATTTAGTCAGCTCTTGCCGACAATCAGCTATATATATATATATATATATATATATATATATATATATATATATTGTGTGTATTTTGGCAGCATTTATTCATTAATGCAGGTTTCATTGAATAATATAGACAAGTTTTGTCTATTAATTTTGTGTAGGATCCGTTCATACCGTCTGATATACTTGATGGTGATGTCTTTCAACGACATCACCATCAAGTATATCAGACGGTATGAACGGATCCTACACAAAATTAATAGACAAAACTTGTCTATATTATTCAATGAAACCTGCATTAATATATATATATATATATATATATATATATATATATATATATATATATAATATATCGGCAAAAGCTGACTAAATTATTGCATATATATATATATATATATATATATATATATAATCTTAAGTGATAATAGGTTTTGGCACTAAGATTGTTGCTTTTTCAAGATTTTAACTAATAAAAAGCACTTTGGCAAGCAGAGTTTTTTAGTGCAAAGTGATAGGGGTATATATATATATATCAGAAGAAATACTTTATTCTACAAAAGTTTAACACACTGTTAAATAAGGATATATTTTTTAAACAAAATTCTGAAGAGCCTTTCCGACAACACTTCATCGGAGTGTTAATTTAACAAAACTAATTGACAAATAATAATAATAATAATATTAGTAATAATATGCCCACTTACAATTTCATGTGACTTCAATCATCAGGTGTTAAAAAAAGCAATTAAAACTGAAGTCTTAACGCAACTGATTTCCTATGATAAAATAAGGATATGAGTGAATGAATTGCCTGATATGTATAGTTTGGCATATTTCTTAGTCGTTCTATCACAACCTTTCACAAATAATATTATTTTATGATATATTGACAGTTGCTCACCATTTTTTTTAATTCAGTGCCACTATCACTTACCACACACTGTGTGAGTATGTGTGTGCACATATGTGACTTATCGCCTCTGCCTGAGTAAATGCCTGCAACAAGGATTACCCAGAATCATATCATACGAGCAAATTTGTATATGATCAAGTAGTGATTAGATACTGTATGTATGTGTGTTTGTTTTATTGCGTTTGTAAAAACAGAAATTTGACTCAACAGAACGTGTTTCTTTAGGAATATATTGAGCCCAGAAAAATAGATTGATAAACTTTAAATTGATGGAATAAAAATTCCATTTGGCTGAACATATGGAAGAGAAAAAGAACCACATTTAAAATACAAATTTAGAGTATAGAGAAGTATATATTTTATATTTTTATCCTCAGAAATATAAAGAGAAATATAATGTGTATATCGGAATTTCGGCGGGAATTTGGAAGCAACGGATTTATACACACAGGAACTCCTTCACTAACCCCAAGTTAGGATATCAAACAGTCCTTTCCCGAAAATACTAAGAATTAAATGTGAATGACCTAAATTCACAGATAAAGTAGAAGCTAATAGGCAATAAAAGGACCCTTAATAGCTTAAGAGACAGATGTAATCTATGTTTATCAGTAGAAATTAAAATTTCGAAACTCTAATATCAGAATATACTTCTGAATAAACGAAGAGAAATCATTAGTATGTGTCGCTATAGAAAAAAATTTAAACTTAAAAAATTAGCTTATTCTTTCATTTAGTCAAAATTAGCTTACTCTTTCATTTAGTCAAAATAGACTTTTCTAAAGATTTTGCTAAGCAGCTACCTTTTCTTTCTACCAACCGCTGCTAAGCCAATAGTCAAGCTAGATACCTCCCACTACCATGAAAGAAATTACTATTAAGATACAGCTAGCTTAACACTATAATAGCCAATATTCCCCACCTCTTCCTTTACTAGACCAATCATCCGGCATTAGAATTTTTTTTCATTTTTGTTTAAACGTGTTTGACAATGCATGTTTTAAACTGAGATGTTGAAAATGGCTATTTCTTCTCTAAATTCTATCTGAAGTTACGGATAAATCTATTGGCAAGAAATAAACCAGATTTCATACTTGCAGCTATTTATAGATGATGAAATAACAATAGATGGAATAAAAAATAAGAAATACGAAAACGACCGACCGGTTTTAATCCCATACCTTCATCAGGGTCAACTGGGACTTTTTTTTAATTCAATCTTTCAACAATTAAAATATTAAAAAATGAAAATGAATCCTGAGAAAATCATGGGGCGGGTTCGGGCCGGCACTAAATAGTAATAATATGGAGCCCGATAGCACATTCTCATTTTGGTGTGATTATGTCTCCAAATGTTTCGAACGTAATTTCTATGTTTTGAAAAAGAGTGTTCTTTAAAGTGAGCGGATTGGAGTCACCTGAGAGCCTGAATATGTTTTTTCAAAATTTAACAATTCTATTTCCAATGAAAAATATTGAAGGTTGATGCCATGAGAAAATTAAAATTAAAATTAGCTGCAAAATTTTTTGGAAACATAAAAAAATGAATTAAAAGTTAATGAAAACTTTCATGCCGGTCGTTTTTAAATATATATATATGGGTAATGGAAACCAAAATGAAAAAAAGAACCTGTTCTAATGCAAGTTACATAGAGTAAAAATTTAAACTTCAAGGTTGGTTTCTGCATTTCTGCTATGCTGTTTGTCATTGGAATTTGTGTATAAGAAGGTGGATTTTTTGGAAGCTCAAGAGAATAGATATTGAATTATGCTTGTATTAATCAGTTACATTTTCACCACAATTAAATATTTAATTTCAGATATTTTTCACCAACGGCCGAAATGTGTTAGTGTCTTTTTTCGTTGACGTCCTAGCGATTATCCCTCGTTCAGAAAGCTATGAACGTATTTCCTCTCTGCAAACTTCCGTCTGTTTCCCTCTGCGATCTACACTGATTCTCGTTAAAGAAAATTATATATATATATATATATATATATATATATATATATATATATATATATAGTATAAACTCTTTTGCCAATCCAACGTCTAAAGATGATAAAAAAACTAAAGAGAGAAATGTCAAATCTGGAAGATGAACTCTTCGCCTTAAAGTGTCTGTTCGAACTTATACTAAGTCGTTATTTAATGACCCGATTTTCTTCCTCCCACTCTTTTACTAACATTTCTAAAATTTATCATCCACTACAGTCAAAGAGAGCCTAACGTAAGTACCACCTCTCTCAAAAAGACAGATAGGTATGGGAGTTTTAATTACTTTCTTTTCTTTATGTATATGTGATGTCAGATCAAAGTGACTATCGGACTATTCGGTGACTAAACTGGTTACACCACTCCATAGTTTTGTGAGTTATACAGAATATTAGCAACCCGGTTAAACGAAATGTCTGCAAATTAATTGTGGACAAAACAACGATGAGCCACTCCACTAATACTCCCATGAAAAACATTACATTAAAAAATAAATATATAACGTCATGTAGGGGTTAAGTCCAGGGAATTAAGTCCTCACCCGGGAAGGAACGATATGAGCAACAGATGTCAACGGACCGTTATTCTGCGTCTGTTTGCACTAAACATTAATTTACTCTCGGGACATGGAATATCAGGACGCTGAACAACTGTGGACTACTGGAAAATCTCAAGCAGGAGATGAGAATATCTGTATTCTCTGTGTGTGCGAAACCAGATGGTCAAACAAGGGAGATTTCGTTAGTGGCAAACACAGAATAATATACGCAGGCAGCAATAATTGTGAAAAGGGAGTGGGCTTGCAACTGGATAGAGACATAAGGAATTGCACTTTAAGCTTATCCGAAAATCTCTTCCTGCTCAATCTGAAAGGCAAGCCCTTCAACATTTTGGTTATATTAATACATGCATCGACGATACAAAGCACTGAGGCGAAAATAAAATCTTTCTACGCAAGACTGGATAGCGCCAAGTTTGAGTGTAAATCGCAAGAAATTAGAATTATAATGGGAGACAAGAATGCCAAAGTATGTAAAGAGAAAGAGAAGATAACAGTTGGCAACTTCGGATTTAGAAATAGCAATAAGCGAGAAGAAAAATGGGCCAAGTGGTGCATAGTCAATTATTAGTTAATAACCAACACCTGATTTCACGAACGCTCAACGATTATAGACATTGAGAAGCTCAGGAAATGACACAAATATCAAAATTATTATATTACAATAAACAAGAGATTCTGGAATGCAATGTTCATTGTACAACTCATTCGTGTGTTGAATGTGGAAGCGACAATCTCCCGGTTAAATGCAAACTAAGATTGAAACTTCGGAGAATAAAGAAGCATGGTGCAGCAGCCAGACTGCAATGCAACACATTTGTGAAGAACCTTCACCTGTACGAAAAGAACACGGATAGAGTGGAAATACTATATGGGGAACAAATTGGAAACGAAAACTCGGAATGGGACGCCCTAAAACTAACATTAGTGACATCGACCAACGACATCATCCCAAAGGAAAACAGATGTAGATAGAAAAATGAGTGGATCACAGATGAGATGCTTGACGAGATACAAAATAGACAGGAAATAATACTAAGACATGGAACAGAATGCATGAAAACACACAATGAAATAAGGAGCAAATGTAGACAGGCTAAAGAAGAATGGCTCAACGAAAAATGCGCAGAAATATAGAGATTGAGCATGACCAATAAAGGAAACATTCATAAAAACTAACAGAACAGAAAACATAATCCTCAATGGGATGCATAACATTCAAGGATGAAACACTTACATTAAATAAGTAGTAAATACTTCAGCGGTCGGAAGAATATATAGAAAATTGCTTTCACGACAAGAGAGAGCAACCAATAATACACAGAGATAATAACGTACTAGAAATATTAAAATCCAAAATGGAAGCTTCACTAGCCAAAATAAATAGAAACAAAGCTTGACCTGATAGCACTGTGATAGATTTTTCAGTAGACTTAGAAGCGGTAAAATCCCGGAAGAACTAAGAAGAAAGATTTTTTATAGCAATGCCCAGGAAGCCTGGTGCAAACGAATATGATCTCTACTGAACGATCACTTTGATCCGTCACGTAAAAAATATTATCATCCGAATTATGATGGCTACATCGAGCTACAGAATCAGACAAGAAATAGGAGGAGAACAGTGTGGTGTCGTCACGGACACTGGAATAAGGAACGCGATGTTTATGCTTAGAATTCTACCAGAATGGTTCAGTATAAATGCAGGACGTGTACCTGTTTCATCGACTACACAAAATCATTCTACCAAGTACAACACAAAGATTTTATAGAGACGCTCGGCAACCTTGACATATTCGGGAAATAACTTAGAGTAATCAAGAACATATAGTGGCAGCAAACTGCCCGCATACAAACAGGAAACGAGTTCAGCAGATATACAAAGAGAGAAAAGGTGTAAGACTAGAATGTGTCTTCTCACCAGTTCTATTTAATCTATAGAGTGAGACAATTTTAAGAGCTCTAGAATTTCTGCCACAATTTATCATTCGGTGCCGCAATCCGAATAATATAAGATACGTATATGACACAGTGCTGATAGCAAATACAAAAAAAAATTTGCAAGACTCCTACTGGAAGCAGTTAAAGAAAGCGGACAGAAAGACTACATATAAGCTTCAAGAAAAAAGAACACATTAGCACTAGTAACAAGAAGAGCCCGAAATGTCAATTACAAGTTGCAGATACTAAAATCAACAGATGTAGAATTTTAAATGTTTGGGAAATTTTGTAACAGAAGACGGAAAATGCATCTCTGAGATCCAAGAGGGTATTGATATGAATAAGGAAGCATTTCAGAAGCAGAGAAGAGTATTAAGAGATAGAAAAATGTCGCTGTACTGGACTGTTATATGATGTTTGACTTTTAGTATGGCAGCGAATGATGGACAATCTCGCTAAATACGAAGGAAAGACATAAAGCAAACAAAATGTGGTTCTACAAAAAGATGCTGTGGATACCATAAACGGAACTCTTTAGCGACAACAAAGTTTTGGTATATATTAACATCAGGAAAAGTCAGATGAAGACGGATATGGAATTAGGAAGAAGGGCTTGGAAAACCGGATATGCACGCGACTGATAGAATGAAAGAAAGACAAGGGAAAAGAACGCATTACATACTTGATGGACTTGATCAGATGAATAATGGCACGGGGATAAAGTGGGATAACAGATGAAGAGGTATTAAGAGAGACGAGGGACAGGGTGATCTGGATGGACATAATTGCCTACGCCCTTAGTGGACACGGCATAGGAAAGAAGAAAAATGAAAAACGATCCGTGGCAAAATAACTTTCGTTCGTAAATAATCCAAGTGAATTCTAATGATATAATATTAAAGATTATAAAGTAATTAAAATGATTCCCTAAAACAGTTCAAAGTATTTTATTTCAGAGCAAATATTTATCAGTCAATAAATTTCGAATCAACCTAAGTGGGGGATAGTCTTACCCCCATGTTAGGTGATTCGAAATATATTGTTTATGAAACATTCTCTCTCTCTCTCTCGCTTATCTTTCTCTCATTCTCTCTCTCCCTCTCTCTCCCCTCTCTCTCTCTCTATATATATATATATGTATGTATGTATATATACATATATATATATATATGTGTGTGTGTGTGTGTGTGTGTGTGTGTGTGTGTGTGTGTGTGTGTATTCATATATGTAATAGACGGTCTTTACCTTTTTCGTTGGGTAGCGTTTGATACGTGATTTCTTTTTACAACTTACTGTAATTTATGTCAAAAACGGAGATTCTGAATTTCAACGCCAATTTCTATACGAAGTCAATTGTTTTTTAATTCCTTTTTATCTATTTGTTAAATCTAGTGTCTCAGATTACTTTTTGTTCCGTTTATAATTTTAATCTTTTTTCTTAACTGATTCCTTACTGATTTATTTCCGATGATTTTCTTTCGGATTTCTAACCATTTACTTACTTTCATTTAAAAAAATATCTTTGGTAATCAGTTTACTGGCTTTACACCTAATTTTATATTTTTTCATTTATTAGGCTTTTTCTGACAGAAAAAATACACTGGAATCCACTTTGCTTTTGACACTAGCGATATAATCCAATAAATCTTCTTAACCAAAGATCCAAAATGAAGATAAACGAAGCTTTGAGCAACATGGGAACTCATCGTCAGCAACCATGTATGATGTTCTCAGAAGCAAAACATTAACAAGATTCTTATTAAACCAGGTAAATCATCAGCAGCATCGATATTTCGATAGTAAGATAAAAGCACAACCTGTCGTTATTATCGTCGAGATCAACAGCGCCATGCATAAATTCTGCATCAATTAACATCAATTCCATTTTCGTACGTGTTCTCTCACCAGTTTGATTTGATACCAGAGAAGAACTCGCCACAAAACATGCAGCAATCATATCGCAAGATTTTAATAACTCGAATTGCATATTAGAAATAGAAAGCTAAAGTTAAAAAAAACTTATAATTTGTTCGACGCACCAAAATTGCACGATCATTGGCCCCATAATTTCTCAAAATTTATTTTTCTTTCCTTTTCATTTCTTCTAATCTCATAAATTCAGAGATGCTCCTTTGGTGGGTTAGCCTCTTTTTCTCTCTATCCCTCCCTCCGTCAGTATATCCTGAATTTTATCAAATTATTCAAACGTTCTTTTCTTATTAATGTTTTTAATCATATAACCCCATGCAAGGCTGTAAATGATGTGCGTTCTTGTGCAGTGGATATTGGTTCGGAACGAGAAATCAGAGAGACGAGTTCAAATTTCATTTTTTATTTTCATACTAAAACATTTCGCGCTTTCGTATAATATAGCAGAACAGATTAGGTTTTATAGTTTAGGTTCGTAACCAGTTTACCAAAGAAAGAAATATCATCCTACCTACTGCGGGAAAGTCTTCTGCCTAGGCAGTTAGGGCTCGAAAGAGACATGATCGCGTAAGCGTGTAAGACGTATGACACTTAACTGTCTGTTACCTTGCTAGGGGGATAAGGTGTTTCGTAGGGACAACTAACCTACCTCTCAAAAAGTCAAGTTACTTCGAATGTGAGTCAGGTCGATGGCCTATGCCCCACTAAGATACAAGTAGTTACTGAAAGAATAATAACTATGTGTTTTATAAGTTCCAAAAATGCATAAACTCGTGTCTTCAAAGAAATATGACCTAGTACTTTACAGAGTTGTTTGGATCCACTGACTTAAACTAATATTTCAGAGGTGAAAACTTAGAGACTTGATGTTCAATGATAGAACAATCCACTCGGAGAGACGAATAAAGTGTTCAGTTCGAAGTTCTAATCACCTGGAAAATGTCGGAGCGTACAACTGTCGGGACGTCATGTATATGGTAACAAAAATGAGGACAACAATCTGAACAGTGTCAATAGTGTAAATATTTAAAATACCACATCTCGGAAACAGAGACAAATAGTAGGATTTGTATATGAAACAGCATTGTTATGCAATATTCAATCACAAAAAAGAAAAAAAGAAAGAAAACTAATACAATCCAACATATGAGTCGGATTGAAAAACCTATAAAACAAAGAAATCAACCAATCAATAATTGACATTTTTTGTATTTATATTACCCTTTGCACTTCCTGTTTATACAACACTTTATGCAAATTCTTTCGGTTAAACAATCGCCGTAGTCATCTGTCTATTTTACATTCAATTTATCATGAGAGTTTCAGATTTTTTAACTCATCTTTACTCATTATGTGTCATTGAAATTTCCATTGTCTTTTTTAGATCCTAAGTATTAAGTTTCTTTTTCATTTTCTTTGTTGATTCGATGCGTTTTCATAGTTTCTTTTGAATCCTTCTTCAAAACCACATATCTGTTGACTCAAAGTGCGTTTTCATTTTCGAAGACAAACCTTTTATAAAGAATGAAAGTGGAAGAGACTTCCACAAGCGAGAATTGCAAGAACAAATATTAAATCACTTCAGTTTTGGAAAACTTGTCAAACATTGACTTTTCATAAATGAAATGGACATTACACTGCATTTCCTCACAATCTTTATTGTTTTCACGTAATTCTCCTGCTATCTAATAACTTGTTTAGTTTTCGGAAGACCGATCTATCTATCTATCTATCTATCTATCTATCTATCTATCTATCTATAATATTTATTCAGAAATTATAACATGGATATTTTATAATATCACTACAAAAGTAGTTACTTTGTTTGTTTCGACATTTCTTGTGTCTTTTCAAGTGATGTGTTTTATTTCAAATTCATTTTATAAATATATGTAAAATATATTAAATATTTTTGATTTTCTAAATTATGTAAACTCTAATTTCTTATTCTTTTCAGCGTTAATATATAACATCTTTTTTCTCCTATCATCTTTTCTTTCAAATTTAAATTTATTCCATTCTTCTTTTTTCTTTTTCCCCTTTCGTTTACGTTCATAAACATATTTCCTTTTCGTTCACGCTCATAAAAATACTTTTATTTAACGCTCCCCCAACCCCTTTTTTACTTTCCAAATCGACGTGTCAGCAGTCTGACTGTCTTACGTAGAGAATCTTTGAGTTGACACCTGTTCTTATGCGTACTCTTTGATTACATGTTGCATGTGTATATATTCATGTATGTATCTGTGTGTGTATTTGCCTAACTGATGTAATAATGAATTTAATTTTTTTCATTTAAGGGAGCGATCTATATTTTTATTTCTGTCCTTGTTTTTTGGGTGATTTCTATTTGTGAATGTCATTCGTGTAAAATCTTCTTCTATATCTACACCTCATGTTTACACACACACACACACACACACACACACACACACACACATACACATATATATATATATATATATAAAAGGTGTCTATAAACTCCGTGTGCACTTTAAAATTTATAACTATATATATTATTCCCAGTCAGTAATGTCACTTTCTCGAGACATGATCGCCCAAACATGTGTCACGTATGTAACTTAACTAAAGGACTGAAATAACGTCAAAAGTGAGAGTATTTTATCTTGTAATCGCTTCGAACGGGTGTTCTACACTGTAACTATAGAACATAGCGTAAAGCCGTAAATAAATGCTGTTTATGAAATCTCCCCTTTCTATAAAGCTCAACGAACAAGCGAGAGCATATGAATAAAGACAGAAAACCTTTCCTAGCCGAATTGTTTCGTCGTCTAAGGTATTTTATCTATGTTTTGTTTTCTTTATTTATATTCTCGTTTTTACTGATATACTTCATCTTATAGTCTTACAAACTATTGTTTAATGGTCGGATACTCCTTTCTAACTGCACGCGTCTCGCAGGGCCGTTAGCAAATGCAGAGTAAGGGTAAATCCTTCACTCCCAGTGGTTTATGCTGAAACTATACTGAGCAAACTACAATTACAGGATATCGAAGTCAGTGCATAATCTTCCCTGGTCTCACATTCTTAATTACACCATAGCCTTCTTGTCAGAAATATTACATTCTTAATTATATTGGTTTAGAGAATTGATTACGGTACACTTGAACCTTTTCTTGAAAACCACACTGTACTTTAATCCCAGACTTGTCCAAACTATGTTTTGATCTTTTTCTTGTCCGAATATATTTGAACCTTTCGTTCATTATGTTGTGAATATCGTAAACAAACTTTTCTAAGGTACATCCTGGTAATTTTGTGAGGGATATATTTCTGATTTTGATATATTTATAGAATGAGGGAACTAATAGTTTAACAATAGTTGACGGCACCATAAAACGTATTATATTAGATATATTTTACGAGTGATATAATTAATTTATATACATTTTAAAATGCTGTCGTTTGATACGTTACATATTTTCATGTAAGATGAGTTTTGTCTTTATATGATAAGCGTTTCAACACACATACCTGAACACACATACGTATATCTTTGCATGCATATAGAATTATTTTCAGCATTTGCTTTACACAGGCATTCATTTTATGTTGGATGAATTAAGGAATAAAAAAACTAAATTCTATTTATTATATGAGAAGAAATTGTAAATTATTTTTTATTCTTACCAAGGAAAAACAAATTTATTCATCTTTTGAATTCAGACTCACTTTTTCAAAAAAGGTAGACCCCGGGAACTCACCTAATATTAAATCTTAATAGAACCTTGTTTCATTTGTATTTTATCTTAATAAAACATATTTCATTTTTATTTTTAAAGTTACAAAATTGCAATTGAATTTTTTCTCTGGAAAACAACAAAAATGAGCTTAATCCTGAAATTTTAAAAATTAAGCGTATTCTCTAATTTAATTTCTTTTCATAGAGATTATTTTTAGAAAAATAAGATTACTTTAGCGTTTCTTCTCTCGTTTATTTTATAAATAAATCTATTTTTCTCGTAGACGTAATTTTTTGGGCGTAAGTTAGCGATTATTAGTATAGAAATTGTGATATGCGTACCTAGTTGAAATTACATATGAGGCTTTTACAGTAAAGACCGCTTTTATTTAGCAAACACTCCAGATTGTATTTCCAAACCGGTGAAGAATGGATGTAGAAGCTCTATACTTGAGTTGCAAAGCAATCATAAGAACAAAATCAAGTCCAGTGTGGCTATGGCCCTAAACGTCACAGGAGAGCTTGCTGGGTAAAAATAGTACAAAGCATCTCTCGCGTAATTACTAATGTTTTATTTTGCAATTATTGTTGTAAATAACATGATCCTTGTAATATGTACAACAAATTCATAAAGAGCAGTTTCACCTCTTCTACTTCTGCTTACAGGTGCCATATTCTGTGGGTGATCATGACTCTCCACAATTCCCTGTCCTTTGTATAGTCCTGAGTATGAGGATAAACTACATCCAACAATAAGCTCTCTGACCGAGAGATTACAAGTTAAGATTGTTATCGATGTTTATGGGATTTAATGGATTGCAACTGTAAATGTGAACTGAAAGAGCCAATTTCGTATTTCAACTGAATTCTTGATATTAATATACCTGAAAATATCCTTGGAAATGGTATGGATCCACGACCTCTTCCCAATATATACGTTAAATAGCAGAAAAATATGGGTTCTTTAGACTTTCTAGAAAGTTTCGATAATTTCATTCATTACAGAGTAAACGTAACTCATGGCATCTCAATGTAGCTGAATTCGCAATACTCACGATGAATTTGTTATCTACTTCTAAACCTTTAATGTACTTGTTCACCACTGCTATAGACTGGTATTGAACTCACAGCTATTTGGGTTAAGTCACAAGAAATAACCAACGTCTATATCTACTCATGAATTTTAGAAGAGGCACAACACAAGGAATGGAGTTCATACACCCCAGTGATTGTAAAAATGTGTTCGGTTTGAAATTCCTAGCACCTGAAGAAGGATGGAGCTTACAAAGATCAGAACGTCGTACAAATGTCAACAAAGATGGGGACAATAGTCCTAATAATCTAAATACGGCCTCATTTCAGAAATATAGACAAATACTGAACTAGGACATTTTTCAAACGCTGCGGTTTGACGTGAGTTTTTCACGGATACTAAAGGTTATTTATCTTGAACATTCCACTTGTCAATTTGAAAAAGTTTCACTGATCACTTTTGCAAACTAACAAAAGGTTAAATGGTACAAGTACTTATACAGGATGGAAGAGAACGAGAAGTCTTGAATGTGCAGAAATGTTAAATGA
Organism: Ascarosepion bandense; assembly: GCA_037127315.1. Lineage (NCBI taxonomy): Eukaryota > Metazoa > Mollusca > Cephalopoda > Sepiida > Sepiidae > Ascarosepion > Ascarosepion bandense. Next base: position 1,151,629 of record JBBBDQ010001328.1, read on the forward strand.
ACAGGATTCAGAAAGACAGAATGTAGCGATTGACGTTCTCTATCTTCTGAAGAATTGATGGTAGACAAGCAAGAAACCAGAACAGAGTCATAGGGGTGAGATGTGCGAGAAAAAATCTACTAGAATGGAAATTAGGGTAACATCTAACTATTTTAACAGTAAAACGATGAGATCCAGTAGCTAATGTCGTAGTAAGCTTAAATTATAGGAGTCGAGGTTCCTTGGAGATGGACCCGTTAGAACTTATTTGAACTCATCGAAAAGTGTTATGGTAAAGAAAGAGAAGAGTGAAATCACGGCTGTTAGAATGCGATGTCAAAATGCCAGTTGCCAATAATATTCAATGTAGAGACGAATAGTAGATATACAGATGTACAAGATGGATTACGACGAGAAAAAATAAAAAAAGTCTTAACACAGGAGCTAGCCTTTCATTATTCATTTTATGTAGACTAAACTATCGCCCGGTTCATACTCCACCCACATCTATTGAACAGGTGAAGAGGCTCATCCCTTGTTTCCTGTTTAGGATGCGGTTTCCGGTTTTCCCTTTTCAAGTCTTTTCACTTTTATTTATTTTTTTCCAATTGGAGTAGACAGACTAAACTATCGCCCGGTTCACACTCCACCCACATCTATTAAACAGGTGAAGAGGCTCATCCCTTGTTTCCTGTTTAGGATGCGGTTTCCGGTTTTCTCTTTTCAAGTCTTTTCACTCTTTTATTTTATTTTTTTTTCAATTGGAGTAGATAGATTAAACTATCGCCCGGTTCACACTCCACCCACATCTATTGAACAGATGAAGAAGCTCATCCCTTGTTTCCTGTTTAGGATGCGGTTTCCGGCTTTCTCTTTTCCATTCTTTTTACCCTTACGTAGCCCCCTGCGCATCAGTGGCGTTATCGCCTTGCTTGGGGTGATATGATTAAAAAAAAAAATGTTAGTAGAACAACTAAGACTAAAAAGCAGTGAGTTGCTCTCCTGGAGTGTAGCATCAGACATGCAGATGGAGAGCGAAAATACTTTCATCTGATGACTAAAATATACCAAATTAGTTATGGAGGCGTTAGAATTTACAGGTAATTTTTTGGGGAAACCGCTATGAAGACAGAAGTATATAATTATGACGCCTACATAAATACCTAGTTTGAAACTGATGGTATTGTTGATGAAGGTAACATCACGTAGATCCAAGAATACAGCCTTGGAGTAGCCTCATATTAATTTTATCTAGAAGCATTTATGTTTAACATGAACTAGATTGCATTATTTTTAATGACAATTAGATTGTCAAATATCTTGTCAGTAACACCCTAGCTTTAAACTTGTAGAGATGGCCAGTATGCTAAACCCAGTCGTACGACTTCGAGATATCTAAAATGACAGTAAAAGCTTTTGGCACTCTTCAAATAAGCCTGGTAGGCAATTCAGTGACATCAGTAAACAGACAATATTTCCTCTAGAGAAAGGAAATCCATATAATACTGTATTTAAGACTGCAAAATGCTTTTTAAAAAGTATCCGACAGGATCACAAGGTGATGAGCAGATCATGTGATGCTGGCAGAAATGGTCGGGAATGCAACCAGTCGACCAAACTCAACGACAGACGATGCCGATGACCTCATCACTGCGCTTTCGCGAACACGACTACGACCACGAAATTCGCTTTAGATTACAATCTTATTAATCGCAAGAATTTTAATATACGCTTCCGGAGCTTTTAATGTCAACTTCCTAAATTTGATTTCAGTTTATGTAAAATTATTTTTATTGGATCTATTTACTTTTAGTTTGTAATTTCAACCCCAGCACAATCGTATAGGATAGCAGTAACCGGCATGAAACTGATTGTTTGATTCACTATTGCTGAAATTCCATAAGAAAAAGCATGAACTCATATCTACTACCCAAGCTATAAGTTAATTAACAGGATAGTTTGCGATTACTAACTTTGAGTGGAATCTATTCTAACAAAAGTACATCCTCCCCAGAGTGCTATGCATTTCTCTTCTTTGGCAAATACAGCCACAATTTTCTTTTTTTTTTTTTTTTTTTTTTTTTTATAAGCGTTTCACCCCGAGCAAGGGATGTCACTGCCACTACTGTGCAGGGAGCTGCGTAGAGTGGAGAAAGGCTGAGTAAATATAGGAAATAAAAGAAGGTGGGTGATAGGCGTGTGAGGATACCGAGAATGAGGGTTGGGTAGATGAAAGTGTTGTGAGAATAGTTGGGAGTTAGTGTGATAGGAGGTGTCTATTGACCCTACATTTAAACACCTGGAGATTGTAACTGTCGGGAAAGCAGACTTGTGGAAGGGAGTTCCACAGGCGGGAAGCGCGAGAAAAGAAGCTGTTGGAGTAGAATTTACGGTTACATCTTATTTGTTTAACTGTAAAAGGGTGGGACCTAGTTGCTAATCTAGTATCTCGTGTAAATTCGTGCTTAGGCGGCACCAGTGATCTAAGCTCATCGGAGCAGAAGCCATGAAAGTACTTGTAGAAGAGGCACAGGGAAGCTACATCACGCCGGTGTGAGAGCGGCTGCAGCCGGTCTGCCAAGTCAGTATCAACCACGTTACAGATCCTCCTTTGTATTTTGTCAAGAAGCCCAAGGAGAGCAGCAGGGGCACCCGACCAGATATGGCAGCAATATTCAATACACGGGCGGATGGTAGATTTGTATACGTGCAGAATAGTTTCAGGTGGGAAAAATTTCCGGGCCCTGCACAGGGAGCCCACTTTCATAGCAGCAGATTTGGCAATGGATTCAATATAGTCATTCCATTTGAGGTCCGCCGAAAGTGTAAGGCCAAGGAGGCGTAGTATTTTACTCTCTGGGAGGCTAGCCTGTCCCATGCTAATGGGAGGTAGATGCGATTGTCTATGGTGGTTAGTTGATAACAGCTTTGTTTTGGAGGCATTGAAATTTACCAACAATTTCCTACCCCAGGTCACTACGGATTGGAGGTCCCTTTCAAGTGCGGCAGCGAGGTTCACTTTGTCGTCCAGACCTGGTTTCTGATCGATGCGGGAGTAGATTGTTGTGTCGTCGGCATACATGCCAACTTGGGATCTAATGGTGTCGGGGAGATTATTAATGTAGATCAGAAAGAGCGTGGGACCTAGGATAGAACCTCGAGGGACGCCCGCGTTCGTCTGGTAGTTTTGGGAGGCATGCCCATTTAATACCACCTTTAATGTGCGGTTAGAGAGGAAAGACTGGATGAGGTCAAACAGATGTCCAGTTATCCCATAGCTCCGCAGTTTGCACAAGAGGCCAGCATGCCAGACCCTGTCGAATGCTTTGGAGATATCCAAGGCAACGGTTCGGGCTTCACCATTCTTGTCGAGTGCCTGGTATATGTACTCGGTAATGGTCGTTAGCATATCAGCAGTAGACCTGGTGAAGCGAAACCCATACTGTTTGTCAGAGAGAAGCCCGTTGGTCATAAGGTGCTGAATCACCTCGGCGTTGATAATGGCTTCGAAAATTTTGCCAAAGATTGGAAGGAGACTAATAGGACGGTAATTGGCGGGGTCTGAGGGTTCGCCAGAATTCTTAAATATAGGTACTACGCAGGAGGACTTCCAACAGGCAGGAAAGCAGGAAGCAGATAGGCAGAGGTTATAGAGTTTAGAGAGGACAGAGGAGAGTTCTGGGGCACATTTCTTCAGTACTATGACTGAGATTCCGTCACCGCCGCTCGCTTTGTGTGGGTCAAGTTGCGCAATTATCTTGGCGACCAGCGAGGGTGAAATGTGGACGTTATTTAGTTGAGCCTTAGTTCTGGGTGGGAAGTCTGGTGTAGGTATTCCTAACGAGTCCAGTGTCGAATTGGTTGAGAATCTACGGGCAAAGCATTTAGCCTTGTCGGCTGGGGAGGTGAGAACTTCAAATTCATTGATTAGTGGGGGTATTGATGTCTTGTTCCTGCTGAGCACGCTTTTGCAGAGACGCCAGTAATCTTTGGAGCCAAACTTAGAGGATGCTATGCGTTGCCTAATTCTTGGCTTCGTTCAGTACTTTTTTACACTTGTTCCGTGCTGAGGTGAAAAGGCGCCTGTTTTGGTTCGACGAGCAGCTTCGATAGAGCCGGAAGAAATGGTTCCGGTGGGCAATAGCGGCCGAGCAAGCGGGTGAGAACCAGGGGGACGAATTAGGTTTTAGTTGTAATTTTCTGGCAGGGATAAAAGCATCGATGCCAGCCTTAACCCAAGAGGAGACTTCGGAGGCACAGTCTTCGACAGGAAGATCAAAGACGTTGTTCCAGGGGACGTCGCAGAGGAAGTCCCTGAACCAGTCCCAGTCGGCTCTTTGGTAGCAGTATGATATTCTGCTGGTCTGGTTTTCTTGGGTAGAGTTAGTGCGGATTGATATGTTTACGGAGACTACGGTGTGGTCAGAGTTTCCAAGGGGGCAGAGTTGCCTGGTAGTGCAGGAGTCTGGGATGGAGGTAAAACAAAGGTCGAGTAAAGAGTCCCTTCCGTTAGGGTTTTTACAGAAACGCGTGGGGAAGTCCACCACTTGCGTTAGAGCTTGGGCTATTGAAAAGTGTATGGTGCGGATCCCAGCAAGGTCGGTGGCTTAGTTTTCAAGCCACTTGGTGTGGTGGGCGTTAAAATTGCCAAACATAAATATATGGGCAGATGGGTGAGAAGAAATGGCCCTGTCGATATTAGTAGAGATGCTATCAAGTACCTTACAGTCAGAGGAGGAGGGGGAGCGGTAGAGGAAGAAGAGATAGCTAACCGAGCTTAGAAGTGAGAGACGGAAGCACATGAAGGAATGATCAAGGGATTCAAGAGATGTGACCCTGGTTAGGGGGAGTTGTTCGCTGACATATACACCAAGCCCATGCATATGGACATTGGAGTCCTTCCTGAAGAGAGGAAGGTAACCAGGAACGAACAGCTCTGAAGAGGGGATAGAAGGGTCAAGGTTAGTCTCACATATAGCTAAGATACCGGGTGAGTTAGAAGGAATGATTCTACACTATTAAAGTTACTGCGAATACCTCGTATATTTGTGAAGGTAACGCAGATAGGTTTGGGCGATTTACGACTAGCTGGTTTAGGCTTGCTACTGCTCGTCTATTAAATAATAACCACTTACAAAGAGGACATCGCTTTGTTAAAAAAACGCTTGATTTGGATTCATTTAATGATTGTTTTTACGAGACCGCTTTGATTTATATTTTATATCTTATCGTAGAAAATTGTTCCACTGAAATATCGTCTTGGGTAAAAGCCGGTAGGGAAGCTTTCTCGTTAACACGGAAATACTAAGTGAAACCACAATGTTCTTCTTTATTCAATCCTGCTAGTTGCTATAGCCCCAAAATAACTTCTTCCGGCTATACCAACGCGACAGTTCCGCACATGACAGTATCCTCTCTGTATCCGTTAGTTGCGATGAAATGTGATATCGTAACAGCTCACAAGTTTAATTCTATCGAATATTGCCGAAACTGTAAGAGAAGGCTGAACAAGAAAAATCTACATTTCCCTTATTTCCAATCGGTTTTAAGCAGTATCATTTAAACTAGAAATGTCATCTAGCTACACACTTTCGGTTTATTAGGAGTGTCTAAAAAAAGTGAGTAATACACATAACTCCATCTGTGACTTGTGCAATGATTTCTAAACTAGATTACCCCAATACTTGCATATTCATGGTATTCTTGCAGTTATCGTAAAGAAAGTAACTCGCTCTAAACTCTGCAATAAATACAGTTCCTGTCTTTAAGAACACTATATTAACATTATGACCCCTCAAATTATCACCCTATTAGTATTTTACCTATTTATGCGAAAATATATAGGCTTCAGTTAACCCTGATATTTTGTCTCGTATCATCAACAACATTTCGGGGTTCATTATTTGACCACTACGTATTTATGCTGATGACACAAACATTTATACTTCTGTTAGTCGCAAGTCTGCCGCTGTAAAACCGGAAGTTTTTGGTGGCAGAATATTATATTTTGATTTAAAATTAACAAAATATTTGTTTTGAATATTAAACAAAAAGTAAACACATTAAGTCATATACATATATATTCAATCTATATTATTTGTACAAATAAAAAAATATGCTTTCGTATTTCAATTATTTACGTCGTTGCAAACAAGTATCATGAATAATGATAGATGGTTTCTGTACTTGGATATCGTTTTTTAGATAAAAATATGCTGATAGCGGATTCATGGTGAAAATGGTATGAAACTATAAACAAGATGTTAAAAGAAAAGCGAGAAGAAAGGACAACGACAAACTTATTAGAGAAAGGAACGTACAGTTGAAAACAGGGGAGAAATCCTAAGGCGTGGACAGCGAATTGAAGACAACACTGATTCATCGTGTACATATACAAATCAACCATCCAACCATGAATGGAATACCGTTGTCATATCAAGTCAGATGCCCCCGCTGTTCGTATCAGTGTTCTCGATAGGCTCCAAAGGAGAATCTGTCATGTGATTGGTCTCGACCTGGCAGCTCGACACCAGCCACTTTTTCCTCGGCGGGATGTGGCTTCCTTTTGTCTCTTCTATAAATATTTTCACGGCTTCTGCTCTGAAGAAATTACTGGTGCCCCCTCCACAGGAATTTACTCAGGCTATCAGACTAGCAACAAGGTCCTACCCTTTTACAGTTAGATCAACCAAATGCAGGCGACAATTCTACTTCTTCAGTTTCTTTTTCTCACGCTTCCCTCCTGTGGAACTTCCATCCATATACTTGCTTTCCTGACGGCTACAACCTCCAGGAATTTAAGTGCAAAGTCGATTCCCATCTTTTTTTCATCCAGCCCTTTCTGCATCAACTCGTCTATAGTTCTTTTCCTTGCTCTCTACCATAGCAACATTCTTCACTCCCGTGTTCACATCCTTTTCTTGACCTTTCTATTACACCCACTGTAGCTGGTTCGTCTTTCTCTTTACTCTCTTCTTGCCTAAAACTTTAACTTTCTGATGTAGCCCCTTGCACATCAATGGTGGTACCGCCTTGCTTGGAATGAAATGATTAAAAACATAAAGCGTGTAAATATTTGTGTCGCGTAATATCAAACACGAGAAAATATTGCAGAACATCGAAAATATGCAGAACATATGTGAATAGCGATAAATGTCTTACACAAAGCCATACAAAAGTTAGAACAATTATTAGATTCATCAAAGAGAGAAGAGGGAGAGAGAGAGTAATGAAATGATATGCAATAGAGAAAATCCTAAAATACATGATAATTTCCAGACAGATGAAGTAGATATTCTAAGAGGCAGATTTTTGACACTAGAAGTAAATGGTGATAATAACATGAACTTAATATATCGAAGAGAAAATTTAAAAGGATTGTGTAACTAAAAAGATCAATTGCGTTGTTTGGAATGAGAAATTACTTTGCGTCACAAAATTAAAAAAAGACGAGAAAATCGTATTTAATATTTGTCGACTTTTAAAGTGACATAACTTTTGGTCTATTTTATATAAAATACTCAATTTGTATTAAAGGAAACTAAACACATCTACTTTAACATACAAACGGAAACGTTGTGTGGCATTTTAAAGCAAAACTTTTTTTTACACGGATAGCACAAACTATCACCACCATAGCACAACTTTTGCTCAACAAAATAGTGGCATTATTCTCCGCCAAAACAGATAAAAGTTTAAAATATGTCTAATGGCAAGCATAACCTTTCCGATATGCTAATAAATTTTCATGAAAAAATATTCTAAAGGGAATAAAGGACTAATCAGAAATGTTATCTTCTATACCAACACTCATCACGAGCTTGCTTAGTTAGGAACGTATTTGATATAATTGTGGTTCATAGGAATTTAAACCTTCTAACGAGCATCTGATGATACAGTCGACATGATTTCTAGATAGACGAAGGTTTGAGGAATACAGTATTATGCCTAACTGACTTTCACATACATGGCAAAAAGTACCTTCTTTTACTGAGGACCTCAATTCTAGTTACAATTGGAAATTTACAGATGAAATGTCATGAAAATATAACAACGTAAAATTGAGAAAAGAAAAATATAGTGTAACCTATTCGTGTTAAGGAATGATATTTCATTGACAAACAGTAATCATAACGTGTCAAATGATGCTAAGAGATAAAAATGACGGTAATATGTGATGAACCAAGATAGTAATTTGAAGTGCCATTTTTGTTTAGAATGTGGCTACCAAACAATTTCCCAATCTTTGTAACAAAATGTGACCATAAGAGCGATAGCAAAAGAATGAACCCAGAAATTGGAAATATGAAAAGCATCAACTTCAAAATTTCAAATATCTGGGAGGTCTTTTAACAGAAGACAGAAATTATGATATTGAATTCCGAAGGCGTTTTTTAACAGACAAAAATACTTTCCAAAAGCTAAGAAACAATAGAAAGAGTGCGGAGATTTTACATAATATCACCCTTTCTATATGACAGTGAATGCTGGGCACTATCGTCTCAGATGAAGAAAAGACTTGCGTCAATGCAGATGTCGTTCTATAGAAAGGTATTGAGATTGCAAAGATGAAAAATATGAAGTATAAGTATATTAATTAAATCATACGTATTAATATGCACTAGAGATATTTTAATCTTTCTTAAAAAATTTAAAGTATAAAATTAAAAAATAGCTGAAAAATTAGGTGTTACAATAAAGCTACATTTAAATATTCTTGAAACATACTTTGCACAAATTTACCATATACAAATACTACAAAACACCATCCGAAACATACTGTTAAAAAATCGTCGTCCACATGTAAAAATAAAGATTTTAAAATAATGAATGTGTTAATAATAAGAAAGAAAATTCCAACCAGCAATAATATGAACTACGTGGTATATGGCCACAACATGCTGACCGTGTTTGGAAAAAATTGCCATAAGTTTAGGTACATACATAAAATATCGACACATTAAGTTAAAAATAAAATAATACACGATAACTATGTCAGCCATCTTTAATAAAACATGTATAAAAAATTAATATCATTTTACAGACATATTCCATTTAAAATTTGTATATGTGTGTGTATATACTAATATTTTATATATATATATATATATATATATACACATATACAAATTTTAAATGGAATATGTCTGTAAAATGATATTAAGAAAGACATGAGGAAAAATTACACATGAATATAAAATCTTAATTGATTTTAAAAAATCATAAATTAATTAATTGATGTTATTTAATTTATGTAACACATCCGTTAATCCCAGACTAAAAAATTCTAAATAATAAATACGGCTAATTTTGTCATTATTCATAATAATCCTTCTGTGCATACGATAGACTGATTACGGCAGCATGACCTCTGATCGGGAGGTTTTGGTGAATTTGAAATCACCGCTTAGATTACTGTTGTTACCAGATCAACTCTGACCAGGGTTGTATCACTAGGTAGGTTCAGAGCTATGTACAAATAGCTAATCTCCAACTTAAGGACAATACTGTACGAGAGTATAAAATACAATTTCAAAGTAAAACATTAAAAGCAATGCATTACTGTAAAAACATATTACCAGAAACAGAATTCTGTCAGTAAGTATTAGCAGTAATATAATTTTGGAAAAAATTACCAGAAACAGAATTCTGTCAGTAAGTATTAGCATTAATATAATTTTTGGAAAAAATTACCAGAAATATATTTTCAGAGTAAAACATTAACAGTAATGCATTAGTGTAAAAATATATTACCAGAAACGAAATTCTGTCAGGAAAAGTATTAGCAGTAATATATTTTTGTAAAGAAATTACCAGAAATACATTTTCAGAGCAAAATATTAACAGCAATGCATTAGTGCAAAACATTACCAGAAACAAAATTCCCCTAGGAAAAGTATTAGCATTAATACTTTTTTGTAAAAAACATTTACCAGAAATACTGTTTCAGCATAAAACTTTAACAGTAATACATTAGTGTAAAAACATATTACCAGAAAAAAATTTATGTCAGGAAAAAGTATTACCAGTAATATATTTTTGAAAAAGAACTTTTCAGAAATATATTTTTGCAAAAAAAATACTAAAGCATTCAAGAATATTAAATATGAACATTAAATGTACCACGAGGTGTTGTTATGATGCCAAACAAACCAACAAAACAAAAAAGAATTAATGAAGTTTCTTCTTCTTGGTAGCTTGCTCTTCTCATTCCAATCTAAATTTAGATACAAACTAAAATAATTTCAGAACATTCATTACAAATATTGTCAAATTATGAAACTGATTTCTTTTAGAGTTTTTGATAATATTTAAATAAATACTCTTAGAACTAAAAAACAAATAAAAATTACTTCTTGGGTAGAAGGATACTTTTATTATTATTTATTTATTTGAAGCTAATATTAAAGCAGTGACGAAGAAGCATTTTGTATCATCAATTTGCCGAGCCTGGTTGAGGAAATTCGAAAATATTCCCAGAAGAATACGATAATTATCTGTCAGTAGAAATGGACTTGTCAGACAATATGGCGCGCGAGCTTTGATTGTCAGAAGCTATAAACTGCTCACAAAAGACTTGTTCAACATATCTTTCGTGAAACCTTTGCTTTTGTTTACGTTCATACTGTACAGTAAAGCGATCAGTTGTAATTTGCATTTTTATGCATTCGTTTGGTTGTTTAGGAAGTCTCATTGCGTAAGTCAGCCATTATTTTTTGTGTTAACTTATATTAACTTTCCTATCAATGAATTTATTCGATTATCATCTGAGAACTATTGAGGGTTATAATTTATGAGTTTTATCAGATTCATTCAATATATGCAAGGATGATAGTGATGAATCTATGAATAACTTGGCGATGTAGATTATATACCAAGAGAGTTCGACAGTATAAAAACTAATTTATATACTAACTCTATTCGGAAAATATCCGCCGAATTTCAATAATGATATAGGTATTTTTGTAGGCATATTTATTTAAAAGCAAAATATCTAAACTCATTCTTCCCTCAGCTTTACAATGTATTCAGAAATTGGTATCTTTCAAAACTGAAGAGCCATCTAAAATATATAAGATTTTAAACTGCAAACTGTTGTTTAATTATGTCAGATTATTCTACTAGGGCCAGTGATACAATCTTAGCCTGTTGTTGCTACCGTATAGTTTAAACATGCATGACTATATTGTACTCACATCAATCATTTTTTTCTAAACACCCGAGGTGATTAAAAACAACCTGACAATGAATGCAGGGATCCACTTGTAGGGTTAATGACCATGTAGCAGAAAGGGCGAAACTGAACTTTATAGAAGCAGCAAGTCCAGTGATTACAAACTAATGATAGGCAAAAGGTTATCTAGAGAGAATTCAATGGCTTGGGTAGTGACTTTTCCAGTATGCATAAAGGCATATTTTTTCTGTGACCAAGATTAAGATATCGTTTGAGGTTTTACCAGAAGAGGCCTCCGCCAGAAGTTCTTGTTACGCATGAATAAGTACCTCGTTGTCGGTTTCAAAACAGATATGGAGAACATAAGAACTGTCTTGGTCTTCAGTTGCATAACGGTTTCGCAAACCCTGGTTCTTGAAATGAAGACAATGACAGTGGTGATACTGATAAAGTGATTATGAAAAAGCCCTTACAGCAAAATCTCAAAAACAAATGAGCAAGTTGACGTGACAAGCTTTTACGACAATAGTAAACGCTGGGATTATAATATATATATATATATATTAAACACGTCTCGAAAAACTCACCGAGTATAAACGCGGAGGGGAAAAATGGAAGCAAAAAAGAAACAAACTAAGCACTTTAAGATTAGTCAAAGTACGAGTCGAAAGAAAAAATCCGAGACGATGAACCTAACGCGTAATGCGCTCAATAGTAAGTAGCTAACCTAGAGCTAACGGACCTACCAAGGTTTTACCAAATTGACTGTCAGAGCAAGTTGGCCAATTAGGCTGAAGTAAGGCGGTAGTATATAAGATACTCCGCAACCACGTGACTAAAACATATATACAGCTGGTATATATATATATATATATATATATATATATACCAGCTGAATATGCCTGATTTGCCCAGCGTTTTAGTGGTTATGTCAAAATGATAAGGACAAATGCTTATTCAAAGTACGAGGTTGCCGCGAGGCATAAGTTAAAGCGAGGCATAAGTTAAAAAATGCGATATAAGTATAGGTTTTTGTTGCATTTGTAAAACGGGATCCATGCTTGGTCAGTTTTGCCAATAAATTGATACGATGTATACACAATTTAATGATTGGAGGTGGGTGTTATGAGAGCCTGTAATTTGATGCGATGAGGTTGTGACGCAGAAGTGGATTCATTGTCCTTACAATGTCATAGGGGTTGGCACCTAGTAGAAAACGTAAAATTATTATGGCATAGGATAAGGTAGAAGTTACTAAAAAGACCTGATTTTTGTTGGAATAAATCTAAACGTTTCGGTGAAATAAACGATGTCAAAAAGCAACATTTTCTCTCAGTTTTTGCAGCACCCTGTGTTTCATTTGAAATTTGCCAGTGACTCGATTTTGGTTAAGTTTGCGTCAAACGTCTTGGAGAAATGCCTAAAAGTTCGCAAAAGACCACCCAAAATTACGTTTGTCGTCATGACGATTGCGTTTAGCATAAACCGTTTATATTTACATATATTCTTTCCATGATATTGAGTCCCTTATAAATATGCCATAGCTTAAAAATGTGTCTCTCTCTCTCTCTCTCTCTCTCTCTCTCTCTCTCTCTCTCTCATATATATATATATATATATATAAGGAGGAAGGTGTAACAATATAGAAAACGTTTCGTTGTTTAGGAATACATCGGATTAATTGGGTACACTTGCGCATAAACGAGAGTTGCCGGATATTTTTTTATGTGAGTGATTATAATATAGACGATTTTATTTAAATTATTTTGCATTTTGTTTCCATCACTGTGAAAGAGAAGATCTGACAGGAATGGTTAAATGTTGTAGGAGTCTTAACAAAAAAATACTGCGGATGATCTTGCCATCAAGGAACTCAGTAAACATTTTTATCTTAGTGCATTCTTTTCTAGTTTGAGTTGCATCTTTGTGTTAAAATTGTGGCTAAAGCTCGTTGGGATTCGCAGCTAATACATTTAATAATTTTCTCTTTTTTTTAGAATCGTTTCACCCAAGCAAGGCATTACTTCTAATAGTGCACAGTGGGCGACATAAGAGGGGTGTGAGTGGTTGCATATTAAATCACTGAATGTGTCCCGGGTTTGACATATATTTGACGCTACTAATTAAAGTTTCCATATATTGTTTATAACATAGTAATCTTTAAATAATACCTAACAAAATTTGGCTTCAATCAAATTATTAATTTACAAATTACAGTTAGTTAAGTGAATCTACCGTTGCAAATTTTCAAAATAATTGAAAAACCTGAATTTCGTATGTTGATAAAATATTGTTTTATGATAAAAATACACTGTTTAAGCCAAGCAATGACTTAATAAGCGGTATTCAGATTCTGTTCCGTCGAAGGAACGGTTAAGAAGTGGTATATTGATTTTAAACTAATAGTAGACAAAAAAGATGCTGAACGCTCAGATTGCCCAAAATAGTCATTTGTTCTGGAGATCACAAAAAAAAAAAAATCCACGAACTCGTTTTGGCCGATCATAATTTGAAGTTGTGTGAGATAACAGATGAGTTGAACGTATCAGAAGGCAGTGTATTTACCGTTTTTCAAATATTATTTGTCAATAAGTAAGCTGTGATCAAAGTGAGTGACGCGATGAAAAACAATCGATGAAAAACAACAACGCGTCGACAATTCCAAGCGTTGATGAAACTGATTCAACGCAACAAGAAAGGATTATTTCGTAGATATCTGACAATCGATGAAACTTGGACCACCATCTAACACCGGAGTCAAATAGACAGTCAACTAAATGAACAGCAGCAGGTGTAAGCCGTCCAAAGCGACCAGAGTCGCAAACATCAACCAGCAAAAGTTTGGCCTCCTTATTTTGGGATGCGCAAGTATTTTGTTCCTAAATTACCAAAAATAAAGAAACATCAATAGCGAATAATATATAGTATTACTGATGCGTTTAAAAGAAAAAATCCCCCAAAACTGCCACAAATGAAGAAGAAATAAGTGATCTTTCACCAAGACAACGCACTGTTCGCAAGTCGATAGCAACGATGGCAAAACTAGATAAATTGCACTCTAAATTGCATCTGCATCAAAACAATTCGCCAGATATGGCCCCTGCGACTACGGATTGTTTGCAATTCTCAAAAAATGCTCCAAATAAGAGAGCTGGGCCCAATAAAGAAGTGCTTTCGTAAACTGAGGCGTATTTTCAGGTCAATAACACAACGTTCTACAAAATGCATTGAATTTTTAGAGAAGCGCTGGAATCAGTGTATCATTCTAGGAGTAGACTATGTTTACGGATAAAGTCGAATTTTACCTAAAAGTGGTAATCTCATCAGATGATCTCGGGATTCATTTAGTGATATTTTAAGAGAAGAGTGATGGGCGTAGGCTAGGAAAAGGTTAAATACATTAAAACCTTGTTGTTCTCTCGACTTGTTTGGGAATGTATTGGTATTGAATGCCTCGACAGACACGGAAAACATTATGGGACGCTATAACTTTTCTGTCAGATCTAGACGTTCAGTCGAATTAGTACCGGATTCTGTTGATTGAGAACAAAACTTTCTATTGATGTAGGCGTATGATACAATGAGCTCAATATAATAGGTATACAGTTTTCTATTTAAGAGGTTTCTTAGAGTGTTGTTTTTATTCCGTATATGTCATCATTACGCCCCGGTTGTTCGTTTTTCTTTTTTAGATTTTACTAAAAATGTAATACATATATATATATATATATATATATATATATATATATATATATATATATATATATATGGACGTTTCACCACCCCTATTCTTTAATTAACGAACATGGGTTGTACAGAAGGTTTTGGCTAGGAGATCATGATATACTTCTCAGATCCCATCTCATGCGAAAGCAACAAGATTTCAAGATATCCTGGAAATCTAAGAAAATGTTACGAGGCAGATGCACGATATTTGAATCTCACTAAACTTGTTGCAGTGATTCTTTCATAAATAGAAACGACACTGAATAAAGTGTCTGTTTTCAGAAGGCGATTATTTCGAAAGAGATTAAATGGCCAATTGATATTAGTTTTATTTTTATTTTTATAGCTGTAGCACTAGTCACGATGATTTAATCATATATATATATATATATATATATATATATATATATATATATATAAAGGAAAGCTCAGCACGTCATATTAGTTATAAACTATAGCTTATATCATCAGACATTTTTACCATATTTCCTCCATCTGGCATAAAAGTTCTGCCGGAATGAATATTTCCTTAAAATGAAGAGGGAACATGATAGAAATAGTAATAATAAACATACGATTACAAACAAATAAATAAATGACAATAAAAGACAGTATATATATATATATATCATTAAAATGTTGTGACTGGAGCTACAGCTATAAATATATATATATATATATATATATATATATATATAATTGACAGTATCCTTTCAATATATATATATATATATATATATATGTATACATACTTGACTGTATCCTTTCAATATATATATATATATATATATATATATATATATATATATATATATATACTTGACTGTATCCTTTCAACTTACAAAATAATGTACTTCTGAACTGGTTCTCCTTTAAGATCTGCAACAAATACTTAATGCATCTTTATTTCCAACTTCTGTAGATCCCGTTTTTAAGAACTCTGGTGAACTTACTGATTCCTCGAATTGTCTTCCTGTTAGTCTTGTTCCACATTTCTATTAGAAGCTTTAGTAAGCGCTGAATTGGTTATCTCTCTTCACGCATCTTCCTTTCTGACTAAAAATATGACGTTGTCTCTCTTTAGGCTAACTGATGATGTGATAAAGTCTTTTAGAGAGAGTGTCTACCAGCCATTTAATAAGAACGTTGAAGCTAGGTCTGTGGCTTTACATATCTCGAAGGTGATTGACAGTGTCCAGCGTACTGTTCTTCGTCATAACCTATAGTCTATGTTGACTCGTTCAAATGTTTACTTCATTCAATCCTTTTTAGCAAAACATGTAAAGGAATCGTTTTAAACGTCCGCCCTTAATTATTTTGTTGAAATTGGCAGATATAACCGTACATTTTGCAGGAATAGTTCCTTTCCTTGCAGTTATTGTTCGTGGAACTTTCTTCCGCTTCCTGTTGTCATGTCACATCAGTCAGTTAAGTACCATACACACTTGGGCGACCATGTCTCTTTTGAGTCGTGACTGGTTGGGCAGAAGATTTTCCAGCAGTAGTTTGCCATTAAATTCACTTTTAGACTAATTGCAATCCAAGCCCATAGAACCCAATCTATCTTTTTAATTATAGATTAAATAGGTCATTTAACCGATAGTTGGAAGTGGATTAATAATTTTCCCAAGGGTATTTGCGCGTAAGTGATTGCAACCAATTTAACTGGAATTGTGACATGTCACATACGTTTCTCAAATGTTTGAATTGAATATCAGTCACCATATTCTGCATTCTGTTGCTGGTCTTTTGTTGTCTTTTCATCTTACTTCAGCTTCATTAATCTTTGCATTTTATTGATAATATCAACTCTCTACGGGACAAAAAATATGAATAAGTGAATGACAAAATATGAAAATATCTAAACGAATCACATTTTGTTCTGAATAAATTATACTTTTTGATGGAATCATTTTCATGTATTAAGAACTTGAATAATTTCTCGCTGTTTTACAAAAGATGGAGTTCCCAGAACTGCGTGCGTGAAATTTCAGATGGTAACACATCTATAATGAAGTACTATAAGCAAGCATGAAATTCAATGCATGTCATTTCGCCGAAGTGTAAAAACTTTGTGTTTTGATAGTGTTCAACATGTCGAATTACTACCAAATAAAATGTATTTGCAGAGAACTTTACTGCCCTATTTTATTCAAATGAAATCTGCAGCCTATGTACACAGAAATCTTTTTGAGACTTACGGCAACCATGGTCTGCCGATAACAACATGCAGAGATTATTTTAAAAGCTTAAAAATAATGATAAATATAAAATAATGATAGATGTTGAAGATAACGAAAGCTATGGCGAACAAAAATAAATTGAAGTAGGAGAATTAGATGCATTAAATTTTAATCATTTCACCGCAAGCAAGGCATTTACCGCCACTGGTGCACAGGGGCTACATATGAAGGAAGTGACGAGAAAGAGAATAAGTTATAGGCGGTATCACGATGTGGGTAAGAGAAGGATGAGAATACTGGTGTGACTACAGTGAAGTAGACGGAGAAAAGAGCAGGAGAGAAAGGATGCGAGTCAGTGAGATAAGAGATGACTATTGACCTTACATTTAAATTCTTGGAGATTTTAGCTGCCGGAGAAGCAAGTATACAGAAGGGAATTCTACAGGCGAGAAGTGGGAGAAAAGGCTGCGGTTACATTTTATGGGTTTCACTGTAAAAGGGTGGGACCTAATGTAGTTGCTCGAGTAAATTTATACATAGCGGACACAAGTGAGCTAACTGAATCGGAGCAGAAGCCGAGTATGTATTTGTAGGAGAGACACAAAGAAGCCCCATCACGCCGGTGAGAATGTGAAATCATCTGAGTCGAGATCGATCACATTACAGATTCTCCGCTGGATTTTGTCAAGGACTCCAAGGTGGATAGCAGGAGTACCCGACCATATATGTCAACAGTATTGAATACACGGGCAGATAGTGGATTTATATATGTGCACGATAGATCCAGACGGGAAAAGCTTCCTAGTTCTACACAGTGAACCGACCTTATTAGAAGCGGAATTACCTATGGATTCGATATAGTCATTCCACTTGAGATCTGCTGGGAGAGTTAACCCGTGGAAACGCAGTGCTTTGCTATCAAGCAGACTAGCCTGATCCATTCTAATGGTGGGTAGGAGTGATTGTCTGTGATCGTTAACAGATAGCAACTTCGTTTTGAAATCATTAAAATTCACGAGCCATTTCTTACCCCAGTCCACTACAGATTGGAGTTCCTTTTCAGGCTCATCACCGAGATTCGCTCTGTCAGCCTCAGCAGATTTTTGATCGAGGCGAGAGAAAACGGTGATGTCGTCAGCCTATATACCTACTTGTGATCTAATAATTTTCAGAACCACTAGTAGTTGATTACACAACGGTTTTGGAAACGTTTAATTTGGAAGTCCTACCACACCCGCAGTATTCACGAGACATGACCAGGTCTGTTTATCATTTGTTCCGAATGATGGCACATAGCCTGGTTGAGCAGCCTTTTCTTTTTCATGAAGTTTCCAAAAATGAGTCGACTCATGGTCAGCCTCAAAAAAGGTGTCCTATTTTGGAAGTGGACTAAACATGTTGCTAGAAAGATATGAAAATGTAATGACTATCAATGTAAGCTCCTTTTAGTGACATATATTTTAGTATATTTTTGTAAATAAAACCTTACTTGTCACGAAAATTCAGCGAGAACTTATTAAAGGTCCTACTATATAAAAAGAGAAAGTTATGAAAAAAAATACAAACATCATCTGTTACACCTCAAATTGAAAGATTAAAGCTTCAGAAACACTCGTCTTAAAATCTAAATCATGACATCCAATTTGATTATCTGTTCACCTGAGCCAAGCATATTTTTAGTTTAGACAAGTTAAAATGTAATCAATGAAAATTGATTCCCTGAATTAATTTCCCATAAAGTGTGACATAGGAAATAAGTTTTATGTGAAGTAGTATTATTCTGATATATTTTTTATTTGTAGAATAAATAAAACTCGATCATTTAACCGGGGCTATATTTTCTAAATGTTTCATGTATTTAACTGGCTTTTATGAGTAAAGAGACATTAGATTTATAAAAATAATACGATTATAAATTGTTGTCTTTTTAGAAGCACATATTATAAGATGATATATATGTGTTTACATTAAAATACTTGAAATTACTGTACGACAAAAATTAAAAGGATACAATTTTAATTTGTTTTAAATTGAATGTTTTGACTAGCCAAAATAAGGTGAATTGTATATTACTTTTTGAAACCAAAAAAACAAAAAATATAAATATAAAAATAAATATGAAAAAAGAAACCACGTGTGAACTCAAAAAAGGCATTCATCGTACTTCATTCTATACTAAATAATCATTACTTATTTGCTTTTAAAACGTAATGTAAATGAGATGTCAGAATAAAAGTATTGAATAATAAAGACAGTTCCTTTAACTTGAGGCCAATTCATAAAAACTTTTTGTTTTATTCCATTGGAGAAATCGGTGAACTTTTGGCTATAAATTCATTTTAAGTTAATATATATGACAGGAAATCCAATTCCCAACAGAAATTCTGAATCAATGAGGAAATTAGAGAAATTCGATCATATCAAGCGGCTTCTTTGATCGGAATCGACGTCACATTGCCGGAATAAATTGCCCATTTAATTTTGCGATAGCAAGTGGCAATTGATTTTTCTATACTTTTGGCGTTTCTTCCAGCTAATGTGTCATTCAGACAGCAAGCGATGTGATTTTACACACACACACACACACACACACACACACACACACATATATATATATGTATATATATATGTATATATATATATAAGGTGGGAAATGGTCTGCCTATACGCATCGGTATTTGTTAAAAATTCTCAGAATAGACATGAGTATATCCAAAAGGTTCAGTTTTGTTTTCATTTATCTTTCGGAATTGTTATCCCTTTGTTCATTATTTAAAGTCGAAACATGTTTGGAATCTTTAGAATATTCAATTAAAGAATATTTATTAAATTAAATAGATTCTACACTGATTATTGTAGATCCAAGTCCTTCTATTTAATATGAATCAGTGGGGAAGAAATGGGTTTAGACCGTCCAAAATTTATAAATTGTGACGCGTACCTAGAGGAAGGAATCTATTTAAACCTGTAAAATGTTAACAGTGCGTAAGCGTATAAAATAGACTCCAGTGGAATTCAAAATCAGATCACATAAATCTCATTCACACCCACCCGCTATATTACACCATCAACACATAAGCATCAATTATATTTGAAGAATAAATCTTACTTGTACTATAAAGTATCATTTCCTTTCAATATATAGGAATTCTTGACTCATCAGCATATATACCTATTGAAATAAAAAAAATTGTATCTCAGAAGAAATCAGTAAAACATTTTCCTATATTTATCTAAATACATCTATAATTTTATTAAAAGATATGTAGACAAATTAATAAACTCTATGGATACACTAGTTTATATATAAGTGGACATTGCAATCAACACCCAGTTGCGAAAATCTTTTTAATGCTAAACGCAATCATAAAGTCATGACCTATTCCTGGTGGTGAGCATTTTAACCATTCGATATAGCATAGTTTAATCTATCTATCTATCTATCTATCTATCTATCTATCTATCTATCTATATTACTATTATTCTTCCTTTGTAAGTTGAGGATTCAATGACATTTGTGTTGTCAACAAGTATTTTACGGATAGTGCTTGATAGGTCTCCGTGTTTATTTAAATAGCATGGAACTGAGCTCATTCAGAGAGATACAACGTGAGTCTTTAGGTTAATCAATACTACAGTTATTCAAAGGGCATTTAAATTCGTAAATAATAATGGTTCCATGTAGTTTGGATCTTAAGGGTTAATTGTTATTTTTGATGATGTTGCAAGCCATTTTAAATTTTGTATGCTAGATGATTAAATTATTTTTTTGTTAAAGTAAACGGTATTTTTGGATGATGTTTTGAAATGAAGGTTCGCCCTGTTTATGCTTAAGTAAAAAAAAGAAATAGAAAGCAGATAGACTGCGATAGAAACGCTGTGTTGATCTATGACGCTTACTATAATTTCGTTTTCTTTCCATTTCTATTTCTTTTCTATTTCTTTCTCTTCTTTCCATTTATCAATTGTCTATATTTTTTATTTTTATTTCTGTCTTTGTTCTTTTTTTTTGTTTTTGAATGAGCGATGAATTGTTCTTCATAAATTACTGTTACAAATGTCTATTCTCAATATGGACACGTGAGCGTCTGTGTTTAATTATTTTCTGGAATATTTTGAAGATTAACTGTTGAATCATTTGGGTCTGACGAGCTGCAAGGTCAGCGGCAAAATACGTATTACCCATGAAATTGTAGAATAACAAAGTTTTTTTCTAAATTATATGACTCTGTTAAATTAAATAAATGAATTTAACATTAATTTCTTTTGAGTTCATCTCTATCGGAATTTAACTTACTAATATACCCAGTATTCTACGTTATATATATATATAGATAGATAGATAGATAGATAGATATAGAATAAAAAGTGTGAGAAGCCGTGAACGTTTTATTTAAAGTGTATATTTATTGTTTTTGTAATTCTACATGCTGTGATACATTGTGTCCATAATGGTATTTGTGACGCTACACGTGTTTCGAGTCTAAAATTGTCCCTCTTCATGCGAATAAATTTGTGGTTGTTCGTTTGAGTTGCTTTTATTTTTGGTCGCGAGGATGTTGTTTTATAAATAAGTAAGTAGAAAAATAGGAAAAAAATAAAATCAGTAAAACAAAATAAAATAAGGATAAAATAAAATACATAAAAAGTAAATCAAATGCTGGCATGTTGAAACTGCTGTTTTTTTCCACATCAGCATGTGTCTAAATGGATAAACAGATAAATAGATAAACAGATGAAAGTATCAATTGTTTATTCAAATTTGATATGGTTTGGTCTGGGGTGACCTTTTAGTGCGTAAAAATTATCCTTTAGTCGCCTTAGCTTATCTTATAATCGGTCATTTGTTTGTTCTTTATTGCTTTGACGGTGTTTTGTATAAAATATAACATTCAAATTTTGATCTTATTTGATCATATTTTACATTGTTTTACTAATTTTATTTATTTTCCTATTTTTTCTACTGACTTATTTACAAAAAAAAACAAGCTCGCGACCAGAAATAAAAGGAACTCAAAAGAAAAACCACAAATTTATTCGCGTGAAGAGAGTCAATCTTAGACTGGAAACACGTGTAGCGTCACAAATACCAGTATGGACACTTAATGTATCATAACATGTATAATTACAAAAACAATAAATATACACTTTAAAGAAAACGTACACGACTTCTCACAATTTTTATTCTATACAAATTTCTCTCGTTAGAGCAAACCTATTTCTTTATCATATATATATATATATATATATATATATATATAAATATATATATATATTGTCATCCGCAGACAGATCTGTTTCGTCGTATCACAGCTCATCAGTACGATTAGACTCCGATTGCTTTTTTACCCAGGATTGAAACCGGACCGAAATATATATATATATAATGTGTTTATGAGATTTACTTGGGCGAGAGAGATAAATAAAATTTAGTAAATTACCGTTTAATTTTGTAATAAACATGTGTTGGTATGTTTGTGTCTGTGTGTATGAATTTATTGTTTGTTTTTGATTTTATAGATACGCGATGGTACCATGTTGAATATCGGAAACAGATATTGATGTAGCAAATGTGGACATGGACTCAACATTTTATAAAGATTTATGGGCCAATGTTTCCAAATTTCGGGTTCTTGCACTTTTATGTTTCAGATACATTAGATGGACCATTTAAATGTTATCAATATCATCACCAAACACTGCTAACTCCACCTCAGCACTGTTTGAGAAATTGCATTTCAAATTCAGATACCTGTACATATTTTCAGTAACTACCCAAATATTTCTGTTTAGTTTGACAACCACAGAAATGCATACATAAGTATTTTATGTGTATTTAATTTTCATTGTACACATATTAGGTATTTTATGTTTTGACGAGAAATTATTCATATTTGTTTTTTCTAAATATGTAAATTTATGGCATTAGTGTATGTGAAATTTAGTCGTGGTAGGATAAGTTTTTTTGGTCTATGATAATTGCAAATATTTAAAATGCATTTTAAAGGTTTTAAATGCAGGTGATGTATTTTCATTTAGTAACAGAAAACGCCTAAGATGCGGGCTTCGTATTGCAGATGTCAGAATAAAAAAGTACAACTTTTAAATTAACTGGAAAATATAGCAATGAAATCTGAAGGCGCATTAGAATAAGAAATGAGGAATTCTAAATGTTTTACAGAGTTGTAAGATACTGGGAAATAAATGCGTTTTACTACATAGAAATTATTTAAACACTGTCTTCTATCAGTTTATCTATATGACAGCAAGTGCTGGACAATTTTCAAAAAGATGAAGACAATACTTGAACTAAAAGAAATATAGTTCTACAGAATGACGCTGAGAATATCAAAGTCGAGTTTGTAAGTAACAATCTGGCTTAAGGCAAATAGAAACAAAATAAGACCTACAGAATCTGCAAGAATTAAATGGTAAGAAAAACATTACACATTATAATGTAACATTTGAAGTTTTTGACACGATTATGAGAAGGGGAGCTTGGAGAATTTAACACTTTTAGGACAACCATGTCGAAGGTAAAAGAGTGAAGTCGAACCAACATATTACGTAAGCTACTGTTTAAGGATAGGGGAAATTGTTTAGGAAGGATGGCAAAAGGACAAACGTTTCCTAAGAGCTACATTGGACAGGAAGTTGTGGAGAATCATCGTCACCCACATCACCAGGAGGATGTATATCAAGTACAAGATAAATATTTCTAATTATTTGTACTTAGATATGAACATTACTAGTTTGAATATAGCTCTTTAAATGTCACAAATCTGAACCATTTTTACAATATATTTGTTAGATATGGAGATATATTTAAACTACTTTAGGGTTAATACTAATATTTTAACTTTATTTTTATAAGACTTAACTGGTGGCTTTACTCTATATCAACATCAGTATTCCATAGTCAATGGCAAATATAATTATCTTATACATGTTTGACTATCCAACATTGTAACACTATCTCAATCAGGGAGGAATTTCTTAAATTGTTGCTTCTGTAACGTGTGACTTCAGGAAGTTGACATTTATGGCTCATAGCAAGTTTATTTCCTTTCTAACTCTGAATAACCTTTGACGTTTTGCTGTCTCCCCCAAACGCTTCTCCTTCATCCATTCGCCAAATCTCACCAGGTATATTACTCTTTACTTTTTTCAAAAACATGTGGTGAACAAAGCAATTTCTAAATTAAATCTGACTCATTGTTAGAATTAAACGAATACTCTCAAATTTACAAACTTTGCTTAACACAAACAAAACTTGCAAAATTTTCCATCACGATGCAAAATGTTTGTTTTCTAATGGAAATGCCAGAATCACATCCCGGAGTAAATTCCTAAAAGATATAAAAGATGAGGCAAGACGACACTCTTCAAAGAGCAATTATCACGTTGCCCTGAAACATATGCAACCTTTCCCGTGAGGATGTTATGTTTCAAATGCTCTTTCCTTGTTATGCTTTCAAGAAGTTTTAGCTGTATCTTAGTGATGTTACGAATTCATTTTTGCTGTTGTTGTCTCTAGAACGTCACCGTTGCTTAAATATTTGATCCATAGTATTATCAGCATCCTTCTATAGAACCACGTTCTGTATTCTTCTGTGCAGTGATTGTCCAGCATTTACTATATAGGATGGTTGGTGTTACATAACAATTTGGTACTGTTTCTTTTGTTCTATACGTTTCTGTTTCTTAATACTTTGCTTAGCTTTTAGAATAAAACTAATTTCTATGCTACGCTATACTGCATATTTTATTCTTTCTATCAAATACAATGTATCATAGATAATACAGACAGACACACAAACACGTTACCTCTAATCAATTCGATTCCTTTACTAGAATCTCACAAATGTCACTTGTGCCTGTTCACCTCTTTCGAATGATACCCACACATATTTACTTCCAACTACGATATAATACAACCATGTACTCTGTACTCACAATGTACGCAGTCAAGACAATTTTTCCGCCTCGTCAACCTGGCAAATATTTGAGACATGACCTCTTGGCGCACGACACATCAGTGGACACGAAGTTAGAAAAGAAAGAGGCAGTATTTAGATAGCATTGTTCATATATCCCTGACACCTAACTTCATATTCCGCGTAGTTGACACTCCTAAAATATCTATCTATCTATCTATCTATCTATCTATCTATCTATCTATCTATCTATCTATCTTTTCAAATCTAATTATCCATTTGTTGTCATAATCTATCTATCTATCTATCTATCTATCTATCTATCTATCTATCTATCTATCTTTTCAAATCTAATTATCCATTTGTTGTCATAATCTATCTATCTATCTATCTATCTATCTATCTATCTATCTATCTTTTCAAATATAATTATCCATTTGTTGTCATAATCTATCTATCTATCTATCTATCTATCTATCTTTTCAAATCTAATTATCCATTTGTTGTCATAATCTATCTATCTATCTATCTATTTATCTATCTATCTATCTATCTATCTATCTATCTTTTCAAATCTAATTATCCATTTGTTGTCAATAATCTATCTATCTATCTATCTATCTATCTATCTTTTCAAATCTAATTATCCATTTGTTGTCAATAATCTATCTATCTATCTATCTATCTATCTATCTTTTCAAATCTAATTATCCATTTGTTGTCATAATCTATCTATCTATCTATCTATCTATCTATCTATCTATCTATCTTTTCAAATCTAATTATCCATTTGTTGTCATATCTATCTATCTATCTATCTATCTATCTATCTATCTATCTATCTATCTATCTATCTATCTATCTATCTATCAATGTTTGACTTCTCTTACTTTGTCTTTAAGAATAGATTGTAGTAAATCTTCACAATTCATGCTTATTATGCTGTTTAATTCACAATATAATGACACAGTAATGAAAATTGCTCTAAATTATAGCATGAATAACTCGTATATTTTCGTGCATAGTGCGATCCTTGAATTTTCTCTTTTTTTGGTATGAATCATAAAAAAAGATCTCCGTATTGTGCATCCGGTAATCAAATATTTATTATTTTCAACATTTTCAAAAATTAACTGTTTAAAGAGTGTTCTCCTATTTGTTTGTTTAAAAAGTGATAATAAATCTCACACTATACATGAGTATAAATTGAAAATTTTAATGTTTAGAAATTATTCGTTTTACCTTTGGAATATAAACAACTTTATAGAGCAAAAGTTTACGAATCTATCCCGGCGGATCACGAACTCTGATTAAATCAAATGAGCAGCAAGAAGTAGATTACTATTATATAAATATAACGTTTGAAAAGCGCAGATTATAAACGGGCTGCATATTTAATTCCAGACTACTTTATACTCGGTTTATAATTTAGTCTTTGGATGTAAAATGGGCTAAGTCAAAATGCTCCCTTTCTTTTCCCATGCAATAAAATGTAACTTATTATATGTATAGGTAAATATACTGGAAATAAAGCCGTATCACACACCTGCAGATACTTTTGTTGGCATTTTAGAGCCGTCTATTTCATTCCCATTCCTTTGTGGGCATATTAGAGAGAAATTGTTTACTTTTATCCAACAGCCTCCCGCTATATTTTCTATAATTTTTTTATGGCAGTTGTTCTAATGGATTTTACTACATGCTACCCCAACCGCATGAACTTGGACGTAGCATTAGACTGCTAACTTGCTCTCAACTTCTCAGTGTTGAAATAGCTAGATGTAACTTTAAGTTCTATTAGAATGATTTCTGTTTTCAAAACTTTGAAGTCTGAAAGTTTTTTCCCGGATTCTTGCTTCCGTTTCACATGCTATATGCGCAAATTTCACCGAAATACAATTCAGTGGCGAAGAGTTTGCCAACTGCCAATTCACAGAGAGGACATTGGCTTCACGCTTTAATTCTTTTCAAGTTCAATCTCTCGTCAATATTTTAGAAGATTCTCTCTAAGCCCTTCAATCACGTATATTAATAGTTAATTAAATGCGAACGCTTTCTTCAGGTACTAAAAATTTCGAACCAAACTCTTTATTACAATCACTGGGGTATATCATTTTCATCTCCTGCGTAGAGCCTATTCTAGTAGTAATGGCAACATATACAAGTCAACCGTCCGTGCATGGAGTACTAATGCCATTTATGGTCAGGCGCCCCTACCATTATCCTCAGTGTTCTTGACAGGCTCCAACGGAGAGTCTGTAATGTGATAGGTACTGATCTGGCGGCTCGACTGCAGCCACTTCCCCATCGTCGAAATGTGGCCTCCCTTTGTCTGTTCTATAAATACTTTCATGGCTTCTGCTCAGACAAACTTAAGTCACTGATGCCTCCTCAACAGGTGTTTACTCGCGCAACCAGACTGGCAACTGGGTCCCATCCATTCACAGTCAGGTTAGCCAAATGCAGACGACAATTCTACTCCTGCAGCTTCTTCTCTCGCACTTCCCGCCTGTGGAACTCGCTCCCGTGTTCTTGCTTTCCTGACGGCTACAACCTCCAGAAATTTAAATGCAAAGTCAATACTCATCTACTAACCAGTGGACTCTAGCTCTCTCCCCACCCCCGTATAACGTTCCCTTTCTCTCCACCTATGTATCTGTCATCGCACCTGCTTTCTCAGCTTCCTATTGCTTCATTCTAACTAGTTTGTACTCCTCACTCTTTTCTAATTAATCTTTTTACAATTATGTAGCCCCCTGCACCTCAGTGGCATTTCCGCCTTGCTCGGGGTGAAACTATTAAAAAAAATATGAGGAGAATAGTTCGAATAATGTAAATACTGTAAATACTATCTCATCTATGGACACATACTAACGAAAACTATGCATCGTGTGACTGACAATATGTTAATATAATACAGGTCGGGATGTATAAATTCGCGCCTTTTTATTTTACTTTTTTATTTTGTGCCCGCGCTTTGATTGCTTTTGACTTTTTCGACTGCATAGTATAGTAGGATCCGTTGTGCACTTTCTTTGGAAAACAAAAACACAATGACGTAGTTCACTACGTCAAAAATTTAGAAAAAGCAGAATATACTGCTGGCAATCGCACCGGAAACTCCAATACGGATATTTCAAACTTGTTTCGTGTCAATTTGAGGAATTTTCAAAGGATTCCGTAGGAGTTGGATAGGTTTAATGGTGATTACGAAGATAAAGCAGCACGAAACCTCACTCAAATCGTTCTGATAAAAAAAAGAACATTCGGCTGTTTTGGTTACGATATCAGACAGCACGTCATGTGGATGTAGTACTACTTTCGGTTAAGAGGGTGTCTACTAAAAGACACTATATCTGGCAACGGAATTGTAAACCATGTAACAACAGCAGGAGAACCCAGTTATGGCTGTCAGACAATTACAATGACAACATGACCCCTTTTATCTGTCCACTTAACTCCGCAGATGCAAACCCCTTGATTATTATGTGTGGGGTAGTGTTGAGCGAGAGAGGTACTAAACTCTTTTTAACAACAAAGATGATCTGAAGGCAAGGATTAAGACAGCATTCACCAAAATTAAACTAACAAAGCGTTCAGAAGAGTTGTAAGAAATTCTGAAGTCCATTGGATTTTGAAGCCAATAGTGATATTATTGGATAAATTTCATCTTTTGTATTTCAAGATATTTGGGTGTAAATTTGTAAATATATCTGTTAAAATAAAAAGTCAGTTGTAATTTAAAAGAAAATGTATCCTTCGTGCCATGTGTATATGCATATTAATTACGTTATATGCATCTTAGGATAAAGTCAATTGTACTGAATTAAATTTAGCTCTTTATTTTGTATTTATTTATTTAATTTTATTTACTGTATTTTTTGTGTGATTGTAAGGTGTTGAGTCTTTTCTTTCATTAGAGGCTGAAGTGTATTTTTATACTATCCAGTAATGTTTGTCTCATTTTGATGATGCTACTTTGGCTGAATGATTTATCTCCAACTCAAACAAAATACTCAATAAGCTACACGAACATTTCAACAGTAAAACAAAAAGATTTAACAGAATACTTTGGCGTTTCATTTTAATAACAAATTTTTCATTATATATATATATACGAGCTTTCTTACTATTACGCTACATCAAAGACCCAGTATATATATATATATATATATATATATATCGTTTCACCCCGAGCAAGGCGGAAACGCAACTGATGCGCAGGGGGCTACATAAGTGTAAAAAGATTAATTAGAAAAGAGTGAGGAGTACAAACTAGTTAGAATGAAGCAATAGAAAGCTGAGAAAGCAGGTGCGATGACAGATACATAGGTGGAGAGAAGGGAACGTTATACGGGGGTGGGGAGAGAGCTAGAGTCCAGTGGTTAGTAGATAAGTATTGACTTTGCATTTAAATTTCTGGAGGTTGTAGCCGTCAGGAAAGCAAGAACACGGGAGCGAGTTCCACAGGCGGGAAGTGCGAGAGAAGAAGCTGCAGGAGTAGAATTGTCGTCTGCATTTGGCTAACCTGACTGTGAATGGGTGGGACCCAGTTGCCAGTCTGGTTGCGCGAGTAAACACCTGTTGAGGAGGCATCAGTGACTTAAGTTTGTCTGAGCAGAAGTCATGAAAGTATTTATAAAACAGACAAAGATAGGCCACATTTCGACGATGGGGAAGTGGCTGCAGTCGAGCCGCCAGATTAGTACCTATCACATTACAGACTCTCCTTTGGAGCCTGTCAAGAACACTCAGGAAAACGGCAGGGGCGCCTGACCATAAATGGCATCAGTACTCCATGCATTGACGGATGGTTGACTTGTATATATGCAGGATGGATTCAGGTGGAAAAAACATCCTGGATCGTCATAGTGACCCAACCTTCTTAGCAATAGATTTTGCTATGGATTCAATATAATGGATCCATTTGAGGTCTGAGGACAGGGTAAGTCCGAGGAGGCGTAGTGTATTACTCTCCGGGAGAATCGCTTGGTCCATGCTTATGGGAGGCAGGAGAGGTTGCCTGTAATGGTTGATAAAAAACAGCTTGGTCTTAGATGAATTGAAGTTGACAAGCCACTTCTTGCCCCAGTTCACCACAGAGTGTAGATCCTGTTCAAGGTCAGCAACGAGATTATGTCTGTCCGCCACGACAGGTTTCTTACTGGTGCGGGAGTATCTTGTAGTCTCATCTGCGTAGATGTCTACTTGGGACTTGATCTCATCTGGGAGTTCGTTGATGAAAATAAGGAAGAGCGTCGGGCCCAGGATAGAGCCCTGTGGGACATCAGCATTCGTGCTGTAGGACAAAGAGGCATGCCCATTCAGAACGACGTTCATTTTGCGGTTATTTAAGAAAGATTGGATTAGGTCAAGCAGGAGACCGGTAATACCATAACCGCGTAGTTTGCATAGGAGGCCAGGGTGCCAAACCCTGTCGAAAGCCTTGGAGATGTCCAGAGCAACCGCACGAGACTCGTCAGACTCATCAAGGGCCTGTAGCATGTACTCCGTTACAGTTGTTAGCAGGTCGGCCGTGGACCTGTCGAAGATGAATCCATATTGCCTGTCGGAGAACAGTTTGTGGGCGGTGAGATGATGAACTATTTCAGCATTGATTATAGCCTCGAATACTTTCCCGAATATCGGTAGAAGACTGATAGGGCGATAGTTGGATGGCTCCGACGGTTCACCACGATTCTTAAAGACAGGAACGACTGAAAAGCACTTCCAGCATGCAGGAAAGCAGAAAGGCAGTAGTTAATATATTATTCATCCATATACAAGCCTGTTTCACTGTATCACAGCCCTTCAGTGTAACTAGATATGCAGTTACTTCCAGCCGGGATCGAAACTCGAACGATTTTAGGTTAGTCGGAATAAAATGAGAGCGGAGGATATTTTAGCGTGTTATATATATGGTGTATACCCCGGGTAGCGACCGGCAAAACCAAATTCATTACTGCAGAGTAATGGGTAAATCGAGCAATTTGGTGTCAGTCGGAGTGCGTAATCCCTAAACCAACGTTTTATAAGGCTCAGAATCGGGCCCATATCAATCGATTGGTAGTCCCCCACCAATGATATTTCCCCACAATCTATGGTTATGCATTTGACTATAGGGTAATTCAAAATACAACATTGACTGAACTGTCTTTCCAGACGCAGTTACAGTTTGGCTGTGTTATTCATGTTACAAGACGGTATGACAACAGAATACCTTATGTCCTTATGTATAAACATCTTAACTGTGGTCAAAGAACTGTTGGACGACTGTGGCTCAGGTGCATATCGAGCTAAAGTATAACATCTCTACTGTCAATGTGCCCCCTACTTAATTCAAGCGAACTACCTCGGATAGAAATTACCGGAGATAATTGTGAGAGAATTGTATCAGAAATTTTTAATCAGTCGACTTGACCAGCTAATACACGAAAGATGACAGCGAAAATCTTCAGCAAATATTAATTTGGCCGTCCCGAGATCCTCTTTGTTCACAATATGTGGTATATATTTGTGATGTGCTGCAGGTATATATTTCTTGAATTGCGTATGTAATCATGTAATGATATAGTTAATGTGTAAAATTGCTAGTATTGTTATTTCATATTTTCTTCTGTGATACATTAAACATTGTAATTTGGCTCCTTTTCAAGCGTCTTCAAAGAAATCTACGGAACGTTCCCAACAAGTTTACGCTCTCACAATGACAAGAACATTTCATAGAGCAGACAATCACTTAAAATGTCACCTCAAACTTTTTCCCTGCCTCGTTTCCACGCAGACAGGTCAGTTATGTGTGATCGATCATCGATTCTCTTCTTTACACATCTATTTTAGTATTTGATGACTGATAGCTGTAAAACTGACAGGACAATCTTTTTTTTATTCTGGAAGAGTATTTTTTGCTGTATTTTTTTATTTTGTAGCACGTCAGCCTTGGTTGAATGATAAGAAAAAGAAACCAAATCAACAATTGGTATATTCTTAATATGAGAACAAATGTTTTAAGATTCCATTTCGCCATAGCGTGTATGAAGGGAAACTGATTTCAATTACAGAATGAATGACAACAGAAACTTATTATATATGCGGAGCTTAATATAAGAAAAATGATCTGTCTGTTACTCTTTCTCCCATTCTATTTCTCACATTCTTTTTCTGTGTGTATGTACATATATATAATGCATAAACACGCACCGACACACACACACACACACACACACACACACACACACACACACACACACACACGTGTGTGTGTGCATGTTTCATTGAAAATGACAGATAGAGTGTTGTAATTAAGTTTTTATAAAATTTTTCGAATGTTCTTATGACTTTTTACTTTTAAGAAATCAAATTATATGAGAATTGTCCAAATGTTTTTTTTTCTGGGCGCTTCGACTATACATTTAGCTATTATCGACGGTGAATTTCGTTTTACGTTTAACTAATTATTTATAGAGTTTATGTATATAGAGTCATGTGTATATTATATTCCAAAAAAGGTAAGCAACTTGTGACTTGTTTATAATTGATATTATTCATTTTCAATAAAACATGCAAAATACACACAGACACACACACACACACACACACACACACACACACACATATATATATATATATATATTATAAATTATGTTTTATAACATGTACATAATTTCTTCTATATATGTCCTCTTCTCTACAATCATATGGCTGTTTCAGTGTTTCGACTTCAAACACATCATCGGGAGAAGTAAAGGTTTGGAATCATTCACTGTTTATATTTGGTTCGTTGTTGTTGTGCAGGTTGGTTGGGGTTATTGGTAATTAAGTGAATGTATTTCTCGTTTTGACCGTTATAGACTTCTGAAGAATCTGGTGCGTAAGTGTGAAATTTTTGATTAATTGTATTATCTGTTGGAATGTACGTTTTGTCGGTCGGGTATATCTTTTGGTTAGAGTTTTTAAGAGGGCAGCCGTGTTGAGTTGTCATTTTTATGGTTGTCTATCGTCTAATTGATTAATGTCTGCTGTTAGTGAACCTAATTCATGTATTCACTTTGATCCTGTGTTTAGGTTTTCACTTTGGGGTTTCTTAGATAGACGTGATAGGGGTGGGGTGTTTTTTCTTTCCAATTTTGATTTTTTTTGGTATGGAATATTTTTTTTTATTCTATAGGTTTTAAATATATTTTTTTAATATTTTATACTCAAGTTTGGAGTACTTTTGTATTTAGGCGAAGTTATTTCAAGAAATCTAAATTTTTATTTTTTAGGAAGTAAATGCAAATTGGCGTTTTATCAGTTGTTGTATAAAGTTGTATGTTTAATATTAATATTAAGTTTAGAGGGTCGGTTTTTTCTTTTAATTTTTTTTATATATTCTTTTTCCTATAAA
Organism: Ascarosepion bandense; assembly: GCA_037127315.1. Taxonomy (NCBI): domain Eukaryota; kingdom Metazoa; phylum Mollusca; class Cephalopoda; order Sepiida; family Sepiidae; genus Ascarosepion; species Ascarosepion bandense. The sequence continues at coordinate 1,185,013 of JBBBDQ010001328.1, forward strand.
TTATCGTTTGGAATCCTATTTATTTCTTTTGATATTTTATATATTTTAGATATTTAGATATTTTTGCGGGTATTAGATCTTGCTTTAAGTATTTATTACATCGATTTTTTTCTAATAGCATTTTTTATATTTTATAATAATAAAAAATCTCTATTCAAATTTCAAGTACTTTTTAGTGTGATTGTAGGGTTAGATCTTACGTGTGCTTACAGTTTATTTTTGTGTATGATATAATTATTCTGAAGTAGTATATTTTTAATCTTGATTTTGAATATATGAATTTTAATTCTTTTTCAATTTTGGGAGCCATTTGTTTAATTTTTGATTTTTTTAGTACGGAATACCATGACCAGGAGTCGTAGCACCTGTTACGGTTCAAACTATGAGCAAATAGTTAACTCCAAAATGGGATTTCAAAACACTATGAAAGTTTAAAAATAGACGTTTATATAAATATATACATAAAAATACAATTTTATAGAAGAATATAGATCTTCGAAGGAAATATATTACCAACAATACATTTTCAAAGGAAACAATATTACCAGCCATATTTTTTCTGAATAGAAAACTAGAAGTCATGTTGTTTTCTAAAATAAAATAAAAAAATCATTAAAATGTGACTAAATCAACCTTCTTACTATAACCAAACATTAAAAAATACCTTAAAACCCCACGTTTTAAATAACCCACAGATATTGATATGTCGTTAAACAAAACTCAAGCACAAATGCAGCACCCACTTTGAACACAGTTTTCTCATTGACAAATCTTCATGCAAAATGTTGAGTACACTACCTCTGGTGCTTCTCTTACTTAACTGCAATTTACGATCGGTCAAAGCGAGTTTGTGGAGTTGTTTGGTGTTTTCCGGGAAAATTGCCGATTTTGGTCGACGGAGCAGAAGTCAGAATAATACTTGCCACGACATTGCTTTGCTTGAACTATTTTTTCTCATTAGAAAATAATGGTAAATCAACACACGAAATTCAGATTCTTCTTTTGTTTTGAAAATTTCCAACAGTAGCTTCACTTAAATAACTGTAATTTGTAAACAAATAATCTGATTAGGCCCAAATTGTGTCAAATGTCATTTAAAGATTAGTACTTTATATAAACCATATGGAATTTTTATTAGTGGGGACATCTATAAGTCAGGCCTGGGACTTATTGAGTGATGTGTTATATTATCAATTAAATAGAAATAGAGATCTCAACGTGGACTATCCAGAGCAATATAAGAACAAAACACATAATTACACACAATTAAATGTTTAGAAATCTAGAATTTATTCAGCAATGTAATAGTAATTTTTACAATTGCCTAATTCAGACCGTTGATGAATACATAGATGTTAATTTCGCTCATATTATTTTGAGAAAGAGTTTATATCAGATGAAATTTTAAAACGGGTATATATATATATATATATATATATATATATATATATATATATATATATGTATGTATGTATGTATTAATTTAACTTTACTAGTAGTAGATACATATATACTAACCCTGTTCTTATTTTATTAAAGAGCGAAATTAATTTCAGTCAGCCTGCATTGCATTCAGAACGCATGCTAAGCAGAAGCCGGGCTTCCTACAAAAAACGACCATGCTTTTTCTACAACTTCAGACACTGTAAGCAGTCTAAACCCGCAGGGCTAAAAGTGCCTATTAAGGCATATGTTATCTCATTTAGACTGCTAATTGTTATGGATTCAATTGTGTGTATTTTCAGGTGAAGTTGCTGGTTTAATATGTAAACAAAGAAGCTTACAAATATACTGTGTTTCTGACCGTTAATTCTTTTCATGTTGTTTTTTTTAAACAAAGTTGGTTTTCGTTTTATCATGTCTGGTTTTGTTTTTCGCTCAGAAACAATTTCTGGGAAGTAAAGATAAGAATGATTGAAGATGGTCGAGCTTAAGTCAGCCTCATGCTGAGCAGGGATCGCCAAATCTTTACTTCATGACTAGAACTGCTAAAAGCAGGTCCTAACAATCTCGTTAAAAAGTTGAAAGAGAAAGATTATGTCATTTCCGGAAGTGGACACACACAATATCAAACTCTTACCGAATCTTTTATAACTTGAATAATGAGAAATCTTTTTTATATATTTTTATTTCATATTATTATTTTTTATTCTCCAAGATAGCTGCTAAATTCAGTTTCCTACCTGCAACGAAACTATCGTATATTTTAAAGGATATTTTTTGTAATACATTATTTTTAATAATATAAAAGTTATGTTAGGTGAATACACGTGTTTGATTTGCTATTTCGAGTTTTATGTGAAAGAGACTCATCAAGAAATACGTGCTTTATTTAAACAAAGTCCGGGATGTATGGCCGAACAGATAGAGAGGCACATTCGTCCGTGCATGAAGTACCGCTGCCATATATGATCAAGCGCCCCTGCCGTTCACCTCAGTGTTCTCGACAGGCTCCAGAGGAGAATCAGTAATATGATAGGTACTGACTTGGCGGCTCGATTACAGCCACTTCCCCACCGACCAAATGTGGCCTCCCTTTGTCTGTTCTATAAATACTTTCATGGCTTCTGCTCGGACAAACTTAAGCCACTGATGCCTCCTCAACAGGTGTTTACTCCCTCATACAGATTAGCAACTGGGTCCCACCCATTCACAGTTAGGTTAGCCAAATGCAGACGACAATTCTACTCCTGCAGCTTCTTCTCTCGCACTTCCCGCCTGTGGAACTCGCTCCCATATTCTTGCTTTCCTGACGGCTACAGCCTCCAGGAATTTAAATGCAATGTCAATACTCATCTATTAACCACTTGATTCTAGCTCTTTCCCCACCCCGTATATCCTTTCTTTTCACTCTACCTTTGAAACTGTAATCACACCTGCATTCTCATCTTTCTATTGCTCCTCTCTAACTGGTTCGTCTTCCTCTTCACTGTCTTCTAATTAATCTGTTTACACTTATGTAGCCCCGTGCATATCAGTGGCATTACCATCTTGCTCGGGGTGAAACGATTAAAAAAAGACATCAATTCAAAAAATGTTTCTCTAAAAAATAAAGTTATAGCATTTCGATTACTGTCAGTGGCACAATATTTCTTTAGTATAATTTACAAATCTGAACCGGTTATTATAAATTTCTCAGTTTTATGTAAAAACGCAAGCATAGCTAATCAAATAGGTTTATCCACTAAAAATGACATATATGTTAATATGGAATAATATGTCAAAAATAAATATAAGTATACAGTTTTACGCACGTAGAATATGTAAAGCTTATTTTTAAAAATATGAACAGATCTCGAAAATTTCATAAAATCAAATGCAAAGAAACAGAAAACATTGAACCCATTTCTACAAACGACACGGTTCAAAGTTATTATGATATTAATAAATGAATTTTATTTCAATCTTCATTCAATATATCTTCTTCTTGGCAACGTGTTAATTGTGTTTCCTTATATTAGCATTTATTTCATTTAATTTTAAAAAGGCGCACCTATATATATATATATATATATATATATATATATACTACTGGCCATAATTATTATGCAACCCCAGTTTTTTAATAGAAATGATGTACTTAATATTATTTGGTAAAACTGAAATATAGGCAATTATTAAATATTTGTAATATTACTTGATGCACATGTTTGTGTGCTCTATTAACAAAAGAACCATTCTATTTTCATTTACAATTATTCATTTGGCAATAAATACTAAAAAAATAGTATCAAATACATCATTTTTTTAAAATAGTGGGGCGGCCTACTTGTTATGGCTGGTAACATATATATATATATATATATATATATATATATATATATATATATATATATATCTGTCTCTCTCTCTCTCTCTCTCTCTCTCTCTGTGTGAGTGTCAATAAGTGCTGATATTTTGATCAGATCATTTCTAAAATCTGACCAAATAACTATGAATCGGTATGTTTTATAGTAAAACTACCTGATCAGGCTTAGAACTTTTCAGTTGTCCTTACCTCACATACACACACGTACATATACGCCCACCTACATCGACAAAATCACGCAGAATCTTGTGCAATTGTCTGTCGAAAAATGTGTAAAAAATATATCTATTCATTTGTACAATAATATACACCTTTTTTTTTCAAGGACAACCCCAATGTAAATAAAATGAAATGATGTAGAGCCAAAAGTAGACGATACAAATGTTAAAAACAAATGCCGATGGAATTTCATGAAATGAATCATTCGTTTTGAAAGTATTTCCGAATTACTTTCTCCATCAACATTAATGTAAACACACATATACGCACGTTTACACACACACACACACACACAAACACACACACACACACACACACACACACACACACACACACACACACACACACACACACACACACACACACACACAATAAAAACTTTTAAAGAAATTTATTTCCCATCTACTGACATTAAAATTTTCCATTTACATACAAAGATTATCTATCTATCTATCTATCTATCTATCTATCTATCTATCTATCTATCTATCTATCTATCTATCTAAAATTGTACAGAATATTTAATTATAATTTCCTAAAAAGCTAGTATAAAGGGTGACACACTATATTTTTTCCTATAATCGCAAGAAAACAAAATTTGTTGAATTGCATAAATATGGTAAACAGTCGGAATGAAGAAATTTTATGACCCATTCACACTCTCAATTACACCCACATGCGAACACACTTATATTAAAAAGAAAACAAAAATATCATAGTTTAAAACTTAAATTTTATTGATACTAAAATAATATTTTTGCACTTTCAACAATTTTTTCTTAAGTTTTCTTGTAAAATACAGGTTAATAAAGGTTTTTTCTACGGCACTCTTGTTACATAGATGCAATGTAAGGCGTTTGCCCAAAGAAGTCGTAATATGGCCAATATAGGTAATAGATTTATGAAAAGATACAGTCTTGAACGGGGCATTAATTTTCATGCACTGTATCGATAGTTTAGATTTGATTGTGTTATTTTGATTAGAAAGAACAAGTTTTGCAGGCTTTAATTTTCTATAATGTTACGTGTTTTTAAATAATTAGGGCAGAAATATAGTGTTTAATAATTCTCCGTATAGCAATTTCTTCTGTTTATAATTATTGTGCATTTGATTGAAGTAAAATATGTTAATATTTTTCTTTGTTATTCTTAATACTGTGTTGTGTATTTGTTGTAAGTATAATTTATTTGATTATCAATTTTATAGTAGGGGAAATTGTTGGTGACTAATATTTATTTCATTTGTTTTGGTACACTCAAAATATTATTTGGGAAGAGGAACTTTGATGTGCTTTATTTAAAATGTTAGTTGTTAATGCCATTTTATATCTTTCCGAGTATCGGTTATTATATTTAAGAAGACTATAATTCATAATGGTGTTTTTTATAAAGATTAGTGATAAATTCATTAATTTAGCTCAATATTAACGTCAAGAAAGTGTATTTGGTTATTGTCCATGAGTTCATTGATAGATTTTAGAGATGAGTTATTTTTAAATTTTGAATTCAGATATAAGATTTAATCCCTTTATTTTTATCTTGTATGCATCTTCAGTTTATCAGTTTTTTTAAACACTATATTTTCGATGTGGGACATATAAAAATTATTGAAGTTAAGATCGAATCCATTGCTAAATCCGCTGCTATGAAAGTCGGTTCTCTGTGTAGGGCCCGGAAGTTTTTTCCGTCTAAATCTATCCTACACATTTACAAATCTACCATCCGCCCGTGCATTGAATACTGCTGCCATATCTGGTCGGGTGCCCCTGCTGTTCTCCTCGGGCTTCTCGATAAGGTTCAGAGGAGGGTCTGTAATGTGATCGATACCGACTTGGCAGACCGCCTGCAGTCTCTCTCCCACCGGCGAGACGTGGCTTCCCTGTGTCTCTTCTATAAATACTTTCACGGCTTCTGCTCCGATGAACTTAGATCACTGGTGCCCACTAAATACGAATTTGCACGAGATACTAGATTAGCAACTAGATCCCACCCTTTTACAGTGAAACCGATAAAATGCAGCCGTAACTTCTACTCCAACAGTTTCTTTCCTCGCACTTCCCGACTGTGGAATTCTCTTCCAAACGATTGCTTCCCCGACGGCTACAATCTCCAGGAGTTTAAATGTAAGGTCAATACACACCTCCTAACACACTAACCTGCTCCCATTCTATCAAACACTCTTCCCATCTGCCCGACCCTCATCCTCGCTATCCTTACTCATCTGTCACCTTTCTCCTGACATTCCCTATGTCTATCCACTCCTTCTCTTTACCTTCCCCTATGTAGCCCCATGCGCAATAGTGGCAGTGGAATGCCTTGCTTGGGGTGAGATGATTAAAAAAAAAAATCTAATGTGTTTCTCAAACTGACTCCGTTTGGATTTTGATGTTACCGTTAAGGTCGTAAAATGAAGATTTTGATTCATTTCAGGCGACGAATAGTTTCCGAAGAATTGCTGGTTAGAATTTTTTATGAATGTTTGTAGACAGAATTGCTGGTTGGAATTTTTTGATGAATGTTTGTAGACAGGGTCATTAATTATATCTAATGTTTCATCAACTAGAAAGTTAGCAAAATTATTTTGTACATCAAGTGAAGCGATAATATTACCTTTTGAATTAGTTGCCTTTGTTATATGCAGAAATTAATTTGTTTATTTAATGCTGTAATTGTTTCGTAGGTTTGAAGAAATTATGTGATTTATGGTTTTAGGTAAGTTGAGTACCGGTTTAGGTATACGATATGTCTGAAATGAAAACCTAGTTTTTGGGTTTTTATATTACCATAAATATATCCTGGTTGCTAATCACTGAATAATTTTCTTGCTTTTAAAACTACTAACATCAGATTTGTTTCCTGTGATTAATTTATTTACATATTTTTCATGAATCTGTGTAATTATTTCTTAATTAAGTAAATTTAGTTGTTTCATGCAGGATAGACTTTTGTTGTAATTCAGTCGGTTGAGAATTACATAGCTGTTTGTTGCTGTTTTGTAAGTATTTTTCAGCTAATTTTTGATTGTGAGTATATTATTTAAAAGTAGAAATTGAGTTATTAATATTCAAAAAATAGACAGACGTTTACGCTTAATGTGCACTCGCGTGAGATGCATGCTAGCTTTTAAAGGACACTTCTTTTCGAAAACAAAAAAATTACGTTACATGAGGATAAAAGAAAATCTTTTAGATTGTCCAGCAAAGTCGCTGTAAGCTCTTGAAAACTAAGTAATTGTAGAACATTTTATATTCCTTATCTCTAGCAAAAAGCAAACACGTAAGAATACTGAAAAGATAAAATAAAAGATTAATAAAAGCTTCCTTGCTGGTCATTTTTAATGAAACAAATTAAAAAAAAAACGTTTGTTGCCCAAATACATATTACTTTTTTTTATATATTTGAATTTCTTTGTTTAACTTTTTTTTTTCGTGGATACTCGTATCTAAGTGGAAAATCTGTTATATATATATCCACATCTATCTATCTATCTATCTATCTATCTATCTATCTATCTATCTATCTCTCTCTCTCTCTCTCTCTCTCTCTCTCTCTCTCTATATATATATATATATATATATATATAGTTAAACAGTGCGTTATAATTTCCACTAGCCCAAATCTTTTGAGAAATCCTTTGGAAAACATTTATCTTCTGACAGGAATCGAACCAGTATATTCGCAACACAGGAGACATGCCGTCTTAAGATTAGCAGTGTCTCATCAATCAACGCATAAAAGATTTAATGCAAGATAAGTTTCATCTTAACTTTTATATAGTTAATTTCCTGATTTTTTTCATCGAACGATTAATGTCTGCTCAAATAGTATCGAACGTAAACAACCTCAACGGAAGTCAACATTATGGGATGATACAGAAATTTGAAATATATACAGTTTGCTTTTTAATTTCGGACAAAAGTTTGTGTCATTATATTGCGCATTTGCAGATGTCGCGCATGGATATGTGTCCCCTCAGGTATTTTGTAATGGCATCCATGCCCTTTCTACCCAAAGTTTTATTGTCCTTGACTGTGGAAAATGACAATTCTTTTAACATTTTTTACTCAAAAATTAAAATAATATTCTGATAGTTCCAATTACAGGAAATAAACCAGAAAACAAAAACCTGCTACGCCCTCAATCAAGCATTCCCATACTATTTTCTCAGGTGTAGAATCCTTACTTTTTAAACGTGCTCCAGATATCTTAGAGATTTTCGAAACTAATTTAATGTTTTTTATATCCACCAAGGATATCTTCCTTTCTGTCGGAAATATTCTCGAATACATATACATGACCTTGGTGTTTACATCCAGGAAAATCATCATGTGATAAAGGAGTCGCCTCTTGACTAACAGTTTGATACTTTCATGTGCTTTCAACTTACTTTATTACACTTAGCTCTCAAATTTACTATATAGCTACCTTTATTCTCAGGACTGTATCGCTCGTTTTCTTTTTAGGAATTCGAGACAATGTATCTGACTATATAGAAATGCCTGTCCCTCTGTATTATTCTGTGAAGATCTTTGCATTTGATAAATTTAAAGCTCATCATGCCAAGTGGCTTTATAATTCTTCTGATGTAGCTGTTATTCAGACATTCAATTATTCTGTTGTTCGATCTCTCAGTTTTCAACTACGACCTTCACGATGTCATCTTTTCTCAATTTAGTATCTATGGTGATGACAGAGCCATTTATTCCTGTTTTAATCATAAGTTTTGATATGTGATCAAATCGAATTGGCAGCTAACCTCGAAAAATAACCCGCAGTCTCTTTTTAATTGGGTAAAGTAGCGTTTGACTCATTTCAACGCCTCAATGACGCAAATGCTTTCATTTAATTGTCATAGAAAACTATTTGTCAGCATGTCTGATATTAAATTGCGTCTTCTCTGGATAAATCTATTCGTTGACGGGAAATGGGTAATTATACAGAATCAATTGCTATTTCTGATACCAGGAAAATATCGTAGAAGATCTTTATCGCCAGAAACAATCATATACATATAAAAGTCTAACATCTATCTATATGTTGCATAATATTGTCACATTTAGTCTGGTGTTTATACTATACAGGTATTTGTTATAAAATTCAAATAATAATCTGCAATGTTTTCGGTACAGATAAGGTATCTTCACTTTGGTCACATACCCAACACCGTAATGTGGATTTAATGTGAGATTTTTATAATTATTTTCCTGATAAATATCATAAAGATTTGATACCTTGTCTTTATGCATTTATGCACAGTACGTAATTGGCAGCGAGCTTACATCACATTACAGTTGAAATGGCTAGATATAGTCGCAAGTTGTATACTACCATTTTCTTCTACTGAAATTATCTGTTTTGGAACACCAGCTTCTTACTTTCTAGTGAATTTCAAATTTTAAATGCAACGTCCTTCGTTATTATTTGTCTTCAAGCGCATCATATCTTATGGTTAACGTCATTTTGTCTCTGCTAAATACGTATGTTATAACTGATTCTGGAACCATTATATATATATATATATAAATATATATATATATATATATATATATATATATATAATTAACAACAATTTATATGCTCGTAAATTTATATCACGTACCAGAGTGATAAAATATCTACCTATCTATTTATATATCGGCTATTTTGGGTCAGTTCCATATATATATATATACAAAATTTTAGTTATATATATATATATATAACTAATTTTTTTCACTTCTTTACCTCATTCCCTTGCTAAACATGCACATACACACACACATACACACAGAGAGACAGACAGACAGACAGACAGACACACACACACACACACACATACACACAGAGAGACAGACAGACAGACACACACACACACACACACACACACACAAACATATATATATATATATATATATATTAGCAAGAAACAAATATAAAATATTGGGATGACCTAATTTTAAATCTAACTTGTCCTGTCAGTATCTCTTATTATTTGTAACTACCATGCAAATTTACAAATTGTACTAATCCGAGACATACGTGACATTGTCCCACACTGATATACTCAGACAGGGTCAAATCAATAAAAAAATATCTTGCTTAGATACTCAACTAATGGCATCGATTTTAGAAGTGGCTTTTTGAGATCAAAGTTATTCGATCCTATGTGCCTTTATAAAACTTCAAATAACTTCGATCGTCAATAACCTGTTGACACAGACGACTATTGAGATTAAAGAAATATAGAAGAAAAAATACCAGATTCTCGATAGAAACTTGTTTAAAAGCACGTAATTGTTACTTTTATCGTAAGATTATACTACCTAACAGTGATGAATATAGGAACGTATTTTCCTCACGATAACATTAAATTAGCGACTACGTTTTCATTTCAGTAAATACCTAGATACTTTTCCTTGAAATAAGACTTATTTGTTGCAACTTCTTGACTATTAAGGATATATTCTCTATATTTTGTTAGAAATATAATAGGTAAAGTTATTGAAATGGTCTTTGCCTGTTAAGAAAATAAAACTTCTTATTCATTTCAGGCACACTTATTGTCAGGATGAAATATACAAGTATTATTTTCAAAATTATTTATCATTTCCTCTATTTCCGATATTACTTGTAGATCAGAATATTTGGTTAAGTTAAATATCGCTTCGTATTTCAAGCATTAAGTCATGTTCCAAAAAACTACACAGAATATGTGTTTATTTATTTAACTGTATCCTGGCATACTATATTATCTGTTGCGAGAAGCTCAATCATATGCTTAGGTAGGCGGTTTTACAGACAAAGTCTTTCCCGCACCCATTTTCAGCTTCACCCATCTTGTTGCGCAAGAACTGAGTCATGGATCATAATCTGATGACACAATGTCTGGGAGTTTGAGACAGCACTTCCTATTCTTCAATTTCCTCATGTTTATGCTTGTTTAAATTAGCATTTCGTACCAGGACATAATAACGCTATAGTAGAGCGCACATTAGATTAAACAGTGCCGGCAAGTGAACCCTCAAAGGATCGTATATTCGCTGCAGGTTTTGTGCATAAATATCAGGGTCTGCTCATGATGAACTTCAGACAAGATCAAAGTGAAAATATTCCAATAAGTATACTATGTTATCATCTACACAAATCACACTTGTTTGACAACAACTTCTGAAGTTTGACAGAAATTAAACTGGTTTCTCATATTATGATCACAAAATAGACCCATTTCAAATCACTAGTTAATACAGGACATCAAAGAAGAGCATATTGAAAGTTTCTCATCAGTAATCTGCAAATGTTCACATCTCGTTGAAACTGATCATTCAGTTCATGAGGGATCCTTGACAGCATCTGTTCATAAGGTCGAACGTATGGAAGAGTCGATTGAGGATGTTTTGTGAACAATAACGTTTTACTAATAATTTAAACGTGCCTATTTTTAGCTGTTGTTCAAACCATTCCATCATGGCCGTATCTTCCATAACAGATGTGTTCCCTATTTTTGTACTGTCAAGGTTGGTGTCACCTTTCTTGAGTCGTCTGAAACTTTTTGTGTAACACAGTTTTTCAATTCCAGAAATTTCATCATATTAATATTCTTTTCCGGTGCTTTTCGACAGATATCAAAAATGGTTCTTATTGCAATTGCATTATTACTTATTATCAAAGTTTTTATGAAAATAAGAATTAAACAGTACAGCAAAATTTAGCCAAGTTGTATAAAATTTATAATATAACATGAACTTACAACCTGACAGAAGTCATCAGTGAAAATCCGGAAAGAATCGCTACTCAACTTCAACCCTCTGAAAATAACCCGGTCTGAGAATGATTCAGCTATGTGCTAACGCTTACTTGATAACCTAGACTGTGATATAAATATGTGAACAATTCTTTAACAGCTTTTCACAGAACTCGTTCCGCTCATTTACGTCTGCTTGGTCCACAGAAAATTAAATCAACTGGTTCTGTGTGTCTTTGAAAGAGTGTTTGCTGTGTACCTTTTATAGAATATATATTTTACACAAACACACACACACACACACACACACACGCAAATATATATATATATATATATATATATATATATATATATATATATTGTGGGTTATTTTGAGCGCTCATTGTTTGAGAGAGTTGACAAGCCCTTAGTATATTTGAGATACGTAGATAAAACATTCTCTATATTTAATGACGCCGGAGATGCTGAAAATTTTCTGACTCAGTTAAATTTTCTACATCCTTCCGTTCAATTTACTATAGAAGTAGAGTAGGACAAGTGTCTCACATTTTTGGATGTCTTATTTCAGCGCCGGGACGGGGTTTTCGTCACTTCAGTTTTTCGTAAGCCTACTTTTAATGGTTTATATACCAGTTGGATCTCGATTGTTCCAAAATCCCGTTTGGTTGAGACTCTGGTTCACCGTGTCTTTACAATTGGTTCTCCTGACTGTTTAGGCAGTGAACTTGATCACTTGCAAAGTATTTTTGAGGCAAACGGTTATCCTAGAAATGTGATAAAACGTGTGACTGATAGAAAAGTCAGATGTTATAAATAACCACTAGGCGAGGGACCTAGTCGCTGTTCTTTATATTTAAAATTGTCGTGGATTGGTAGAAAATTTCAGATTGTAAAAGATAAGGTTTCGGCGTTTGTTTCGCCCGGGTACTTTTTTAGTGCAGTTACGTGTTGTTCTCCAAACTAGACCTGTGTTTCGTTCCTTTACGTTGTCCTATTTTCGGAGGAGTTCTGTTGTTTATAAATTTAAATACCGCTGCGATACGGTTTACATAAGACGAACCAATCTTAGGTTGGAAACGCGGGTTTCGCAGCATGTCTCCGCAAACATTCGTTCGGGCAGCCCTCACCGATCTATGAGAACAAATCAGACTGTTCTGGAGTCAGCCATTGATCAACATTTGCTAGACAATCAAGTATGTGCTGCTCATTACGAAGACACATGGTTTTCTGTTTTTCACAGTGCCCACTCAGCTCATCACTTACGTATTTTAGAAGCTGTTTGTCTCAAAATCCAGCAACCGAGCCTGTGTAGGCCGAAAGATCGATTTATTCGCTCTTTGCAGTTACTGGAGCGTTTGTGAGTGTTACATTTTTTGTTCATTTTATCACTCTTATGGAGTTGTGTGTTTACACACCCCTTACATTTTAATTATTTTGATTAAAATTTATTTTTAGACGAACTCCATCTTTCCCCTCCATTTTTGCAGGTTAAGCTTGTGTTGTTCTCATGTGTCTTGCATATACAATTCTTAATAAAACCAACGAATGCATTTGAAAAGTGTTGGCCGAAAGGCTCCTGAGGTCAGGTTATTTTTATGACGTCCATTTTGTTCAAAGTATATATATATATATATATAATTTTTTTGAGTATTTTTGAATTTCGCAGTCATTACGAAGAACAGATGTGATGTATAGGTGGTAGTTAGAATTAGAAGATGATCTCGGAGAAGGATTACAAGGTTCTTGACAAAATACAACGGAGAATCTGTAATGTGATCGATACCGACTTAGCAGACCACCTGCAGTCAGTCGGACACAGGCGTGACGTGGCTTCCCTGTGCCTCTGCTATAAATACTTTTACGGCTTCTGCTCCGATGAACTTAGATCACTGGTGCCCCCTAGTTATGGATTTGCACGAGATACTAGATTAGCTAGTAGGTCCCACCTTTTTACTGTGAAACAGATAAGATGTAACCGTAATTTCTACTTCAACAGCTTCTTTCCTCGCACTTTCCGCCTGTGGAATCCCCTTCCATACACTTGTTTCCTCGACAGCTAAAATTTCCAGGAGTTTAAATGTAAGATCATTGGAAACCTCCTAATACAGTAACTCTCATCCATTCTCTCAAACACCTTTCCCATCTACCCAAGCCCAATCCTTACCCGTCTGTCACCCTCCTTCTGACGTTTCCTCTATCGAACCACTCTTTCCAATCACTTTCCCCTAAGTAACCCCCTGCGCAATAGTGGCAATGCTGAAATAATTAAAAAAGAGTACTTGGAAACATTGGGAAATGAATAATAAAATCAACAGTCAAAATTAAAACGCATTTCTTACATCTTTCAATCATAATACGTAAAAGATTTTTTTTGAGTACGAACCGATTTTATTAAAGATAAGCAGACACAATGTTTGCAACTTAATTAATCTGGTATATATTGTATGTCTATGCCTTTGAAAAAATGCTTGTTGTGTAACCTACATAGGATATCTATTGCTTATTCTTTGCCGAGATAAAATGTCCAGTTGCAACCAAACTCTATTGATCAACGGAACGCCGCGCCACGTGAAAAATATGAATTTAAAATATGTACATTTATTTTCTAAATAGCTAAATAAGGGTTTACGTAATTATAACACAAAGTTGAGATCAACACTCATCAGCCACATTCTGTTCCATTTTTAAATTCAATCTTTAGGCAATCTATAGAGCATCGCCTACAGAATATTACGGTTAAAAGCATGAAACAAACTGTTGCCCTTATATATATATATATATATATATATATATATATATATATATATATTAAGGGCAACAGTTTGTTTCATGCTCATGATTAAACATAATAGGCATTCATTGTCTGTTATATTTACCAGTATATGTTTAGGAAAATAAATATATATATAAAAAAGTAAAAGACAATAAAAAAAACTGTAATAGTTGTCAGCGCGTTTAATCCAATGTGACATCTTTCATTGGATGAAACGCATTGTCAACTATTCAAGTTCTATTGTCTTTTACTTTTATAAATTTTATCTTTTCTACAGGTTCACGCTCAGAGATTTGTCAAATATATATTCCTTACCTCCTACTGATTTGTTATTTCTAAAACATATAGTATTTTTCTCGCTAATAAAGCGCTTTATATAAATATTAAATCTCAAATGTCAGTCATCAACAGGCTTTGATAACGCAGGAATATTCACCCGCATACTCTCTCTCTCACCCACATATATATATATATATATATATATATATATATATATATATATATATGCACCAATAAACATAATTATTATTATTATTATTAAATTCGTACATTAAACGAAGAAGTTCCACGATCTTACCTGAATGGCTTTCATTATAATAAATCAATCAATATATTGATATTTTTATTAAAATTACAAAAACAACCTGCACTAAATAAAATAGCTTTCAACACAGAAAACATCATTTGAAAAATACGCCTAAAATATATTCACATTTTATCAAATATATTATATTTTATTCCTGTTTACAAATTATTTAAATACATTTTGCCATGCTGCCAATTTCTATGAAAATTCGCAAAAGACGTCATTTTTCAAGACGACATCATATATACAATAGATAAATTGAAATTTCATGTGGCTTTCCAAGTACTACGTGCATGCAGGTAATCAGAGCCTTGTCTGCGATAGTGTCATTTAGAATGACAGAATGAGTAAACAATTGTATATAGTCGACCAAAAAAGGAAGAAAACCTTGAATTTCTTTACATTTATACAAAATTTTCACCCCTATCTTAACTGATGATTTTTTTCTTTGTTTTACGAGAGTGAATCCATCGTGGATCGAAATAACTTCATAGGAAAGAAAATATCATTTATCAAATCATGTATTATTGAAACATAATTTACGATCTGATAAATCTCAGATTCTGATGCTTTTTAATTGACTGGCAAAAGTCAATATCCTTTCTACAACTAAAGGTCTTAAAGTTGTCTAAATTTGATCATGTACTCATGCCCGCTACGGCTGAGATATATTAGGCATTATAGGCTATGAACAGGAGCTGTGTAACCCATAATAGAGTGTATTTATTTTATAGTAAGGTTTGCCTATTACATGTGCCAGGGTCCCTCGAGATTGAGGGTTACCTTAAAAGTCAATTTGTACAAATAGAAGTGGAGGATAACGGTTAGCATTTTCTTTTAACATGTTAAGATTGTAGTGATCGAAGAAACATACCCTTAGATGTGGGTTTTACAGGTGGTTCGAGGGAAAAAGTTGCTCAAGTAGAACTTACTTCTCACCTAGTTTATACAGTGGGAATGTTTGTTGTTTGCTAGTATATAATTGGTAAGATGTGTCTCTACCGTGAGTGTTTAAATCGGCGGAAACAGGTAATGTAGTTCTCTCTATCACTTTGTGTCAAAGTATTAACAGAGCAGCGAGAGATTTTTTAGAGATAGTTTGGGGGCTAGAGAATAATTCGTCACAATCCCTCAGATAGGCTTTCGAATATTATCAAGGCCGAAGTGTGAGATATGGGCAACTTCCGACCAAATATGACAAAGTTGCTACCTTTTCGGTCCGATCTGGTTCTTGTAAAGATAAAGGCTTGGGAGTCATATCTATATTTTTGAAAATCTCAACTTTTTCTTCTTTTTCTATGTGCCCTTTCCCTTCAGGACATAGGCGGTCATGGTTCTACACGTCTCCCTATCTATTGTGGCTCTTAGTATCTTTGCTCCTGTTACTCCTGGCTACCCCCGTTCCGTAAATCCACCTGATCAGAACCTGCAAATATGTTATCCGCTGCCTTCCTCTGTCTCTGTTTCCTTCTATCTGGCCAGTCAGTATCAAGTTATCCAGGCTCTCCTTCCTCATTGCGTGTCCCAGGAACTTCAGTTGTCTCTTCCTGATACTCAGTATTAATTTCCGTTTGGTTGCCATTCTTTCCAACACCTCATCGTTGCTTGCATGCTCAGTACACGATATCCGCAGTATCCTTCTGTAGAACCACATTTCCGCTGCTTCCAGTTTTGTCCTCATTTTCGATGATATTGTTCAGCATTCACTGCCGTATTGAAGAACTGACAACACATAGCAATCCAGCACTCTTTTCTTTGTTTCTAGTGAAATTTTCCTGTGTTTTAGTATTTTACTCAGGTTCTGGAACGCGTCCTTTGCCATGCCAATTCGCCTAGGGTTCCGAATAAACAGATTGGGTCACACGAACCGTATATATTTCTAGCTGAACCCCGCTTACACATTTTTGTTTTTATTTTCCTAATCATTTCGACACAAACTATACGATAATGACAATAAAACGCAAGGAGATAGTAGGAGTGAAAAATATATGAATGTTTCAAAAGAAACCAGAAACCGAATCCGAAACAGGATTCAGGAGTTAAATATCTACTCATGTTGAATAGACGTGGAAGGTGTGTAAACGGTGCGATAGGTGGACCTATCTACTCTTGTGTTATGCTTTTATCAAAATCTCTTACCAAAATATAACAATCTGGCAATGATACATGTGCGATGTATACACTTTTTACAATGGCTCCCATATATTGGTCTTTGGTTATTTATGCCTAGCGTCGCTTGGATGACATACTATTAATTAATGAATATTGATATAATTTTAAAAAACAATTTAATATTGTTTAAAAATAGAATATATGGACGGGGAGGTTTTTTTTCAGGTAGGTAGAAAGAAAATGTAAACGTAATGCCTTAAGTAGAATCACTTTTCTTACGTAGGATTTTTCTTATGGGTCTCGACTAATCATTTAATTTACACAATATATCTTTTTTCTATATTATTTAATTCTTCGTCATTGCACATTATTAAGTGACGAATATTAATGCGCTAGTCCGAATATTACAGAGTTAACCATCATTCATTAAATGCCAGGTAATTCTTAAATATCAGGCTATAGACATACTGCTTCGTCTTTATCTATGGCTGCATTCACAAAACTATTGTTCAATAAATACAATATCCCCCAAAGAATCTAAGCAAATAAAGAAAAAAAGCTCAAATTTATAGGCACCTAAATCTTAAAACGAAGCCATCATACCATACGGTCACGGTCTATACACATCCCGTCATTTACATTCCTATATATCACATAAATAGCCAATCTTGTGTGATACCCGTCCATGTTCTCGCGATGTACAAATGACAAGAGGCTACAACTTTGTACGGTGACTGGCACAAAGAAAAGCAAAATTCTTTCAAAATCTATCCAATCCTATAATGTCAAATACCGTGATGGTGTCAAAACAATGCTTCTATGTTGCCGCTTGCCACAATGGCTTTTCTGCTATTCTCCGATCTATCTATCTATCTATCTATCTATCTATCTATCTATCTATCTATCTATCTACGTACGTATCTATCTATCTATCTATCTATCTATCTATCTATCTATCTATCTACGTACGTAATCTATCTATCTATCAATCTATCTATCTATCTATCTATCTATCTATCTAGTGTATCGAGGCAGCAGGTAATTTTCTAAACATATACTGTTAAATGTAACAGACAATGAATGTCTATTAAGTTTCATCCTGAGCCGTTCTAAACATTGTATTTTGGTCTTCATTTCCGGTGAAAATAAAGAGGTTACATGGACGTTAACATAAGGACATCCACCATCAAAGATGTTTTTATCTTGTCTTAACAAATAAACATTGCTATGCAACGGTAACAGTCACCGAATAGCAGATGCAATTCGTAAATTTTTAATGCGGTTTTATGATGTCACACCGCGTGAGAGACCGAAATGTTAATAGAACCTTATGTCTAAATGCAGTATAATGTGTTATGACCAGGAAGTGTGATTTTATTAAGTGTGAGTTGTTTTGATTTAATGTAGATTCTATAATAAGCACCAGGAATTCATTCAAAAAAGTTTTGACAAATTTAACCTACAATCTTTGCCTGCTTAAATATTTTCGTGGATTGTTTCAAAGTGTTCTAATAATGCTCGCCTGATGTAAACTTCAAGGGCCACTCAAGAAAGGGTGATGCCGCATGAGATCAGCGATAAGTTTTGGGGGTAAGATTTTTATACAATGAAAATATGAAGGATTCTTAACAGTCGATAATTGAATTGCAGCACGAAATGTATTAGCGACCGACTGTATACATGTAGATGTCAATTTGATAAAGCAGCAGTTCATGTCGAATGTGAGTGTAAGATCCTCCTTACACAGGGAATGCGGAGGGAATGAGTTTAATTCAATCTTGTATATGTAGTATTGCGGGCTTTAGCTGTAAATGTGTAAATACTAGGAAATAAAGCTTGGAGGTCTTCTGAAAATTTACTAAAGAAGTACAACTGGCGTGCGACGTTGCGTCAAGGTGGCTAAATGACTATAGGGTGGAAAATATTCGATCTCCAAAACTACTGCGTGAAGGATTTAAATTAAATCAATTGTAGATGCTGTTCAAAGTCCAAGTTTTAGATAATGATTGAGATGCTTGCATAAGGAGAAAGTTTACGCATTTATTATCTGAGTTTTTATCATATTTTACTGACATATTGATAACTAGATCAATTTTAATGCCAAATATATGAATTTTGAAAAAATCATATAGATGTATCTATACGAAAGTTTATGGTTTTCAATCTTAATAATCATAGGCGTCGTCGATCATTTCACATTTGAACAATTACAAGTCAATTATTTTTATTACCCAGTTTATTTATTTTAATTTTAAACTGCTTTCGTACGGATGAGAAATAAATTCAACAGATATACAAACATAAAAAGGGGCATAAAAAAGGATGTTTTCTCACCGGATCTATTCAACTTATACAGCGAAAGAATTCAGAGAGAATTTGATTGGCAGCCACGATCGCAACAATGTTACATACGCTGATGACACGTTGCTGACAGCAAACACGGAAAACGAAAATGCAAGACATCCTACAAAAAATAGCAAGAGAAAGCGAGAAGAAAGGAGTGAGCGTAGACGTCAAGAAAACTGAATGTATGGTCATCAACAAAAACAGTCAAGTGCCATACGTGATACACACTTGGGCGATTATGTCTCGAAAGAGACATGCCTGACTGGGAAGAAGATTATCTCGCAGTAGGTTTCCATTAATTTCTGCTGTAGACTGGTTGACAGCCAAGGCTATAGAAACCAATCTGTCCTGTTACTTAACCCATAGGTGGAGGGAAGAGACGATTAATACCTTTCCCAATGTATTTGTGCGTAAGTGAATGCAACGAATTCAACTGGAATTCGAACTCGACCGCCTGATTTCTCGTCCTGAGCCGATATCCACTGTCCCACAACGTACATCCTAAGAAGATACCAAAATCACACCTACAGGCCGAAGAAAGTAAAATAAAACAAGCAAAGAAATTTAAATACCTGAGAATTGTACTGGCAGAGGATGGAAAGTGAGGCATCGATATCTGATACGCATTAGCATGGGTAAGGACGCATTTAAATAGCTAACCAAAATACTGAGAGACAGAAAAATCTCATTGGAAACAAAGAAAAGAAAGCTAAACTGCTATGTGATATCTGTCCTTCTGTATGGCAGCGAATGTCCGAATATCTTTTCAAGAATGAAGGGAAGGCTCGAAGCAGCAGAAATTAATCCATCTCTTTCCGCCACCTATGGGTTAATTAACCAGTCTACCGCAGAAAGCAATGGCAACCTACTGTGGGATGATCTTCTTCCCAACCAGTCATGTCTTTTTTCGAGACATGATCGCCCAAAGCTTGTATTACCTATGGCATTTAACTGACTGATCCAAACTTCAGAAACAATATCCCCACATCAGACAAAGACAGGGCACATGATGAGGAATGAGGAACTGGAAACTTTGATGAACGTAGGGCATAATGAAAGCAAGGGGAACTTAGAAAAACAAAGCATAAACTTACTAGGGAGATTTTGTAGAACATGATCGTGGAAAGATCGCAGAAATACAAGATTTACTAAGAGCTACAAAAAACATGAAATTGTGGAGAGCCGTTATCACGAATGTTCTGATGGGAAACGGCACACTGAAGAAGACCCCTAACTCTAAATAATACTGAACATAACGAGTTCACTTTTTTAGTTGTGAAAACACGTTTTCTCAGCCAATAATTACATATCTTTCAACATCAAATAATACGACATACAAATTTTTCGAGTTTACACCTGAGATACTTTAAATTCAGATAACCCGAAATACAAAGATTTCACATATTTTGTATTGAAAATTCTCAATCGAAAAGATATAACAATATATGACTCCAAGTAATACTGCACGCAACGGTTTTTAAACTTAAGATGAAAATTCATAACTAGAAAACGATATACAAATTAAATCCAAACAGTTCAGAGCACAAAGATTTTGCATATATTAATTTATGAAATATATCGAATTCCCAATATTATATCAAATAACGAAAACATTTATATAAACACGAGATATATATGAGTTTGAAGCGAGTTACTCAGATCATTTAATGAGTTCAAAACTGACCGGCCGACTGTTGAAATAGCATCGTGTCTTAAACTAGGCCTATTAAGTATTTATATAAGTTTATTTTCGAATTAAATTCAGATGTAAACTATATTAGCCACTTTAATCAGCATCAGAACACAGCACAAATTTCATTTGATTAATGTTCCCTGCATAGAATATGGGTGCGACGCAGGCACATTTATCGATTTTGATTTGGCTGGCCTAATCGCATGAGTAACAATTATTATTAAACAAAATTAGCAGTTTATTACCATGACAAAATCAAACATACATTTGAGAAATAAAAATAAAAAATATATTTTTAACAAATCATCGTTTGAAACATACCCACCATTATGTTCTATTATACTAATCAGAAGAAATGCAGGATAATTTTTAGTGGGTCTATTTTTTGCATATTTCTTTCTTCATCCGTAACCTTTGTGGGGAAAATGTCTTAATAATCCAGAAACTGTACTGGTTATGAACTGCTTTCATGCGAATAGTTAACGAGTTAAGCAAATACAGAAAACTCAAAAGGTGGTAAATATGTAGATGTCAATTTGATAAAGCAGCAGTTCATACCGAATAAGAGCCTGAGTGTAAGATCCTCCTTACACAATGGAATACATCTTATCGCCTGACCATTTTAGCCTATACCGCGAGGTCATTCTGAGAGAAGTAAAAGTTCGTTATTGATGTCCTCTGTCTTAAAAAACAAAAGATAAGCAGTATTTGTCTATATTTCTGAGATGAGGTAGTATATACACTATTTACATTATTCGGGCTATTGTCCTCGTCTTTGTTGCTATTTTACGATATTCTGGACGCTTCGGCTTTTTCAGGTGCTAGGAATAAAGAGTTCTGAAGAAGTCTAGTGCGTACAACGGCCGAAACATGGTACAAATAGCAACGAAGATTAGGACAATGGTGCGCACAATGTAAATAGTATATGCAGATTTATGGTTTGATTTCGGGTAGATATATAAAGGATTGTACTTGTTTTTTAATGTTTAGTATATATTCATTTCTAAATCTAAAACAAAATCATTGGTCATTTTCAAGGAACTGGGTTCGGTAGTTTTCCTGCGCTACATTTTAAACACATCACCTTTCTTTCATCCAGTTCGTAATCGTTCTATTACGAGCATATTCCTAAATGACACATGAAAAATAATATACATAAAAATAGATACAATCTACAAAAGATATAAGATACAAAAGATAAGATATAAATATACAAAATATATAACTGTAACACATTATAAATAATGGTCGTAAAGAATATACACGGTATAAAGATATAAAATGTAATATACAAGTTAGTTTACATTCTTTAACTATATATATTGATATTAGTGACCTTTGCATGCGAATTTGCTTAAGTGTCTCTTCATAAATATTTATACAAAGCGGCGAATAATAATCTGCTTCCGTCTCTGATTATTCGTTTTTACTCAAAAGTGCACTTGTCATGAAACTATATTTCGCACAATGATCGTTTTATATTTCAAAAACTCTATTACTCAGCAGATAATGTCTTCATTCTTCTCCTTTGTTTGTAATTGGACGTTTTTACAGCAAAATACAAGTGAAATAATGCCGGAAAGATCGGATTTCAAATATGTTCTCTCTTTTCTCATTAAATTTACGTCTTTTTTTTAACGATTGTTTATGTCTGTTCTCGGTGGCTAAGGACATCTTTTTGCATCATCTAACGGTGCTTTTTTTGTTTTTTTTATTTTTATGTTTCTTCCTTCAAACTTCCACACGACCGGTTTTTAATCTTAAAATATGTTTTATTTTTCTTCAAGATATTTAGCTGACCTTTCCTTTTCGTCTATCTTTTGTCGTTTTTTTCTTAATATTCTTTTCTTCAGGGAGAGGTGGTAATTTTCTTTCATTCTTTTCTGCTTCGTTTTTAATTTGTAATTTGCTTCTCTTGACATACAATAAATTTGTACTTTTTTAAAAAATGTATGTTACTTCCTTTCGTTTGCATTTTGTCTTCCAAATATTTCTTTTGTTTCATATTTAGATCATATCTATCCTGTTTTCAACACTTACGTTTTCATAATATAGTTTCCTCAATACAAGTCTCAAGAGCCACTCAAGTTAGTGTGTTACTGAATGCGCTGCGTGAATTGAAAGGAAGATGAGGTAGTGTTTTATTTTAAGATCATATTTATCATGATTTTTGCACTTGTGTTTTCCTTTTATAGGTTCCTGAGTTCCAGTCTCAAGAGCCACTCAAATTAGAGAGTTACTGAATGTGGTGTGTGATATAAACGCAAGAGGAGGAAGTGATTCAATTTAAAATCATGTCTATCATGCTTTCATCATTTCTGTTTTCATACTGTAGTTTCTCCAATACAAGTCTCAAGAGCCACTCAAGTTATTTGTGTTACTGAATGTAGTGTGTGATATGAACGTAAGAGGAGGTAGTGTTTCATTCTAAGATCATATCTATCATGTTTTCCTCACTTCTATTTTCATACTATAGTTTCCTCTGTAGAAGTCAACAGATCGTTGGAAAATGATGTATGTATAGTACTTCACTATTACAAATGGAATACCAAGGAAATTGTGCTTGAACGAAGCATGGAGAGTCTAAACTGAACGTCAGAAATAGTGGAACTAAACAATAGCTCACCGGAATATTGGCCATGGCAATTGCGATTTTGCCGCATGCAATATCGCCTTGCTTCTTTCTCTAAAAGAGTTATTGCATTTTTACATGGGAAATGCTTAGAAAAAGAATAGTAGTATTGTATCAGCGGGTAATCATCGATTGCAACTTATTTGTTTTCCTAAGCAAGCATCATCGAGTGGCTAAGCTGAATGAATCGCTGGCCACAAGGTACTAGTTCTAGTGGGTTCCTATTTGGCTTTGACATTCGCCTTCGTCTTCCGGACTTTTCAATAATTTTCAATTATTTTCCTTCAAACAGTACAATAGAAATGCTAAAACGCAAGAGTTTACTGTGAGAGAAAGAAACCGAAGACCTGGCAAAGAAGAAAAAACAATGAACAGAACACGATTCTGTGTGACAGAAGATTACGATTGACATGTCATTTGAATCTTTGGGGAACTTGGCAAGCACGTTGTAATAGGGTCCCACAGAAAGAAGGTGCAAAGGATTAAACCATCAGAACAAGACTTACACTTAGTAATTGTTACACAAAATGATGAGTTACAACTGCCAGTCTAGTGCTAAGTTTGAGTAATTGAATTTGGCTTAGCAAAAAGGGAAACTCATCAGAAGGATTACCATTAAATTATTTATAGAATAAGAACTAGGAATCTACTTTATGTCGGTTAAAAAGCTTTTTTAACCGAGGTACTAGGTTCAAACTAGTAACATTGCAGTTTCCATTAACATATTATTCTATAATCTCAAGAACAATTCAGAAATTTTGTGTTAAAGATTGAGTAGCCGAACAAATAATAGGCTTATAAACATACACGAGAGATTCAGTTACTACTTTTACTTCCTTTAAACGATCAGGTTCAGTCGTCTTCTCCAGGAATCGAACGCCGAGTTGAGGAAGGCACTAGTTGGAAACGGCTTCCGCCGCTGCGGCCGCGTTCGATCGATAGTAATGATGGGTGGTATGTAAAAACGCGAGGGACGTGATGGACGCGGGCTGTTGACTCTAGCTTACGGGAGGTAGTTGAGAGGTAGTTGAGAGGTTCCCCGACTCTTTCTGTCTGGATCAAAGTCTCCGCTGAGACCTCCAGTGTAGCATGGGTGCGTCCGCTGACACACACACACACACACACACACACACACACACACATATATATATATATATATATATATATATAGACTCTTATTGAAAAAAATATATTTTTGAAGAAAAGTATTTTGCCATAACACATTTTTGAAGAAAAAATTATTCTCAGCAAAATATTTTTGACTACAAAACTAGAAGACATTTTCAGTTTTCTGAAATAAAAGAAAGAATAAATCAAATTTCCTTAAAATCTGACTAAATCTACCTTCTCACTATAACCGAACATTTAAAAATGAAACAAAACAAACTTTTGACATTAAATAACCCACAGAGGTGGATATGCCGTTAGACAAAAAACAAACTCAAAGAAAGAAACAGATGAACGTGACCGAATACAATACTTCCGTCTTAGGGCAGAGTTATAAATAAAATATTAACAAATATCCAGTATCATATTTACTGCTAGAAAACGCTCCGCGTCATACAACTGTTACACTACGTGAAAAGGATGACCAAAGCGCCGTTAAAAACAAACAGTGATTAAGATAGATAGATAGATAGATAGATAGATAGATAGATAGATAGATTCTGACGATATAGAAATAGGACAGTGATGAAAATGTAAATAGTTTTAAAATTACTGCCATATATAGATAGATATATAGATAGAAGTTGAGATGAAACAAATATTGATCAAATATGAATAGGATTCCGACATATTTTTTTTTTTTACTATCGGCCGGTTCACACTCCACCCACGTCTATTGAGCAGGTGTAGAGGCTCATCCCTTGTTACCTGTTTAGCATGTGGTTTCCGGCTTTCTCTTTTCCAATCATTTCACATCAGTGGCGTTACCGCCTTGCTCGGGGTGATATGATTTAAAAAAAAGTTAAAACACAAATAGTAAATGTTTATCAATCTTACAAGCTTCACTTTTATTTAAACTCCATCAGAGAATAAATTACGAGATTGATTCAAATATGGTAAGCAGAGGTTTAGGATCCGTCTGTAGCGTAACTTCTCTCCCATATCACTCAGTCAGTTAAGTGCCATTCGTGGTAAACGCTTGGGCGACCATGTATCGAAAGAGACATGACTGACTAGGCAGAAGATTATCTCGCAGTAGGTTGCCATTGCTTTCTGCGGTAGATTGGTTGCTAGCAAATGCTATAGAACCCAATCTGTCCTGTTATTTAACCCATAACTGGAAGGAAGAGATGGATTAATAACTTTCCCAAGGGTATTTGCGCGTAAGTGAATGCAATGAATTCAACTGGAATTTGAACTCGGCTCCTCGATTTCTCGTTCCGAGCCGATATCCACTGTACCACAACGCACATATACGTATCTATAAAAGCGAGTTACGGCAAAAATTATTCCCAAAGCTTCTTTTTCTATTTGTGAGTAATTTCTTTCGGTCGGTAGCAGTGCTCTCGATGCGTGGGCTACCGGTTTTCTTGTACCGTCCTGCATTTTATGTAGAATACAAGCTCCCACACCGTGTGAGCTTGCAATAATAGTTTCCAACCTGGGGTCGAAGTGTGTCAATGTTAGGTCAGACGTCAATCTGCTTATAATTTTCTTAAAAGCATTTTTGCAATCCTCCGAGCATTTCCACTGGACATTTTTCTACAGTAATTTCTTGAGGAGTGCCCTCAATTTATGGATGCTATCGATGAATTCTCCATAGTAATTTGCAAGACCGATGAAAATTTGTAATTCTACGAAGTTTTTAGGCTCAGGCATTTTTTAATTGCTGAAGCATTCCCTCTTTCTGCGTCGGATTTCCTGCCATTCTCGTTAATAATTTGGCCTAAATATTTTAGTCCTTTAAGAAAAAGTCACATTTCTTCTCTTTTACTTTGAACACAAAGTCCTGTCTTCTTTTGAAAATTCCCTTGTGGTTTTACATGTCACTTTTAACTAGAATATCATCTAGATAAACTGTGGAAAAGTTTTGTCCGGTCAGCATGGTGTCCATTGTCTGCTGAAAAATCGCAGGCGCTTCCTTTATTTCGAATGATAAATTCTTGTGTTGATAGAGTCCTTTGTGCGTTTTTATACACAGTATGTTTGATCTTTCTTCTGTCACTGGAATCTGAAAATACGCTTCACTTAGGTTAATTTTCGAAAATGAATTTCCACCATTAAGTTTTGTGATTTTTTCCGGGCATGGAAACTAGGTAATGATGGTCTTTTACTGCGTCGTTTAACCCCGTGGAAAAATCTGCACACAAGCGAGTTTCTGCCGATTTTTTCTTCGCATATAATACCGGTGCCGTCCACCCACTGAAATCGGTTTTTGAAATGATCCCAGTTTGTTCTAGCCTATCAAGCTCTTTGTCTATTTATCCCTGTTTTAAATACTGGTTGAGCATTATGTTTATGCTCGATTTTAGCTTCAAATTGGTTGCATCGTCCTAACTCACTTGAGAATACCTATGGGAATTGTTTGTACAATTCTCCCTTCAGTTTGGTGGCTTCTGAAAGCTCACAATCTATCTTTTTGCAAAATGAACTAATGGGTAAATCCCATACATCCCATATATTGAATTTCTGCATCCGGTCCGTTCCTACCAGGTTGTCTGTGTATTAGTTTTTTTATTTCTCCCTGAAGTTTTTCATTCACGATAATTTCGCCTTCAAAATTAATCTTTTTCCCTGTTGCATATTTAGCATTTTTTTGTGTGTTTAACATGGTCGGCCAGTTCAGCTTCCGCCATATCTGTAGATTGATTAATGTTAAGTCTAACCTTGAAACCAATTGTAATTTGACTTTCTTATTCAACATTTCCAGTTCTACATATTTCTTCATGTTTTCCTTGTTTTCATATTCCACTCTAGTAGATTTGGTTTTTGTTTCCGCATGCCGCTGCTTTGTGGCCAATTATTCCACACGCTCGGCAATTTTTGTATTTGAAAAGACAATTTTGAAACCAATGCCATCCGTCACATCTGTAACATGCAAAAAGTGGGGTCTTGTTATTTGATTCTTGCCATTAGTTGTTTTGTATCTCTTTTTTGTCGTTAAAATCTTGTTTTGCTTTTGGAGAGGGTACAAAACTTAAATGTCTTTTTACTTTACGAATATGCGTGACTCCTGATTCTTTGATGTCTTCACTGTCTTTCTTTATACTGAGACAATTTTGGCAATCCTCTGACAGGTTTTGTAGTGGTAAAAGTGGTTCATGTTGAAGTTTGGTCAGCATTCGTTTTCTCATTTAGCTATCTTTAGCAGCATCTAGTCCTTAGACAAATATTAGATATTTAATTTTGTCTGGGGTTAGCTCCGCTAATTTAAATGTTTGTTGACGATAGCTGCGAATGTTGAATAGTCCTCGTTTTCGTCCTTTTATATAAAGGCATTTCCACCCTTTATGGCACAACGAGATTTCTGGGATTAATAGCTCAGTGAGGCCTGTCACTGCCTCGTCGAACTTTAAATCGCTCGTCTTTTTTGGAAGAATATAATCTACAAACTTAGTGTGCTCGTCCGTACCTAATTTTCTGAGTAAAAGCTTTAATTTTTCTTTTCACTCCAGTGATGGTATTCGATATTAAAAATATCTTCATATCGCCTGTCATATTCTCCAAAACTTTTGTCTTCATTAATCGAGTATTTAAAAGTTTCTATAGCGTTCCACACAGCGTCTTGCGAAAACGTCTCCTCTTTTTCTGTATTCCTTTCAATTGCTGTACTTGTTAATTTTAGTAATAGTTCTTGTAGTTGTAATTGTCTTTCCTCATTTGTCTTTTCTATTCCCATTTGTTTTTTTTGCATTTCCATTTGTCTTTCTTCATTTTCCTTTGCATTTCCATTTGTTTCTTTTGCATTTGAATTTGTCTTTTTTGCATTTCTCTTTGTTTTCTTCGTTTGCCTTTTACATTTTAATTTGTCTTACATTTAATTTATATTGTTATTCTTCACTCCTTTTAATGACCTCTTGTATTCCTTTCTAAAATCCTCCATGATTTGCTGCTTCGATTCCGTGAGGGGTTTGGCTTTTTACTATTGATTTCTGGCAATTAATCTCGTAGAAAAAACATTTTTGGAAAATTATCTTTAACTTCTCTTTACATTTTTTCTTCGATCTCCCTGATAGTGTCGCCATATTGTTTGTAATCGAATTGTGCTCGAAATCCTTGAAGGACACATTGTGAACGTGAGTTCGTCGCAAATTTGTTGTTAGCGACTCCGTGAAATGTATTTTCCTCTCCGCGTGAATTTGTTCCAATCTTTCGTGGCCAATTTGTTGTTGGCGACTCCGAGAAAATGTATTTTACTCTCCGCGTGAATTTGTTCGAATCCTTCGTCGCCAATTTGTTGAGGATTCCGATGTAGTAACCACACAAAATATTAAAGAACAAAAACAGATATGGAAATAGAAAATGTAAGTTACATTGAACAAAAATATATAAACTGGAAGTTAGTGAATTCAGGAATTATATCAGTAGAAAGAATTATATAGAGTTTGAAGTCAAATAGTAGATCCGGGTAATGAATCTTTATCCAAACAATTCCAACTTATTCTGCACCAACTTACTGACCAAATAAGCAACTGTACAACTGTACAACTGCATCAGCCGAGTTCATCCTTGTGTACAAAAAGGGGTGATCCCACAACATTTTAATAGAGCAGTTTCATGCTGACTTGGAAGTTTCGTGAGGACATCGTTTGGTTACAATGCTGTTTGGTCACAGAATAAGAGACACAGTCCTGACAAGTGAGAACATTATAACGATGTCCTCACGAAAGTTAGAAGTCGGCATAAATCTGCTCTAGTAAACATATATATATATATATATATATATATATATATATATATGTGTGTGTGTGTGTGTGTGTGTGTGTGTGTGTGATTCTTTTGCCAGCAAGAACCTAGCAGGATTTCTACATTTGGTGAGGTTGTAACTCAAATGACGACAATAATGATTTACCTAGAGACAATTTGGAAGATCATTTCAAAATTTAACAGAAGAACAGTTCAACGAAGAAACGCTTTCACAATCAAACATATAGACACACAGATATCTATCTATCTATCTATCTATCTATCTATCTATACACACACACACACACACATATATATATATATATATATATATATATATATATATCAAAGGAGGAAAAGCTTTGAGGAATGAAGGCTTCACAATGGTGTCTGCGAAACATCAAAGTTAGTTAAGCGACAAACCTTTCCACATTAATCCTATTAACGCTATATCTCTATCACATTATCAAGCACTTTACGGCAAAATACTTGCTTGCTAAAATCTCCTTTTGTCACTAAATCACTGAAACAGCAGTCGTGGCACTAAGTATCATCACAGCTCAACACAGTATAGATAGATAGATAGATAGATAGATAGATTATCAACCAGTGAAAATTATTTGATAGATAAAAATACAAAAATGATAATAAAATATCAATATTAGTTGCTTACACTGAGACATTTAGACCAAATATAAACATTAGAAAAAATGATAGCAAACGAAATTTTCACACACGTCTGTGTCATTTCTCAACGAAAAAAAAAATTGAATTTCTTTATTTCGGTAAATTTTTATCCATATGTTATATTACTGATAAAATCTTGTAGGTTTTAGGTGAGTTGTTTGCTACGAATATTCTTTTATATATCTCTCTCTTTCTATCTTTCTCGCACACACACACACACACACACACACACACACACACACACACATATATATATATATATATATATATATATATATATTACCGCCTATTTGGTCAGCAACCTTTAAAAACCTTTCATTAAATACAGTCGACAATGTATATTTAATTAATTTTTTATTTAATTTTTCCAACAACTTCACATTTTCCCGTTTTGTAGGAAATGAGCAATATAACATTTTTTCATAAGTTGTTTTTTACAAACGCTTTTAGTCAATCCTATAGCCGAAAGCACTTCGGACAATAAAAGTAAGATAGCTAGAGGAAACAATTTGTCTAGGAGGCTAGGGCGTGTTAAAATGTGTTAGAGTTAATGAGAAAACCTTAGTGAGGAGAAGGTGAGTTAATAATGATTATAGATTAAGAGACTCTAGCAATACACAGACTGCCGATTGAGGTTGAATTTTTATTTTATTTTTACAAATTTTGGTTACTAGCGCCCAAGAAATCAGAAGGAAGTTCCACAGATGAGAAGTGTGAAAAAAAAGTATTCCAATAGATGTGGTGGTTGAATCTAGTTAGTTGAAGAGTAAAAGGATGAGACCAATTTGCCAATATAGTATCACGTTTTGATTTCTGCCGTTTGGACACTAAGGAAAAAATAGATATTAGAAAAATTGCCAATAAGAAGTCACGCCACTAAGGTAAAAACGGGAATAAAATCCAGATGCTAAGTCTGGATCGATTTCATAACAGATCTGAATTAATAAAAAATCTAGAGATATACAGTGACAGCACCAGATTAGATATTTAAATTGTATTCCATGCACCAAAGAATGGTAGATTTATGAATGTGGAACATAGATTTTTACGAGAAAAAATCTCATGTACGTTACAATGAACGAATATTCTTAGCAGTAGACGAGTAATTGATTGATTATAGTTGAAAACCTGAACCTAAGAAAATACAGTGCTTTGATTTTCTGGGCTTTATAATTAGCCATGCTAATGGCAGGCAGAAAAAGTACACTCTAATTCTTAACTGAAAGCAGCTTCGTTTTGGATTTTCAAGAATGTGAGAGTCATTTCTTGCCCCAGTTAATCACTGATTGGATGCCTTTTGTGAGATGAGTTGTCAGATTTACTTTCTCGGTTAAGATGGATTTTCTCTAAGTCTTTATGAAATTTTTCAAGCCATCCATCACGGGCCTGAATGAAGCACTGAAAGTTATTAGAGTGGAATTTTCAATATCTACTTTGTTGGTTAGTGTAGACATTTTCTGGGTGATCAATCCTTCATGGTTAGGTGTGCTGACTAGTAAATAATTTGAGATTTCTTGTTTTGTTATGTAAAGCATGGCTCGCACATGGTAAGATTGAATTTTCTGCTAATTTGTTCTACCATATTTGTTTTTACTTATTTAATTTTGAGACTAAATTCTACTAAATTGTTGGTTTAAAGGCCGTTTCGACTTTTACTAAGTTGAAACATAGTAAAAAAAAATTATTTTATTTTCACGTCTATTGAACAGGAGAAGAGGCTCATCCCCTGTTTTCTGTTTAGGATGTGGTTTCCGGTTTTCTCTTTTCCAATCTTTTCACTTTTTTTTTATTTATTTTTTTCAATTGGAGTAGATAGACTGAACTATCGCCCGGTTCACACTCCACCCACGTCTATTGAACAGGTGAAGAGGCTCATCCCTTGTTTCCTGTTTAGGATGTGGTTTCCGGTTTTCTCTTTTCCAATCTTTTCACTCTCACGTAGCCCCCTGCGCATCAGTGGCGTTTTCGCCTTGCTTGGGGTGATATGATTAAAAAAAAAAAAAGCGCATTCGGCGTTCAAGGAAGATTGTAAAAATATCGAGGATGATTTTATATTGCTTTGATTTAATTGAATTTTTGCCTCCAACACAGCATCCGATTTTAGGATCCATCGATTTTTAAGATGTGACACCATGTATTAAGACTGACAAAGAAAGAAATCAAAAGACTACATGAAAAAATACATAATAAAACTTCAGCAAAGTACAACATTTTAACATATAACATATTATAATATAACATTTTAAAGGAACCTATATATAGTCATCTGCAGATCGTCCTGTTTCGCTGTATCACTTATCATCAGTACGGTTAGACATCCAATTGCTTTCTAGCCAGGATTGAAATCCGACCAAATTGACAACAGTTGGGGATTCTACCACCGAGCTTCTAAAATAGATCAGATTTATAGATTACATCCATAGTATTCAAGGTGGCACATGCTTTACTTGTGAAGATTTTCAGAAATTTTTGATTAGAAATTTATTTTGCTTTCTTGTTATGTAAAAGATCTAATATCCTATATTTACTCACGTGAGACAAGTTGTATTGGGTCTTGCTGAGCGAAGTCTATGAAGTCAGTTTTAGAAACATTGACATGAAATCCAACATCGTTTTCAGCCTTAACTATGGTTCCAGTTACTCGTGCCAAAATGTTGTGCGTTCAATACATGGCTATAGCAGTGCTGAAAATTAAAGATTCTAGTTAGAAAGAGATTACTCATGACAACCAAAAGAAGGTTCGCACAAGGAATGAGAATGATATACTCCATTGAGTTAATAAAGGGTTCGGTTCGAAATTAATAGCACCTGAAGAAGACCGATTCGTACAAGGGCTGAAACGTCGTACAAATAGCAACAAACATGAGGACAATAGTCTGAATAATGTAAATAGTATAAATAACTCATTTCAGAAATATAGACAAATGTAAGGGATAATTATAAGATAAAATTATTACAGCAGCTGAAAAGCGTAAAATAATTATAAATATATAGAAGAAGAATAAGGATCCCAACCAGTTTTTTCTCGGTCATACTCTGTATTACACTAAAGAGAACTGGAGGCTCTGTATATCGGGTCCCGCAAACATTTTCTCTGCAAACAGCGTAAATGTTTGTTTAGACTTACTATCATTAGATTCTAGCACTTCTTTCCCTTTCATACTATTCATTGTTTTCTTTTTGGTCATTACTTGATTTATATTATTCTAATACGCTATTTACCAATGAGGCCTGAAGAGCGGGAGCCAAACCGGTTGATTCGTTTTTAAATGTCCAATAGTATTCAGTTCTATATTTTCATACCTATAATCAGGTTCTGTAGGTAAAAATATATTTGTGTGTATATATGTTTTTTCCGCCTGAATCGATCCTGCATATATAAAAGTCAACCATCCGTCCGTGCATGGAGTACTGCTGCAGTTTATGGTCAGGCACCTCTGCCGTTCCCCTCAGTGTTCTTGACAGGCTCCAAATGAGAGTCTGTAATGTGATAGGTACTAATCTGGCGACTCGACTGCAGCCAATTCCCCACCGTCGAAATGTGGCCTCCCTTTGACTGTCCTATAAATACTTTCATGGCTTCTGCTCGGACGAACGTAAGTCACTGGTGCCTCCTCAACAGGTGTTAACTCGTGCAACCAGATTGGCAACTGTGTCCCACCCATTCACAGTCAGGTTAGCTAAATGCAGACGACAATTCTACTCCTGCAGCTTCTTCTCTCGCACTTCCCGACTGTGGAACACTTTCCCATATTCTTGCTTTCCTGATGTTTACAACTCTAAGAATTTAAATGCAATGTCAATACTCATCTATTAACCACTGAACTCTAGCTCTCTCCCCGCTATATCCTTCCCTTTCTCTCCACCTATGTATCTGTAATCGCACCTGCATTCTCAGCTTTCTATTACTCCTTTCTAACTAGTTTGTACTCCTCACTCTCTTCTAATTAATCTTTTTACAGTTATGTAGCTCCCCCCGCTCATCAGTGGCATTTCTGCCTTGCTCGGGCTGAAGTGATTAATATATATATATATATATATATATATATATATATATATATATATCAGACAAAAGGGGTGCCATTTGAAAAGTAATAAAGTAATACCTTAAGGTGCAAACGAAGTTGAATGCTAATTAGAGAAAAGAAAAGAAACATTGTTCATTTATATACGATTGTTCATTTTTATACGATAATTATCGATTGTAGATGGCAAATGAATTTAAGCGCGCTACTGGATTGACAACCACATCCCACCATTTTAATCTCATGATAGTCATCTGTAACTGTCTCTTGTAAACTCTCAATTTCTTTTCTTGCACTTCCCGTCTTTTAGATCTTCCGTACACTTGCTTCCCTGATAGCTGTAATCTCCAAATTTTAAATGCAACGTCAATTGCCATCTTTTACCTCACTAAAATCCCTTTCACCTCCCTAGATCCCACCAGCACCCACCACGCTTTCTTCGGCGTCACCTATACCCTGTTTTTTCTCTTTCTATAATCTCCTACGAACCAGTGGTTGTCCTGCGTTGCTTGGGTTGTAATGGTCATAAGACATCATATAGTGAATAACATCATTCTATTCATGAAGGAAAAGAAAGAAAAAATAGTCTATACTGCGGTAGGCAGTTTAGAGGATCTTATCTGTACTGTTATGTTTAGCCAAATGTACCGTGAAATGTAGGCTTAACAGCTAGTTCCTTCATTTTTTGTGTCGTGTCCCTTTAGAACATAGGCGATCATGCCCCTTAAGATCTTCATAACACTTCAAGCTCTTAATACCATTTATCTTGGTTTTTTGATAAACTCTTAACTGGCATCCAGTTTGATTAAGCTCATTAAGTATATCATGAGTTGTTTTCCCTTGTCACTCTTTCTCTCTATTCATCAGATTATCCAAGCCCTCCTTCCTGGTTACCTGTTCCATTAATTTCAGCTGTCTCTTCCAGATTTTAAATATAAATTTCTTCTTTGTTCCATTCTCTCTAAGATCTCTTCATTGCTCGCATATTCGGTCCATGGTATCCTCAACATTCTTCTGTAGAACCATATTCTTTGAGAAAATCGTTGAGCATTCACTGCCACAAATGAGGAGGGTTATCATCTGGCAGTCTAGTACGCTTTTGTTTGGTTCCAACGAAATTTTCCTGTCTCTCAATAATCTACTCCGCTTTTGGAATTTGTCCTTGACCATGCCGATACCCCTGAAACGTATGAATTCTAAACTTTCTAGAAAAATACCTGTATATAAGGAAAAATACCTGTGAATTATGCCACCGCTCACTGAAACCGCTTTAATTCTTAACTGCTTCAAAATAAAATATAAAAAACATGAAATAAAATAAAATACAAAACAATAATTAAATATCTTTGTATAGCGCGAACACCAATATTTTGCCTAAAAAACTGGTCATAAAATTATATGTATAAGTTTGTATTCAAAAAATCTTCGATGGACAATGACGGATAAAAGAATGTTTTAAATTACCGTCTCATGTTATTTTAAATTAGGTTAGGAGTTATTTTATTAATTAAGTGTTTTGTACAATGAAAACTATGAGTATTTTCGTCTATCCTTAAAGTGAGTGGTGTCCAATAATTTAGTACTACGTTTTAATTTTTGTGTTCTGTTATTAGCCGAATGTTGTTTGTTTGTAATGTGTTGATCGATAAGTGACAAAGTTAGAAAGTTAGGTGTTCGCGTGACTAATATATAAAATAATTTGGTTTTTGTATTATTAATATCGAAGGTTCCGTCTCCCGAAGGGCACGCAAGACCATAAACAAGGTTGTTTTTACATAAGCGTGACTTCTGAGGCCCGTTGTCTTTAATGATCATATTAGATGTTTTATTTTATTTTATATAATAAGTGATAACTTGTAGGTGTTTATTACCATTATAAACTAATATGTAAAAAAAATTAAAAACTTACTAGTCTGTTCCTTTTGTTTATAGCAATTTGCTAAGTGCAGCTTAGATATGGTACAAGGTTTAAACTATAGGGAAGTCAGTGAGAATCGAACTTATGTATGTTAAAGATAATTTTTATGTTCGCGTAGAATTTTTCGTTTAAGATCGAAATGTAGGAATGCATAATATGTATTTTTTGTACTAATATATCTATGTTTTCGTTGAAAAACTTTAGAAAGCCAAGAATTATGTGTGTTTCTCTGTGTATGTGTGTTTTTGTGTGTGTGTGTGTGTGTGCATATATATATGTTTGTATACGTTGAATAATTTATTCTTTTTATGCGGTTTATCAATGCGGGTTCCTACGTTTGGTAAGAGTAATTTTTTTTAATCATTTCACCCTGAGGTAGGCGGAAATTCCACTGATGTGCAGGGGGGGCACATAACTGTAAAAAGATTAATTAGAAGAGAGTGTGGAGGACAGACCAGTTAGAAAAGAGCAATAGAAAGGTGAGAATGCAGGTGTGATGACAATTACATAGGTGAAGGGAAAGGAAAGGATATACGGGGTTGGGAGAGAGCTTGAATCAAGTGGTTAATAGATGAGTATTGACATTGCATTTAAATTCTTGGAGTTTAAACCATCAGGAAAGCAAGAATATGGGAAAGAGTTCCACAGGCGGGAAGTGCGAGAGAAGAAGCTGCAGGCGTAGAATTGTCGTCTGCATTTGGCTAGCCTAACTGTGAATGGGTGGGACCCAGTTGCCAATCTGGTTGCACGAGTAAACACCAGTTGTGGAGGCACCAGTGACTTAAGTTCGTCCGAGCAGAAGCCATGAAAGTTTTTATAGGACAGACAAAGGGAGGCCACATTTCGACGGTGGGAAACTGGCTGCAATCGAGCTGCCAAGTCAGTACCTATCACATTACAGACTCTCCTTTGGAGCCTGTCGAGAACACTGAGGAGAACTGCATGGGCGCCTGACCATAAATGGCAGCAGTACTTCATGCACGGACGGATGGTTTACTTGTATATATGCAGAATGGATTCAGGCGGAAAAAACATCCTGGATCGACATAATGACCCAACCTTCTTAGCTATGGATTCGATATAGTAGTTCCATTTGTGGTCTGAAGAGAGGGTAAGGCTGAGGAGGCGCAGTGTATTGCTCTCAGGGAGAATCGCTTGGTCCATGCTTATGGGAGGCAGGAGAGGTTGCCCGTGATGGTTGACAGACAACAGTTTGGTCTTAGACACATTGAAGTTGACAAGCCATTTCTTGCCACAATTCACCACAGAGTGTAGATCCTGTTCAAGGTCAGTAGTGAGAATATGTCTATCCGCCGCGACAGGTTTCTTACTGGTGCGGGAGTATATTGTCATCTGCGTAGACGCCTACATGGCCCTTGATCTCATTTGGGAGGTCGTGGATGAAAATAAGGAAGAGCGTCGGGCCCAGGATAGAGCCTTGTGGGACACCAGCATTCGTGCTGTAGGATGAAGAGGCATGCCCATTCAAAACGACCTTCATTTTGTGGTTATTTAAAAAATATTGGATTAGGTCAAGCAGGCGACTGGTAAAACAGTAACCACGTAGATTGCTGTCAAAAGCCTTAGAGATGTCCAGAGCAACTGCGCGAGCCTCGTCAGACTCATCAAGAGTCTGGAGCATGTACTCCGTTACGGTTGTTAGCAAGTCAGCCGTGTACCTAGCAAAGTGGAAGCCATATTGCCTCTCAGAATTGGGTGTCAGAGAAAGTTGCAAGAGAAGGATGTAAATACAGGTGTGAAGACAGTTGCGGATGTAGAGAGAGAGAAAGAGAGAGGAAAAGAACACGATATGCGGTGCGATGAAGAAATGACTAGAGGCAAGTGAATAATAGATGGGGATTAATATTGCATTTAAATTGCTGGAGGCTGTAGCCGTCAGAAAGGAAAGTATGCGAAACGGGAGTTCAACAGGCGGAAATTTTGAGAAGAAAGCTGAACGAATAGAATTGTCGGCTGCATTTGCTTGATCGAACTGTAAATGTGTGGGAGCTTGTTGCCAATCTGGTTGCACGAGTAAATTCTTGTGGAGGGGACATCAGTGACCTAAATTCGCCGAAGCAGAGCCATAAAAATATTTAGAAAGTTAAGAAGTAGAAATGTAATGAGAATTAATAAAAAGTGTGTAATAAGAAATAAATAGAGAAGAAGGTGTAAAAGTGTAAAAGAAAAATGGAAAGAATGTCAAATTTGAATAAGTTGAAAAAAGTCTATTAAAGAATTATTAGAAATGCTTAATATTTTTTTAAAAATCTACATAGAACAAATAAAATAGGAAGTGTAACGTGTATCAATAGAAAAGAAAATTCACTTACGAGCAAACACCCTTGGGAAAGATATTAATCCGTCTCTTCCCTCCAGTTATGGGTTTAATAAGAAGACAGACTGGAGAAAGCAATTGCAACCTACTGTGGGATAATCTCCTGCCCAGTCAGTCATGTCTCTTTTGAGACATGATTGCCCAAGCGTGTATCACGTATGGCACTTAACTGACTGAATAAAAAAAAAAAATTGTAATAAGAAGAAATAGAAAAGATGTGTAATGAGAATGTATAGAAAAAAGTTTAATAAGAAATAAATAGAAAATAAATAGAAATTAATATGTAATAAGAATGAACAGAAAAACGTGTAATGAATATAAATAGAAAATAAAATGTAAGAATAAATGAAACAGAAAATGTAACAAGAATAAATAGCAAAGAATATGTAATATGTCATAGAAAAGTAAGTGTAATGAGATTAAGTGAACAAGAAAGTGTAATAAAATATAACTAGAAAAGTTTAATGAACATGAATAGAATGGGAAGTGTAATAAAAATAAAATGGAAAAGAAAGTGTAATCAGAAGAAATAGAAAAGAAATTGTAACGAAAATGAACAAAAACTAGTGTAATCTTATAATATAAAATACGTATGTCTCTTTGTGAATGTGTGTGTATGTGTTTGTTTGAAGCTATTTTAACGAACCCTATTTAAACGAACCTTTGGTCAGTTTTCGACCGAAATTGGGTCACTTGTCGATCAGGATATGAACATTTGATGTACGCAACATGTTTTTGAGTCGATTATCAGGTTATCGAATTGCTTAGAAAGTTACGAAGTCTTCTCCAACGAGACACCTCATGCAAATGAAACCCAAATCCGGCAATTTGTAGATGAAGGTCCTAATCATGTGCAAAAAAATTTTTGAATCAATATACAGAATTCTTAAAAAATCAAAGACAAACATAATTTCGGATGGTCTTTTGTGCTCATTTATGCATTTCTGCAAGACGTTTCACTCAAAATAAACCAAAATCGAGTTTCACGGGTAGATCAAGGTCTGAGGTCTTGATATGCGAACAAAAATTTCAGTTGAGAAAATTGGCGAAAATAATGGAATACATTGTTTTTTAAGCCATTTTATTTTTCCGAAACGCTTAGTTGTATTCCAACAAAAATCGGGTCTTATTGTAACTTCTAACTTATCATATGCCATAACAATTTCACATATCCTACAAGGTGCCAACTCATCCAAAGCTGCGGAGACAATGCATCTACTTCTGCGTCACAACGTCATCGCATCACATTACAGTCTACCTTAACCCCCCTCCCCGTTCTTCTAATTATGCATACAGCATTCCCATTTTTTGTCAAAATTGACCAAGCATAAAGGCTGTTTTACAAATGAGACAAAAAATAATACTTACTTCGCATTCTTGAATAAGCATTTGACTTTTCCATTTTAATATAACCGCTAAAAAGCTTCGAGCAACGCCTGGGTATACAGGTAGTCTCTCTCTTTCTCTCTTTCTCTCTCTCTCTCTCTCTCTCTATATATATATATATATATATATATATTTCTTATCCTTTCACCGTTAATATATAATATTTATTTTTTAGTTTTTTATTTTCATTTTTTCCTATCATATGTTCTTTCTAATTCAAATTTATTCCTCTCTTCTTTTTTCTTCCTCCCTTTTCGTTTACGCTTTAAGATACTTACCCTTCTTTTTTAACGCTACCTCTCCCCCTCTCTCTTTCTCTCTCTCTCTAACCTAAACCCCTTCTTTTACGTTTGAAATCTACGGGTCAGCAGTCTAACGGACTTGCTGACTGTAACTTTAGATTTAAGTTGACATCCGCTCTTATGCGTGCTCTTTGATTAAATGTTGCATATATACATGCTTATGTATAATTGTGTGTGTATTCGCCAAACTGATATAATGATATACATTTTTTTAAATTTTCTCCTTTAAGGGAGCTAACTTTATTTTTATTCCGGTTTTTTCTGGGGCTTTTGTGAATTTCATTCGAGTAAAATCTTCTGTACAATAAAATCGGATGCTGATGATAGTTTGCTTGAAATAGGCTTACACTTCCGATTTACCATGAAATAATGTGTCGGCTTTAAATTTTTCTTGTATACATATATATATATATATATATATATCGTGAGAGCGCGCGAGAAAAAATATAGAAACTGACAGTAACTGCATTCAGATTGATGTGCTAATCTTTATAACTAATTAAATAATACATTTTTATTTATGCACTCTGGCTGTTTTTGGCGTCTATTTTCAAGAGAATTTCAGAAAAGTGCATTTTACATAATCTATAGTTGTAGATGATTCCCTTATTATAATTTGTTCGGCCTACTTTTACTGTGCCTACGTTTGTGCCATATCTTGGATTGAACTCAGTTTCACACACACTGGTTTTATTAACTGCCTCGACACTTAACGATATATATATATATATATATATATATATATATATATATATATATATATATATATTAATCATATCACCCCCAGCAAGGCGGTAACGCCTGTGATGTGCAGGGGCTACGCAAGAGTGAAAAGATTTGGAAAAGAGAAAGCCGGAAACCACATCCTAAACAGGGAACAAGGGATGAGCCTCTACACCTGTACAATAGACGTGGGTGGAATGTGAACTGGGCGATAATTTAGTCTATCTACTCCAATTGAAAAAAAATAAGAAAAAGAAAAGCGAAAAGATTGGAAAAGAGAAAGCCGGACACCACATATTAAACAGGGAACAAGAGATGAGCCTCTACGTCTGTACAATAGACGTGGGTGGAGTATTAACTGCACTTTAGCTTAGTCAATCTACTCAAATTAGAAAAATAAAAAAAATGAAAAATAAGAAAAAGAAAAGTGAAAAGATTGGAAAAGAGAAAGCCGGAAACCACATCCTAAACAGGGAAAGGATACCTTTCTTGACTTCATTTGGGAATGAAATGTTAACATCAAATATGCAGAAAATTATATTTGCATATATTAGAACAACCTTAATGAACATTTGAGCTCAAGTCTAGCATCAGATGAACAAAAGTGCTGTCTCTTTAATTCATATATTTGTATTAATAATAACGCTTGATCTTGGTTCAAGTAAAAGTGAACTGTTCAAAAAATATATTGGTTTATCAATGCGGTTAATTTGAGAAGATTTTACATATTATTCATCAATGAAATATTGGAATAATTTTTTTTGTCGGATGAAGAGGTTTTAGTCATAATTCAATCAGATATTTGTTATCTAAATAAACAGGGCCGTTTCTTAGATGTCTCAACGTTTCAATCTTTGAAGATCAAAAGACGCCTGGTCTTGATATTGGTTTTCATGAACGGCCCTCAGCGTTTTCCCTGGTGTACAATCATGGACAATTTCAAATCATCTAATCAGAAGTGTTTTTAGAAGTCAAGAAATCTAAACCTACACATAATTGTGGGTATGTTTATTCATACACAGAAACAGGCATAATAAGCTTACTTACATCAATACACAAATACATTTACACACACACACACACACACACACACACACACACACACACACATATATATATACATGGGTGTGTGTGTGAATATATATGAATGATAAGTTTATATATATATATATGTATATATATATATATATATGTATGGAAATATGTTTTTGGAGAAAAGTTGTTCATTATTAAAGATGCATATAGATATTTTGGATACAGAAATGAAGAACGAATAGTAACCAAACTATGTCACTCCTCAAGGAAATTAATGATAACAACCATATACACTTTAGCTCTTTCTCTCTCTCTCTCTCTCTCTCTCTCTCTCTTCCTCACGATATATATAATAATAGATTTGGAGACGAGAGTGTACATAGACGCTATCTCGAATTCGCTTGAATAGTGAAATATTTTGTCACTATGCAGTATTGATTTCTGTATCCAGTATATATATATGTCTATATACAAGCTTCTTCATAAAATATAATTCTGATTTTACAAGTATTTTACAATAAAAGAACGGAATAACGATATATTTCCTGTCTTTTGAATAACTTTATCATTTACTTGATAAATATACTTTTTTTTTAATCGTGTCACTCCAAGCAAGGCATTCCACTGCCACTATAGCGCAGGGGGTATTTAGAGGGATTGGGTATGGGAAATGTCAGAAGGAGGGTGATAGACGACGTAGGATGTACATAGGGAGAGAGTTGGAGAGAGTGGGTGGGAGTTAGTGTGTTAGGAGGTGTCTATTGACCTTACATTTAAACTCCTGGAGGTTGTAGCCGTCGGGGAAGCAAGCATGCGGTAGGGAATTCCATAGGTGGGAAGTGCGAGGAAAGAAACTGTTGGAGTAGTAATTGCGGTTACATTTCATCGGTTTCACTGTAAAAGTGTGGGACCTTGTTGTCAATCTAGTATCTCATGCAAATTCACATCTAGGGGGCACCAGTAATTTAAGTTCGTCAGAGCAGAAGCCATGAACGTATTTATAGAAGAGGCAGAGAGAGGCCATATCACGCCGGTGAGAGAAATACTGCAGGTGGTCAGCCAAGTCGGTATCAATCACATTACAGATTCTTCGCTGTATTTTGTCAAGAACCCCGAGGAGAATAGAAGGGGCACCCAACCAGATGTGGCAGCAGTACTCAATAAACGGGCGGATGGTTGATTTATATAATTGCAGGATAGATTCAGGCGGAAAGAATTTCCGGGCCCTGCACAGAGATCCGACTTTCATAGCTGCGGTTTTAGCAATGGATTCGACGTAGTCATTCCACTTGAGGGCCAAGGAGGCGTAGTGATTTACTCTCTGGGAGGCAAGCCTGTTCCATGCTAATGGGGGGGAGGCGCTGTTGTCTGTGGTGGTTAATTGACAGCAGCTTCGTTTTGGAAGAATTGAATGTTACGAGCCATTTCGTACCCCAATCCACCACGGATTGGAGGTCCTTCTCAAGCTCGGCAGCGAGGTGCGCCTTGTCACCAACACCAGATTTTTGATCGAGGCGAGAGTAAACTGTGGTATCATCGGCGTACATGCCTACTTGTGATCTTATGGCATCGGGGAGATATATAGATTAGAAAGAGCGCAGGACCTAAGATAGAGCCTTGGGGTACACCCGCATTTGTAGGGTAGTTCTGGGAGGCATGTACGTTTAATACCACCTTCAGTGTGCGGTTAGAGAGGAATGAGCGGATTAAGACCAACAAAAGTCCAGTTATGCCATAGCTTCGCAGTTTCCGTAGAAGGCCGGCATGCCATACTCTGTCGAATGCTTTAGAGATATCCAAGGCGACGGTTCGTGCTTCACCATTCTTGTCGAGAGCCTG
Source organism: Ascarosepion bandense (assembly GCA_037127315.1). Lineage (NCBI taxonomy): Eukaryota > Metazoa > Mollusca > Cephalopoda > Sepiida > Sepiidae > Ascarosepion > Ascarosepion bandense. Next base: position 1,229,008 of record JBBBDQ010001328.1, read on the forward strand.
GTATATATACTCGGTGATGGTCGTTAGCATATCAGCAGTGGACCTGGTGAAGCGGAAGCCATACTGTTTGTCCGTGGGCTGTGAGATGCTGAACGTCCTCGGCATTGATAATGGCTTCTAACACTTTGCCGAAGATCGGAAGAAGGCTGATGGGGCGGTAATTTGCGGGGTCCGAGGGTTCACCAGTGTTCTTGAATATTGGAACCACAGAAGAAGACTTCCAACAGGCAGGAAAGCAGGAGGAAGATAGGCAGAGGTTGTAGAGCTTAGAAAGGATAGAGGAGAGTTCAGGGGCACAATTCTTCAAAACAATGACTGGGATTCCATCTCCACCACTCGCTTTGTGAGGGTCCAGTTTTGAGATTATGCTAGAAATCAGGGAGGGCGTGATGTGGACGTCATTCAATTGGGCCTCAGTTCTAGATGGGAAATCGGGTGTATGGATTCCAGACGAATCCAGAGTGGAATTGGTCGAGAATCAAGCATTCAGCCTTGTCCGCTGAGGAGGTGAGGACCTCAAACTCGTTTATTAGTAGGGGTATTGAGGACTTACTCTTGCTAATCACGCGTTTGCAGAGGCGCCAGTAGTCTTTGGTACCGAACTTGGAGGATGCTATGCGCTGCTTCATCCTGGCAGCAAACAGCATCTTATATACACTAACAATATATCCTAATGAAAAATCCCCTTATCGAATAGAATAAACATTTAATAAAATTATTATCTACATTATTTATATGCAAGCTACTGGCTTAGTATTTGCTGTTGCTATCAAAACTTTTCGACCGTTCATCGGGACTTCATCAGGCATAAGGCGATCTAGAGAACATACAGGGAGTTTCAAATTGAGCCCTTTATTTCCCTCGGATTTCATGTCTTCATGGTTGGTAAAAATAAAAACAAAAAACAAAACAAAAATCAACTATGCAGTACTGAAATAAAAAAAATAAATAAATACTATAAGAGACATCCTAGGCAGGAGCAATTTCTTGTAGGTTACCCAGAATAACATGCCGACGACGGGAGAACACAATGGCAGAAAGTTTGTGTTAGCAACAGTATGGTTGAGGAAAGTATGCTGAGTTATGTTCTCTTTCTCTTACTCTCTTTCTCTCTCTCTCTCTTTCTAACGCTCCCTCTCTCGATATATATGTGTCTGAATTTGTTCGCACGTGATCGTGACTTTTGAACAAAATTCGTTATGGTTTTTAATAAATAAGTATATAGTCTGAGTCTCACAAACTGTAACCCCACGAATGTTTTTATAGGTTCGTGAACGTGATGATAAATAAATAGGATAAGATAGAAAGATAAGTTAGATAGAAAGAAAAGATAGATAGATAGATAGATAGATAGATAGATAGATAGATAGTGACATGGTGGCATCACCGACAGACTGAATGAACACTTCCAACCATTATTTATACCTCTCCTCAGAAGAGGTGAGAGGAAGTAGCCTGAGGAGAGCGCCTCAGAGCGGTCCGAAATCAGCCAAGAATCGGTCTACGAACACTGCTACCTTAACGACAATTACGAGTCCCAATCTAAGGCCGAGTATCGGATCATAGTATTCCACACTAACTAGTATTATCGTTCCTACTAAGTTAGAATATTGTATTCTTTCCGTATTTAATATATATTCCCATTTTCTTATTTGTTTTTTTTTTCTTTTTTTTTTTGCGTTATTGTTAGTGGAACTTTAACGGGGTCCACGACAGATAGATAGATAGACAGATAGACAGATAGATAGTATTTTTCTATATTTTTGAGATAAAGTATTATGTATCCTATTTACATTATTGGGACCATTTTCTTCATTTTTGCTGCCATTTGTACGACGTTTCGGCCGTTGTACACACCGGTCTCCTTCAGGTTCTAGGGATTTCGAACGGAACACTTTATTACAATCACTGGGGTATATGAATTTTATTTCTTGCGTAGAGACTCTTTTGGTAGTCATGAGTTATCTCCCTCTAACCCTGTATGTTATTTGCTTACGCATGCAGTAGCCTAGTATTAAACTAACAACACTTTGGATCAAGTCACTGGAACTAACCAACGTCTATTATCCACTAGGCCATTGTCCTTAAGGACACAATTGTCCGAATAATGTAGATAGATAGATAGATAGATAGATAGATAGATAGATAGATAGATAGATATCTTCTGCTTATACATGCGACATGGCATATTTGGACGTAGTGTAATGGCTAGCAAGGTTAAATCTTAGATCGTAGATCCCTTAAAACTGAATAGTGAGTACGATCCTCATTGTCATCCCTACACTTTCGGCCATGTGCCGCATCTAAGCTACGATTAGAAGATCATTTGGGTATCTAGACTAAATCAATTGTGAGTGAGTAGTAAGTTCGATACTCGCTAGGTGTCCCATGATTTCGATTTTGCATGACATCTTAGATACTCTTAGCAAATCAGCATTCACCCGATCAAAGTATATAAAACCCATTGAGCGGTGAAACTTCTAAACACTTTTAAGTTTTGATTAACTTGCCTTCATTGAATACATCTACAATTTCTGTGTGTAGAATTAATATAAAAACTTCAAACAGTTAAGTAATCATTTTTACTATTAATTGTTAATGCTCTCTCTGACATAGAACAATTTAGTACAAGTGTGCTTGCTTTAAAAGGCTTTCTATTACTAAACCACCGAACGTCAGGAATTTTTCTTCACATACGTTTCTAAATCAGCCACCCAGACACCCAAACACACACACACCCACACACACGCACACACACACACATATATATATATATATATATATATATATATATCTTTATATATATATATATATATATATATATATATATATATACCCTTCTTTTCATTATTATGCTTATGGCCTTTATACATAACCCAAAATATATTCAGCCTGCTAAAGAAGCTATACCTTTCTAATATGTGTTAGAAATATAGACAATTAGCAAATGTTAATAATGTACTGCTGTGATATCATTGTTTGTTGGATCTATTTCAGATATTTTTCTTAGAAATGTATTTTTGTTATTGAAGAGTAAGTGGAAACCCATGGTGACCGTTTCTGTCATACTCGATATGACGTTTGGCTTTCCATTGCCACTAATCACGACATATTGTCGAGGACAGTATGTCTCATCTGGAGAGTTGAAGAAATGGACAATATGGTTTTGAGTTTTATTGCTTTATTTACCCCGGATTGAACATTTTTTTTTATCGTGAAAGTTATCGTGTGTGACCCTGAGTTACATGCGAGTCTGAAGGAAAAGTTAAATGTTTCTTTCAAGAGCTCTCAGTGTAATAACTGTGGAAAGAAATACAGTACCCTTGTGGATCTAGGCTCACCACACAAATCCAGTAAAAAAATTTGGAGAATTTTAATAAACGGGTAGTAGTGCATTTTTCACCTAAATACCTCGCGGTCACAGAAAGTTAGCCGTTTCGTAGAAGTCTAAGGAAGAAGCAAATCAATACGACGGCAATATTTTTTTACGCATTTAGACCATTTATCTTCTCCATGCGAAACGGTAACCTGCTTGAATAGACCCGTAGGGAAAGATTGTTTGTGGCTTATCGAACGAAAGTTTTGAAAAGAGACCGTCTTCCGAAGATATATCAGGTGATGACGCGGTGAAAGTGGCTGGGATTATGAAATTTGCTGTTTCGAATACGGTTGTGTTAAAGATATTGGCGGAGTATATAATTTTTTTAAAGACATTCAGTGGGCACGGAACCTGAGTAAATTATATTTTATTGGTGGTGGTAAACGGAATAAGACACTAGAGAAATATCCATCATGTAGAAAATTATGTATTTAGGATTTTTTTTACAAAATATTGTAAGAAAGGACAGTTGAACGGTCAAAATGTATTCCGTCTTGCTGCAAGAGAGAAAACGGGCATACAGTTGATCTATCATTATAAAGAAAAGATTTTTGCATGCTTAAAGCTTATCGATGCAGTGTGAAATAAATGATCTTCCTCGAGATAAAATTTAAACTGTTTAATATTCGTTCTTGATAAATGTTTAATAATCGGCTTAGGGGAGTTCAAGTTTGAAGTGATTGTAAAACATATAACTTGGAGTCTTTTTAAACAACCGACAAATTTGAGGAAGCTGCCCGGAATAAATATAGGTATACGAACGGGATAGAAATGCTTCATGCATTTTTACGTGGCATGGTGGTGCCCAAGGGTAAATATCAGGTGTGGCTACAGTAGATAATAGAGCTCGTCGGAACACATGTGAGTAGCGATAGAGTAGAGAGTATGAGGCACTCAGTGAAGATCGAACTCAATACTCACTTGTAATAGGTTCTATGGAGAAAGCTTGCTAAATATTATACAACGTTGAGGTTCCCACGATAGAGCAGAGAGAAGCTTGCTATGTTTTCGTGTGTTGTAGAAAAAGATTATAATGGGGAAACAATTAAACACTCACAAATTCGCGTAGACGTTTTTTCTCTCTTTCTGTATACATATATATATACATATTTATATAAGTCATCCACATACAAGCATGTTTTGCTGTATCACATCACATCAGTGCGACCGGTCACACCCACTTGCTTCTGGCCGGGAGCGAAACTCGACCGATTTGGTGACAGTCGGAGTTGCTACACCACTACGCCATAGGCGCATGGAATAAGAGAAGGGAAATTTTAACGTGTTGTATATAAGCAGTGTATACACACGCCAGTTACGGAAAGAACTCAATCCATTTCTGAAGAGTCCCGCTTATGTAGCAGTAGTAGAAACTGTTTTTAAAATTTTCTTTTCTAGAAAGCTCAATCGTAATGACAGCATAATATATTAGTCATAGACATACAAGCCTGTTTCGCTGTATCACAGCTCATCGGTGTGGCTAGTGTGGCCGGGATAGGAACTCGAGCAGTAGTGTCTGGGCGTGATATAATTCCGATGCAATCACAGCTGACGCAATATATTCCAAGGCCAAACCACTGTTAGCATTCCAGCTGAAAATAGTTTCATATTACTGCACAATACTGCGAATGATCAAATCTGAGAAATAAATTAGAAAGTGATTACATTCTGTCACTCCAGTAGGTTTAAAACTGACAATATGTTGAGATATAGAAAACTAAAGCTGTTATTTCAATTAATTTGCCGAAGATTTTAAAGTCGCTTTAAACACCTGAGCGCCCATAGCTCAGCAGTAGAATCCCCATCTGTCGTCAATTCGGTCGGATTTCAATCCTGGTTAGAAAGCAATTGGATGTCTGACCGTACTGATGATAAGTGATACAGCGAAATAGGACGATCTACAGATGACTATATAAATATATATGTTCCGTTAAAGATATTATACAATGTACTATGCTTAAGTTTTATTATGGAATTTTCTTGTATTCGTTTGAGTTCTTTCTTTTCAAAATATAAATTATAGAAAAATAGTTTAAATGTATTTTTAGAGCGCTTTTGATCGTACGTTCAACCATATTGAGGATGTGACTGAATAAGTGTTGATTTATGCATAAATCATGTAGATTTAGTAGAGTCATGTGTTTTTTTTTATATTCCGAACACGGTACGCATATTGTTATATATATATATATATGTATATATATATATATATATATATATATATATATATATATATATATCTGTAAATTCAGATAAAACTTACAGGGGAAATAGCCATTTGTAGAATGTAATTTGAAGATTTGCATTATCAGGCCCATATAAACATAGAATGTGGAAAAATTCTAAGTCCAGAGGTTTGATATAGTACAGAAAGGTGTTGGGGCATATTGGTTTTTTAGTAGAAATTTCTTCTTTGGTAGTGGGAGGTATGTGACTTGAACCTTGAGTTAGTAGTGGTAGATAGTTGGGAAATAACTGCATAGCTAAAATTAAAAAAAACTTATTGCGAGTAATTGAAAGAATTGGATAATTATTGCAATTTCTAGTTATTTATATGTTGACACATTCAAATGATCTCACTACTTTTATTGACAAGTATATTCTGGTATTTAAATTTCAAAATTTAAAATTTTTCTATGTTGGTTTTTATAGGGTTAAGCTATATATATATATATATATATATATATATATATATATATATATATTATGACATTATTACGATTGCGCTCTCGAGAGAAGAAAATTTTTAAAACATTTACCAATTCTGCGATATATGCGTTACTCTTGAATTGAGTTCTTTCGGTAACTGATGTATGAATACACTGCTTATATACAGCACTTTAACATTTTCTTTCACTGATCCTATGGCTTAGAGGGTAACGACTCCGACTAACACTAAATCAGTCGAGTTTCGATTCCGGCTAGAATAGACATTTCTGGGAGAGCAGTGATACAGCGAAACAGGCTTGTATGTGGATGACTATTATATATATATATATATTATAATTTGCAACATATATTCAAATAACAGTTTACTACAAATTGTACATTTTATTTCTACATTAAACGAACAATGTCTCATCAGGTAGTAAACGCTACTTTTTGTAGGGAATTAAAAAATTTGTTTCTTTATATTGGTAATTTTTTGTGCGTCAGGTAAAGGGGGTAGGGAAAGTGAGAAACCAAGAAAGGGGTGTTGTAAAAGAGACATTGAGTGAGTAAAGTACAAAAAGAGGAAAACGGAAGAGAAAGAGGAAGAACTAAAAGAGACATGGTAAAGGGGTTAAAGAAATGAATGAATATATATATATCTGTGCGCGTATTTGTGTGTGATTATGTATGTATGTTTATTCACTTGAATGTAAGGACTAAAAGGCCTCTGGGAAATTATGGATAGCATTTTTGGTCCAGAAATAGTCTTTCGTATCCATGCTAGAAAACTCATGCTTCTTTATATTCTTGTCATTTTAAATCCTATACCTTCTCTTCCCAATTATAGCTGATTGCTTAATCTCTAAATCTCCTCTCACTCTGCCCCCGTAACGATCAGATTGAAATTATATTTCGAATGATCTCTGTTTCCTTTTTGCAATCCTAAAAATAATCTAAACAGTTTAGACTTTAATTTTTTGTTTTGGTGCTTTTTTTTATATCTTTGCTTTCATCTTAGCTTTAGAAACGCGATAGGAAATAGCGAAACGTTTGTTATGGTATCACAAACATAAACATTTATTTTATTTTTTAAAATTCGACTTTATTCTCCGATCTTTGCTAAAGGATGTTAATTTCGTAAATTACATCGTTTAGATACACCGGTTAACATTAAGCTCTATGTCATTAATGGTTTCGGGACTTTCATCATCATCATACCCACATCGCGATAGTCCCTCAATCAATACTGATAAATTATTGATGTGTGTACAAGTGACGAGCTACAAAATTTGTCATCATTGAATAAAAATAGCTGTGTTCCACAACATTCTCCAAATGGCTATTTTTGATAACGCAGCGACTTTTTTTCAAGCTTCCTTAGTCTTTATCCAGTCAGGAAAGTCTGACTTACTTCCTTTTGATCTGACATACCTGTTGCATCAGTTTTCATTTATTATGCCTACCTAATTTTCTGGACAATGTACAAAGTAATAATACAACCAAAACATCTAGGAAAATACCACATTATAAAACTGTTATTTAATTATAGTATGTTTCTCTATATCTATCTATCTATCTATCTATCTATCTATATAATGTTTAGAGCCAAGTTGTTATTTTTCGGTGGTTTTACTGATAGAATCAATTTTGGAAGGTAGGTATTTTATTGTAAAGAGCTCTTTAATACAGCAAATTTATTCCCACTTTTAAGTTTCATAAAATACGGTTTTGACGTTCTCACTCGTCAGGGCAGTTTAGTTACATAAGAAGCACAGCCCTGACGAGTGAGAACATCATAAATGTGTCATCACAAAACTGTTTTATTGAAAAGTAAGCATTTTACATACATATATATATATATATATATATATATATATATATATATATATATATATATGTCTGTGTGCGTGTGTGTTAGTCATCCACATACAAGCCTGTTTCGCTGTATCAGAGCTCATCAGTGTGGCTAGACACATCCACTTGCTTCTGGCCGGGATCGAAATTCGACCGATTTGGTGTCAGTCGGAGTCGCTACTCCCTAAGCAATAGTCGCATGGAATCAAAGAAGGGAAATTTTAACGTGTTGTATAGAAGCAGTGTATGCACAGGCCAGTCACCGAACGAACGCAATTCATTTCTAAAGAGTCACGAATATAGCAATAGTGGAAACTGTTTTTGAAATTCTCTTCTCCAGATAGCTCAATCGTAATGAGAGCATAATATATTAGTCATTCACATACGAGCCTGTTTCGCTGTGTTACAGCTTATCAGTGTGGCTAGACATTTCCACTTGCTTCTGGCCGGGATCGAAACTCGACCGATGCGGTGTCAGTCGGAGTCGCTACTCCCTAAGCAATAGTCGCATGGAATCAAAGAAGGGAAATTTTAACGTGTTGTATAGAAGCAGTGTATGCACACGTCAGTCACCGAACGAACGCAATTCATTTCTAAAGAGTCACGAATATAGCAGAAGTTGAAACTGTTTTTGAAATTCTCTTCTCCAGATAGCTCAATCGTAATGAAAGCATAATATATTAGTCATTCACATTCGAGCCTGTTTCGCTGTATTACAGCTTATCAGTGTAGCTAGACATTTCCACTTGCTTCTGGCCGGGATCGAAACTCGACCGATATATGTATATATATATATATATGTGTGTGTGTGTGTGTGTGGGTGGGTGGGTGTGTGTGTGTGTGTGTGTGTGTGTGTGTGTACATATATATATATTTATGTGTGTGTGTGTGTGTTTGTATGCGTGTGTGTTTGTGTGTGTATATGTGTATGGATGTGTATGTCGGTGTTTCTTTTGCAGCAAGAACTTAGCAAGGTATCTACATCCGATGAGCTTGAAACCTAAATTAAGATCTTCTTAAATAATGATTTACCTAGAGACAGTTGGGAAGATATCGTTTTAAAATGTAGCAGAAGAACAGGTTAACAAAGGAACGCTTGCACAATCATATAAATAGACACACGAATATCTATCTATCTATCTATCTATCTATCTATCTATCTATCTATCTATTAAAGAGATAAACTCCTTCGATCTATATATATATATGTGTGTGTGTGTGTGTGTGTGTGTGTGTCTGTCTGTCTGTCTGTCTGTCTGTGAGCGTGTGTGTGTATTTATTTGTATGTATGTATAATGTGTGTATGTCTGTGTGTATGCGTGCACGTACAAAAGATTGTTTTTATATATATATATATATATTCAAGAAAGGTAAGGATAGAGGATATGTAATTATATACATATATAAATTTACTCTGCTTTACGTACCCACATATAGATACGGAGTTTGTCTACGTCGTCATATTCGGCCCGGTTATAATATTGATCATAACGAGGCATATTTAGCAAACTCTTCTGCATTTGTTCCGTTCCCCTTGCTTTTGCTTTCTTTCTATAGATTTTTAATTGTCGCTGATGTAGATGCATTATGGTTTACGAGCAATTTCTTTACCCAACTGAATTTATATTTTTAATTTATTGGCTTTTTTTTATTACTGAATCACGTTTCTTGTAAGGTCAATAATGTCTCGGCTCTTAACTTTGATTTTGCTGTCCATATGTATTGTAAAGCCCCATAAAATTGTTACAGCTCCTGTATCTATTGTTATTATACCATGTACTAATAAAAAAACACTTAGAATAAACAATATTAAAAGTTCGTTATTTACATTAATATATATATATATATATATATACTCTAGAAAGTTTTTTTAGATATTCTAACATTTCACGGGTAATACAAATTTTTGCAGCCAAAATTTGCTGCTCGTCAGACCCAAATAATACAACAGTTAATACTGAAAATCATCCAGAAATGTATCACATATAGACACTCATGTTCCCATCTCAAGAATAGACATTTGTAACGGTAATTTACAAAAACATTTTCTCGCCCATTCAAAAAACAAAAGAATAAAAAAAATCTCAGAGGCGATAAATGGTATGACATAGAGTAGTGATCAAAACATTGCCAAGTAGTGAAGACAAATTTGGCATGAAGCTTATTCGTACAAATTTTTATTTTTATTTTTAACTATATGTTAAAATTAAAATTCTAACACAATGCTTTCAGCAATTATCCAATATTTTATAAAATGTTTGTTAGTTTAGTTTTGTAGCCTTATGTTTGCAGATGCTTTATAAATATAAAAATTAAAATAACATAAAAGTTACTTTTAACAAAATTTACAATTTAATAACAGACTGAAAATATATAACTGCCGAGGTAACTCAATAATTTATGAAATGTAATGACATTTATTAATTTTCATTTTTGATATCTATTATTCATATTCTTTTCAGGTACTTCCACAAATTGTGAATTTCACAATTATTATTTTTTCTCTTTTTTAAAAAATTAGGAAATTAGCAATATAATAGTTGCTTTAAATTTTAAAGTTTTCAAAGTTAATGTTGAAACACTGAAGCGAGATGGAAGTATTGTACCCTGCCGAAAATGTTTATATAAGATTTTTTTCATGGATGGAGCACAAACTTGGAAATGCATGAACTTTTAACGATATATATCATTTACGGCCATCCGTAACAAGAAAATACGATTAATTAGTATGCTCACAACTAAATGTTTAAATTATTTAAAAAACCCAAAGGATAAATAAGTTGTATTAAATTTTTCGATTTTTGGTTAGTAAATGTAGAGTCCATTGCATAAATTTCGCACCCGAGCGTAATCGATAGAGGAAGAAATTTTAAATAGCTTTTGAAATGTTGTAAAGTACTAGCATAAAAATGATAAAAAATAATAATAAAATAATAAAAATTAAAACAATTCTTGTAAAAATTATTATGCATGGAATTTCTTTTCTATTCAGACTATGATATCATTAATGTATTTTGTTTATGAAATCAATTAAAAGTTTATCCAAATAAACAATGACATAGTTTTATGCATTTTTGTTTTCGCAATTCGGAGCGAATGCTTAGAAAATCTGCTAATATTGAAGAAAAAAGACAGTTGATTAGCATTTCCCAATGACTCCTGAATTTAATTAATATTCGGTTTAGAGCGGATCAATGGCGAATATTTAGACATTTCTGGAAATTAATTGGTGTGGGGAGTAACATATGTAAAAATATATTTTTAGAAATCAAAATTGATTTCCACAATTATGAATACGTCCTAAAAACTTCATCAATTATTTGAGTTTTGCGAGTATTTCCACATTAATATGTCTTTCACAGTCCAAAATGTGCTTTACGTAATATTACGTTTAGCCGTTATAAACCTCTGGGCAATTTAGGTCTCGCAACGACGAAAGAAAAACAAGGTTTTCTACCAACATTTCGAACGTGTTGGAAAGAATTAAAAACATTTAAAGAATAATTAAAATATACTTTAATTTACCCTCTTAATGATTTCATAAACATTTTGCCGATAAAACCTTGTTCATATTGAGTTTAGGGTTTTTTTCCTTCATGCTATGTTTTTTTTTTTTTGGATGTACTTACATTTAACTATTTCAACGTTAACAGACCGAGACCTAGACGTCAATCCAGTAGCACGATTAAATTGATGTGCTCGGGGAACGAGGGGAAAAGTCTCATCAGTGCAGTTGCTATGAATATATTTGTAGAAAAAAAATGAAGCCACATCACGTCGGTGAGAATGTGACTGAAAATGAGATGCCAAGTTAGGATCTTTTAAATTGCAGATTCTTCAAGTTTCATTAAAACTATATTCTCGGGTGTATTTTGTTGGATCGTCATTTCTGTTGTAAATTCACGCCAGTGTTTGAAAAAAAGATATTCACAAGTGATTAGTTGTTAACATTTAGATTGTAATAACAGAAATGTGATGAAATCTAAGTGAAATGTTGGAAGTAACAAAGAAATAAACATGCTTACTTATTTTGGAGTACAAAGCAGAATTCATCTAACGTCAGTTAGAAAGAAACAATAACTAAAACGAAATCAACAATCGCAGAAAAACAAAAATGACAAAAATATTATCATGTCACACCTGTCAAAGATTACAGAAATAATTTTGAGATGACGAAGTGGATAAAGAGAAAATTGGAGGAAGTAATTAAGTAAATAAATGCTTTGCTTCTTGGATGAATTCCTTCTTTTGTCAGCTCTCTGGAATAAATCGGGAGGAATATTCCAATTTTTCTAGTTTTAAGGACGTGATTCTGCGACCATTTTATTTTTTTATTTACTGATTTTTACTTTATGACAAGCTTCCAATAAAAATGAATACTGTATATAAATATGATAAAATATATATATATATATATATATATATATATATATATATATATATATATATATATTGTTCATACATTAGCTGTTCAAGTCCCACAGTTTATCGAATTCATCAGATTTAGGAATCATCAATATATTTCTTTGCCTGTCAAAATATGACATTGAAAAAGTTTAATTTATTTTTTATATATTGTTTATATCGCTTTCTTTTGTCTTTTCAAATACATAATAAAAAGTTCTTATTATTGATTCCTGAATTTTAACAAAACTGCCAATACCGATGTGTATCCTGGTACATATAGACCCAATCGGGCACTCAGCCACAGCAGAATTATACTACAAAATATGACAAAAATCGGCCAAGAGATTTTAGCATCCGTACCCGGCACAGTAAATTTATAGAAACAGAAATTGAGCATTATTTATATGTTTTGCATGAAACCACTTGAGCCCATGTGGAATTGGTCTTGTTTACTTAGATGAATATTTGTCAATTTATCTGTTTTCTACTTGACTCTGTAAATATACATTTTCTATATTTTTTGATGATTACAATTGGACATACCATATTTGAACTCTCAGGCGCAGTATATATATATATATATATATATATATATATATATATATACTGCGCCAGCTCGTGTTAAATCTCACTACAGACCTCAAGTGGAATGACTATATCGAATACATAGCTAAATACGCAAATACGCTGCTAAGTTTCTGTGTAGGGCCAGGAATTTTTTCCCGTCTGAAACCATCCTATACATATATAAATCTACCATCTGCCCGTGCATTGAAAACTAGTGCCGCATCTGGACACATACCACTGCTATCCACCTAGGGGTCCTTGCTAAAATCCAACGGAGAATCTGTAATGAGATCGATTCTCACCGGTGCACTGTGGCTTTCCTGTGTCTTTTCTACAAATACTTTCACTGCTTTTGCTCCGATGAACTTAGATCACTGATGCCCCCTATATATGAATTTACTCAAGCCAAAAGATTAGCAACTAGGTCCCACCCTATTTCTGTGAAACCAATAAAATGTAAATGCAAATTCTACTCTATTAGCTTCTTTTCTCGCACTTCCCTCCTGTGGAATTTCCTTCTGTTTACTTGGTTACTCGACAGCTACAATCTCAAAGAAGGTAAAGTCAATAGTCATCTTCTATCTCGCTAACTTGCATACCCTCTATCATGCTCCTTTCTCCGTCCTCTCCACTCTCATTAGTATTCCACTCCTTCTCTTACCCACTTCCTGAGAAACCCTATAACCTGTTCCTATTTCTCATGAATTTCTGCCTATTTAAACCCCAGCGCACCGGTGGCAGTTAACTACCTTGCTTATGACATGATTATATATATATATATATATAGTCATCCGAAGACAGATCTGTTTCGCTGTATCAACCCAGGATTGAATCCCGACAGAATTGCCGACAGTCGGCGATTCTACCTCTAAGCTACGGGCGCTCGGTAGACGGAGGCAGACTTTTTAGCGTGTATATTATAATTATACACGCCCAATAGCTGAGAGTGTTCTAATTCGTTGCTGAATGAACGATGCGTAGATGCCAGAGTATCTATTGTTTTTCAAAGTCTACCATTCTTCCAGAGTGCTCAATCAGGGTGTGAGAGCGTAAATAGTCATCTGCAGACAGATCTGTTTCACTGTATCACAGCTCATGAGTACGGTTAGACAGCCGATTGCCTTTTACTTAGGATTGAAACCCGACCGAATTGGCGTCAGTCGGCGATTCTACCTCTGAGAATGTGTTGCACCAAGCTTGTTGTTTTTTCAGTAGTTTTAATGATAGAATGTATTTCAGTAAGCACGTTTTACCGTAATGTTCACGATATCGGGGTGTAGAAAGAACGATAATCGTTTTAGTGCAAAGGATTGCACTAAAATTTTAGTTGAGCAGGTTCATGTTGACCTCAAATTTTGACAGGATATTGTTATGATGCTCTCAGTCATCGGGACTCTGTTTCTTGGTTTTATATATATATATATATATATATATATATATATATATATATATTAGAAGAGAGATGGAGAGAAATACATAGAAGAGGTACTAGTCACATCGCAGCTTTTAGATTTAAGTTGTACGTTATACCCCTTTAAACTTAGTTTATATATATAGAGACAGAAGATTGTAGCACAAATCGAGATCTTTTTGTTCTTGAACAAAGGCACGATTTTCGATAGATAGATAGATAGATAGATAGATAGATAGATAGATAGATAGATAGATAGATAGATAAGAAGAAATGGGTTAGATAGATAGATAGATAGATAGATAGTTAGTTAGTTAGTTAGTTAGATAGATTTTCTAGAATATTGCTAATTTTATTACATAAAAATATATGCGTTTATGTCATATCCTATTTATCTCATAACCGTGTGGAAAAGAAAGAAATGTCATGCTTTTCCTAAAACAATATATAAACCTTTTATATAAAATGAATGATTTTAGTGGATAAATTGCGACAGATTAAAATTAAATATTTTTCGTATTACGCGCTTCGTCTTTCAGGGCTTCATCGAAAAAAAGTTGACATTCAATTTAATGCGACTAGACTGTGTGTAATCTATCAATTAAAACACTTTGTCAACATTTTCGGCTTAGTAAAATATTGCTCTTTTAACGAAATTAGCAAACAACTAATTCACTTTGATTGTCATTTTAAACAAAGTAAACGTGTAACGAGTTCGGTACTCTACGATTTGCGTTTATGTGACTACCCACACGCACTAAGTAGAGACGCTGAAAATTTAAATTTAATTTTTTTTTTTTCAATACGTGTATATGGAATCGTCAATTTTATTTAAATTCTTCCTCTTAATATTTATATCATTTTTGCTTATTAAATATGCCCATTCTATTTAAACAGAAGATCTGCCAAGAATGATTAATTTTGTAAGTAAAAATAAATTTACTGAGGGCGATCTAGAGATTAAAATACTTTCTATACAGTTTCATATCACTAAATTCATTTTTAGATCGAAATCATGATAGACTCAATGTGTAGTCGCAACATCATAAATAGTGTTTGATTCTGCCAAAGTCTAAAAGAACAAAACGCAAGCATTTTCGTCTTTTTGATAGATTTTCTTCACACACACACACACACACACACACACACGCGCGCACACACACACACACACACACACACACACACACGAAAAACATTGCTATCGCTGCTTATGAATCTGCATAAGCTTCTGAATTAGTTGGAATACTTTTACTCTAGAGACTAAGGGATATCTTCGACATAAAAAAAAACTATACAAAGCAGACCGATTTATCCTTCCCTGTAAAGCATGTCCAAGACTGACAGATCTGATGCATTTTTTCTAAAGATCAAGAACTAAATGTTACCACTGACTCTGACTTCAAATTGTTAACGATGTAACATTGGACCTGAATATAGACAATAAAACTACATACAACCACAGATACGACAAGTAAGAATCTAACCACGACCATAGAATTCTAAACAACTTGCTTAAGTCAATATTTCTGAGATGAAGTAGTATTTACAGTATTTACATTATTCGGACTATTGTCCTCATCTTTGTTGCCACTTGTACGACGTTTTGGCCGTTGTACACTCCAGTTTTCTTTGGATCGAGAAAGCCACTTAAAACTACGTAGGCGTAAGGAATCCGCACATATGCTTCAAAAATCTCCTATGCCGACTATACATACAGATGAACACAATATGAGAGCGAATAATACGGAGTGCCGGAGAAAATCATTAGAGCCAAAAAAATGCAGCATGAGCTCTGGTAAATAATACTAGGGGAAACCATTATCATCAGAAATACTAGGTATGAGCTTTGGTAAAAAGTACTAGAAAAAACAGTTCACATTAGAAATACTAAAGAAAACATTAACAAAAATAATTAAATATGAGCAAAAAAAGGGTTACTAGACATTAGGCTTATAAATCCCCAAAATTCACAAATTGAGGACACATGACCCGGTGGATATAGACGTTGGTTAGTTCCTGACTTGGCTCTTAGATTTGTGAGTTCAATACCAGGCTAGAGAGGTGAACTTGCAGGGTTGGAGGGAGATAAGTCATGACTTCCAAACGAAGCTTTACGCAAGGAATGCAGTTCATATATCCCAGTGATTGTAAGAAAAGGTTCGATTCGAAATTCCCAGCACCTGAAGAAGGCCGCGGCGTACATCAGCCGAGACGTCGTGCAATGGCAGCAAAGATAAGGATAATAGTCAGAATGATGTAAATACTGTTACATGAATCAATCTCAGTTAGATTAACTACCAGCGTAAGTAAGAAGGAAATATTTGACAATAATAAAAATAAATATATAAACATCTTACAATTAAAAATCACAATGTAAGATTAGAATACTTAGATAAAAACGTAGACGGTAAAATAAACGTAGCGTAGAACGATATAGTTTAATTCGATATTTTAGTCATAATGTTTGAACAATCATCAAAAGTATTTTTCTGAATTTAATTCACAAGCAACCATTCCTTCACAATATTTTTTTAACAAAAACAATGTTACGGTTAGCAACAGTTGCGCTAAAATTTCGATAAATATATATCACAACATAACAATATAATATTAAACAAACAGATGTCCAACATACAAGATAAAAATAGCTCTACTAAAAATAAATACAACCACAGAATAATCAAGACCTGCTCACTAAAAGAACAGTGCATGACCAAAAGTATAATTTACAAAGCTAGCATACATTCAGATGGCGATGTTAAATTCTATTTTGCTTCCACTGAGAAAAAATGGAAATCTCGTTACTACAACTATCAAATGTCATGAACAATTTTAAATACGGTAAGACCATTGATCTCTCAAAATATTTCTGGCAATTAAAAAACTGCAACAAATGCCTAGTTATTAACTAAAATATCATCACGAAAACCAAATAGATTAGTAAAATAAACTAAAAAATAATAGTATTTTTTAAGCATTCCCCCCATACAAAGCAATATAGACACTAAAATGCAAGGAATTACAAAGTGTTAAAGAATATGAAAAAAAAAAACAAAAAAACGAAAACACTATTAACGAGAGAGAACATTAAAAAAAACATGAATGAATAAGACAATAGATAACTACTGACGCTTCATTTAACTTTTGAAGTTTAAACATGACTTGGGAATCAATTAAGTGCCATTCGTGATACACACTTGGGCGAACATATCTCGAAAGAGACATGACTGACTGGGCAGAATATTATCCCGTAGTAGTTTACCATTACTTTCTGCAGTAGACTGATTGCCAGCCAAAGCTATAGAACCCATTCTGTCATGTTATTTAACCAGTAACTAGAGCGAAGTCACGGATAAATATCTATCCCAAGGATATTTGTGTGTAAGTGAACGCGAGGAATTCAACCGGAATTCGAACGCGGCTCTCCTCTTTCTCGTTTCGAGCCGATATCCACTGCAGTACAACGCACATTTTTCGGATACTTCTCTAATTTAACGAGTACCTATCATTTCTATTTTTATCTGACATTACTTTCTTTCTCAGTCATCTCATTGTTACGTTCATCATTTTCATTCACTTCTCCCATCGTCGTCTTATTCGCTGATTTTTGTTTCGATGTGTTTCGACAGATTTCTCAGTTCGACCTAATTTCTAAACTGATGAAAAAATATCAGACGTTTTTTAGATTTCCTTGTCGTGCCATAGAACATTACAGGATTCCTTTGCATTTTGGTCATGGATTTAATTGATTATTGCTTTGCTTTTCATTATAATTGAGTCAATCTTTTATTTGATTTTTTCCTCTTACTTTTTTCTTTTTTTTTCCTTTTTTTTCTGTTTTTTCCTTTTTTTGGTTCTTCTGTATACGCCATTGTATCTATGGATTTTCTCGGGATGTTTCCTTTCGGTTGTATATCTTTTCTAAAATTTTTCATCTATTTTCATTATATTTTTATTCATTTTTGCTATTTTTTCTTTGTTGATTTTATTATAATTTTGCATTCGCCTTTCTTCTTTCTTTTAGTTTTCGGTTACATTCTTATCAAAGTATACGCTTTTCATTGATTGATTAGTACTATATATATATATATATATATATATATATATATATATATATATATATATATTTCCTTAATACACTTTCTTTCATTTCATTCCTAATATTCTTCATTCATTCCATTTTAGTTTCTTATTGTTCTATCCTCTTTTTGTTTCTTTAAAATATTTCATTAATTTGTCGAAGCCTATTGCTACTACTCATTGTAATTTTTAAGAAAAGAGCGAATTGACCTCTTATGCAAAAATCAGCAGAAGGATAAGTTAGTAATGCTGAAACATTATTATCAGCGGATGTTTCGACAATGGGGAACTGCGGTCAGTATCTATTCTCAGATAATCACTGCCTCCACACCGGCGCGAAAGCAATGACCAGCTAAGACTAGCTTTGACCAGCTTTGACAAAGAATGACCAGCTAAGACCAGTTTCGTATCCAGTTACCTCGCACATTGTCCCCACTTTAAACAATCCGACCAGTATCACATCTCACCTCAGTGAAAGAGGATGGGTAAATAAAACTGACCTTATGTCATAAGTAGCTGTAATGGAAGAGTAGGATACGTCCCTACCAGCTAAGACTAGCTTTTGACCAGTTTGTTAACCAGTGACCTGCTAGTAAGACTAGTTGTGGCCTGCTAAGACTAACCTTGTACTCAGTTACTACGTAGGCGACGTTTGGGTAATCTTTGACCAGATACTAGAACGTTCAAGCCTGGGGTTACCACTTTAAAAAACCCGAATCTGTGTCATATCTCACCTCAGTGGGAGAAGATGGGTAAATAACGCTTCCGCGGTTTGTTGGGCACGATCAAAGTGTAGTATGTGTTCTCAGTTACTTACTTCCTGTTCGGCGGCCGGGAAGCAATGAACAGCTAAGACTAGCTTTTGAACAGCTTTGTACAAAGTTACCGCATAACCCCGTTCAGGTTCCCCACGTTAAAAATGGACTTTGTGTCACAACTCAACTCAGTGGGAGAGTAGGGTAAATATCGAGTTAGTATATGTTCTCAGATACTCACTTCCTGTTCTCTGGACGCCTGCAGCACTCCCCACCTGTTGGCATATGGGTAAGTTTAGAATCAATGACCAGCTATGACTAGTTTTGTATCGAGTTACTGCGTAGTCGTTAACTGGGTAATCGTTGACTTGTAACCCGAGCTTCCGCGCCCGGGGTCACCACTTGTGTCACATCTCGCCTCAGTAAAGGAGGATGGTTAAATAAACTTTCACGGCACTGGGAGTAGGAGCATAGTGTAGTATCTGTTTTCAGATACTTTTTTTACACGGTTGCTTCCTGGGACGGATTACGTTTTAGTTAGCAACCGGTCCTGTATTTGTTTTGACTCTGCTTCGGAGATAGAACGGTCTCGTCCGTTTGAGATCCTGTTAGGCACGGTCGATTCGGCAAAGGAGACGATGACTGTTCAAGTCCGTTTGCCTGGCTTTCGCACGCGCAAGCTGTAAAGTAAGCCAAACACAAGCCAGCCCACACCCGCAGCGAACATGAGTTAGCTCACCCACCTGTCAGTATGTGTATATTTTCTAGGTTGAAAACGCATCTATCCTTGAACTACGTTCAATTACAGCCGAAACTCGACCCCAAAGTTCCAGCTTACGACGTTTTTGCTGGCCGACAATGTTCTAGCCTGTCTCAATCCTGCCAGACGCTGATGACTTTCCAGCCTGTGCCTTTCATACCATATACTGATAACGATTTTGCAGACTGTGCTGTTCAAGCCACACACCGCTGACGCCCCTAACAACATTCCAGTCAAAGCCATTTTTGCTAGACGCTGACGACGTTCCCGCAGACGACGTTCCATTCTTGTGTCGTTCATGCTAGACGCTGACGACGTTTCCTGCCGACCGACGACGATGTTCCAGCCTGTATCGATCCTGCAAGACACTGACGGCTTCCCAGCCTGTGCCTTTCATACAAGAGGCTAACCACGTTCCCGATGATAACGTTGCAAACCGAGCTGATCCTACCAATCACGGCTGACGTTCCAGCTTTTTCCAATTTTGAACTGTTTGCTCGTTGATTTTATCACAATAAAATTGACATTGAAATTCAGTCTTTACCTCAGTCTCCTCATTGTCTTTGCTGTTTGCACACATACAAAAGTTAACGGAGTCAATAGGTTTGCCTTATATCGGCTCCGCAACAGATTCTGATCATTTCTGTACTTTTATCTGCCACGATTACGTACTATTACTTAAACGTTTCGTTTATCTTTTACTATTTATTCTCTGTAGCAAAAAGAACAGCCCAAAATGCCAAATACAGGTGGGAAATGTTAAGATCAAACAGGTACGAAAATTGATATATCTTCGAAGTGTTCTAACTGAAGACGGAATATGTGACACAGAGATCCAAAAGTGAATTGGCATGACGAAGGATGCGTTCCATAAGCTGAGTAAATTATTAAGACACAGGAAACTTTCAAAGCAGAGCGTACTGGTCTGCTATGTGGTGCCTGTTCTTCAATTTGGCAGTGAATGTTGAACAATATCAACAAAGATTAAGAAAAAACTTGAAGCAACTGAAATGTGGTTCTACAGAAGTATGTAGCGGATATCTTGGACTGAGAATGTGAGCACTGACGAGGTGTTGAAAAGAATGGAAACGAAAAGAAAATTAATATTGAGCATCAGCAAGAGATAACTTCAGTTCATGGGTCATGCAATGAGGAAGGAGGGCTTGGAGAATCTGATGCTAACAGGCGAGATAGAAGGAAAAAGAGACAGAGGAAAGCAGCGGATGATATATTTGAAGGACCTGAGCAGGTGGATGATGGAATCGGGGCTGCGAGACGTTACAGGAGAAAGCGTGCTAAGAGCCACCAGAGATAAAGAGACGTGAAAGTTATAAGAGACAAGGCACATAGAAGAAGAAGAAGAAGAAGAAGAAGATCCCTAATCTTATTTCGTTTCTTATTTATTCATTTCATTGAATTTTTTTCAATTTTAATTTATTGCTCTTTATTTCTTTCTTTTCTTTTTATTATTATCTTTTCTTTATTTATATTTCTCTTTTTCGTTATTTCTGTTTATCCTTATAATGGTCCGTTCATTGTTTCTATATTGTTTCTACTCATTTTCCTATAGGTGTTTCGTCTATTTTTTCTATTTATTCTCTAAACTTTATCTGTGATTGACACTTCATTTGTTATTTATTCCTTTCATTGTTTTGGTCTTTATTTTAATTTATTTTTCTTGTTTTCTTTTATATTTATTCCGTTCTTTTTTCTTTCTATATATACATGCATTTTCTATTTTTTCTTTTGTAGTTTCTGTTTGTTATAAGTTTCTTTTATCAGGTTCTATATTATTATTCGATTATTTTTCCTATACAGTTTTTGATATTTATTGTTATTTTTATTTTGTTTCTTATTTATTTCTGTCCATGATTTTGTAAAAATGTTTGTTACATTGGTTTGCTTTCTTTCTTTCTTTCTTTATTCTTTTTTCTTAATTGATTTATATATATTTTTTGTTGTTTTCTTTTTCCACTTTTATCATTTTTTCATCATATATATTCTTTTTAATTTTAGACTATTTTCTTTAGGTTTCTTGTTTGTTTTATGCATCTATTCTCCTTATTTTTTAAAATTTGTTGTTGTTTCTCTTTATTTCTATAACGTTTATTCTTTCTTTATTTACTCATTTATAATGTCCAAGTTTGTCGTTTTTGTTCTCCCTTATAACATTCTGTTGAGCCTATTCTGTATTATCTCTAATTTTATCTGTCTTTTACGTTTTAATATATTTTTCCTCTGATATTTATATCTGAAGTGCGATAAGAAATAAGGAATTAAAATCAACCTTCTCCACTTTAAAAAAATCAAAATGATGTGTGAAATTCTGGTTTTTCCCAAATTGAAAAAGGATTGACCATGAGCCTAAAGTGAAAGTTCAAACCAGATTTTGCAAGCAGTTGATAAATTGATTTTTAACCAATGAGAGCAACTTGCACGACTTAAGGACGTCTCGAGTCAGTGCGAATATCTAAAAGGACTATAAATGACTTCCATCAGCGTCAACCAGTCAGTCAGGGATGGAAGCAGCAATGACGACAAGCTAAAATGTATCGAGAGAAACTTCAAGCTGACCCGGACATTTCTCCTCTTTCTCTTTCATTCTGCTGGTCCTTTTTACTTCTTCTCAAACCAAAGACATTCCTACCAAACCAACATATACACACGTACGTACGAATATATACTCTTTCAACAATTACCACAACAAATATTTTCTACGAACGTTTGATACATTTAACTTTCTCATTGAACACGAACTCTACCCTCAACTTCTTAATAATGTTTTTAATTGCACGTTAACTTTTACAACTTATGTTAATCCTTGCTTTTAATAAATTTCTATTTTAACATACAGAATGTATATTTTTATTCTTACACTATACCACACAATTCCGCTTATTCCAACCTTCCGACAACCAACCTTCTGATGAAAAGTTCTGATAATTCTGATGATGATAATTCTGCATAAACCTTGTAAGCTGTAGGGAGTTTGGTTCAGTCTGACACAAGGCGGAATAAAAGGAATGTTAACCATCTACGTATAGCCACATATTTCATTTGATTTTGTTTGTTCATTATTCTTTTTCTAGTTATTTTTAATTCATGGTTCTTTCTCTTTTTCTCTCTTTCTTTCTTTCTTTTGTTATTTATTTATTTACTTCCTTCCTTCTTTCTTTATTTCTTCCTTTATTTCTTTCTTTCTTTCTTTCTTTCTTTATATTTCATTTTGATTTTGTGTTCACTTATAACATTTCCTTCATCATTTTCTAGATAATCTTTGTTTCTACTTATTTATTTATTTTGCGGTTTTCTTTGAATTTTTATTTATTCTTTCCATTGATAAAAAACAAACTTATAGTTTATTATTTTTTGCTTCTTTATATATTTATGTATCTATATTTTTCTTTTTTGTTGGTTTTACTTTCCCCGATAACATTGCGTTCATCATTTTTTCTATTATTTTTTTTACTTATTATTTCTTAGATTTTTCGTTTATTGTTTTTATTTAATCTATGACATTTATCATTAATTATATTAGGTTTGATATTCATTCCTTTTTTAGTTTTTGTTATTTAAACTAAAATCTATTGTTCTTTATTTCTTTATCATTTCTTTATATTTTTTCCTTTTTTCTGTTTCTGTTTTCCTTTATAAAATTCCGTTCATCATTTTCTATATTAATTTTTACCTATTTTTTCATTAGGTTTTTTCTTTTTTTCACTATCATTTATTCTTAATTTTATTTCGATGTTTTGTTTACTATTCTTCTTGATTTTTAAAACTTTTCTTTCTCCTTTTTTTGATTATATGGCCTTTTTTCCTCTTTATTATTTTTACATTGTTCGCAAAATATTTACTCATTTTCCGTTTCCGACTAAGATTTGTTTGCTTTTTTGGTTAATTTTCTGCTTCATTTCGTATATCGAGAAGACTGCTTTCCTGTCCCTCATGCATTCTACTGTTTTCATTACTTTCATTACTTTTTCTTTACTTCTGTATAAATTTCTGCTTTCCTTATTCTTAATCATTTTTTTTTCTTTTTGGTGGTTACTTTCTTTTTATTTTCTTTATTTTTCTTTCCTAAATTATATTTTATGCATTCTTTTTATTTTGTATTTCATCATTCTTTATTCCTTTATCATTAAGTTTTTTTACTTTTTTTATTTTGGGGATTATTTTCTTTTCCCATAATTTATTCCATGTTTTCCTTATATTATTCTGCATTCCGTTTTTGCTTGGTATTTAATCATTCTTTGTTACATTTTTTGTTTACTGCTTTTCATTTTGGTGATTATTTTTCTTTTCGTTTTCTTTCCTTTTTCGTTTTTCTATATTTTTTCTTTCATATTTATTGTTGTGATCCCTTTTTTCATATGCATTAATGATTCGTTTTTTTTATTCATTCTCTATAAAATATTACTCCTGTCATTTTTCTCATTGTGTTAATATTTCATTGTTTTTGTGATTGTGCTGTCAAGACCTAATCAGGTTCTTGTCGATACGGATAAATTTCCGAGAATTTCGAAACAAATTCTTTGATTAATATTTCTTTTCATTTTGGCGCGTAATTTTTAATTTTTTAAAAGATTTTTTCCCACGAATTACATTCTATTTCATGAAACATATTCATCCCACGAATTACATCCTATTTATTATGAAAACTATGAAGAATTTTCTCTAGTTCTTCATTTTTTCATTTATTTTGATATTTCTTTCATTCTGTCGTGTAATTTTTAATTTTATTTAAATATTTCTTAATCTCTATTCTTTTTATTTATTCATTTATATTTGAAAAATGATTTCTCAATTTCCATTGTTCCTATCTTTTCATTCATTATTTTCTTTTACATAACCTTCATTTTTATTCTTGTTTTCTATTCCTTACAAAATGATTGTTCAATCATTCCCTGCCATCAACCCTAAATTTTTCAGTAACGTTGTTTCCGTATTTAGGCTCCAATTAACCCGCATGTTCCCTTGTCAACATTTCCTCTTAATGTTATCTAAGCAATAAAATGTATTGCTTTTTCTATCTTTTATGCATTCAACATATTCATCCCACGAATTACATACTATTTCACTTAGAAATAAGTAAAAAAAACTCAACTATCTATTTTTTTATATATTTTTAATCAATATCTCCCCACGCCGGGCTTTTTCAATCATATCTTCTTCCTATCAGTCAACACGTTTGTTTTTTTTTCTTTTACACATTTCTATACAGATTTTCAGCTACTTTCCACAATTCTCCTTTCTAGACTTCCGTCATTTTAAGGAGTCGAATCAACATTCTGAGAAGGCATGCATTTAAACGATACATTACTTGTTATGTTCCAGCCAATAATAGGATCGCTCCTACTGCAATTTATTTTTATCTCCTCCCTCTCCTTCGGTAAATTCTATGAATATTAATGATAATAGTAATATATGTTATTGTGCATTGAGAGAAATATTTATCATGAAACGTATGAAGAGTTTTATCTATAAAATATTCAGAAAACAACGGCTATATTGACGCACATATGAAGAGAGAGAGAGAGAACTTGCAGATATATCATTTCATTACAGAAATCTATCTGGGCAATCCAATGTATTGAAACACACGCACACACACGCGCATATATATATATTATATATATTAGTAGTACAGATGATTTACATAAAAAAACAAAAAACAAAAAGTGCACCACTAAAATCAAGATTGCTTGATGAAGAGAGTCTATCTCGAAACAGAAATTTCCGTGTCGCAATATATATATATATATATATATATATATATATATATATATATATATATATATACTGTTACTGAAGATAGACTACAGGCATGAAACTAACTGTCATCAGGCAGTCATGATTCCCGTGTATAGACTGGCATATTAGTCTTCATAAAGAAGAAAGTTAGAAAGTTGAAGACATGGTGAGATTGAGAGAGAGAGTGACAAAAAGGAAAAAATACTTTGACGAAAGATTTTGTGAATGATTAAGTAAAGATGAACATTTTTTTTCATCATTTGCGGTGACATAGGCTTTAACACATCCGAAGTTAACTGACAATATTTTCGGCCTATTGCAGTTTAAAAATGTGAAAATAGTCGAAACATTTTTTTTAGTATGTCGATAATACTGATAATGATTTGAACGATCGGCATTAATCAATAAAAGAAAGAAAAAGAAATAAACACATCGTCTTGTTTATGCCCAATTTTGATTCGGTCAGACATTTAGAGAATATAAAATTAAAATAAAAACAAACAAATGATTGTTAAGTAATAAAATAAAAATCTATTAGGTGGATTCTGGTTTCTTGTACACGAGCACACACATATATCTGTATGTATAAACCTATAGCTTTATTAATTAGTATAAAAATATTACTTTTAATGGATACTCATATTTGAAAAGATGCTCGTTTTTATTATTAAACAGCATATCTATTTACATCTACTGGCCTGAATTATAATAAAAAACATTTTGGAAAATAGGTGGCAAGATTCAACCCTGCGTTACCTAGTAGAAACGATCATTAAATCTGACCTCTCGACTAAGTAGGACCTCCCAATCAAACAAAGCCCAATAAAATATCACCCAATAAATTCTGAGCCTAACTCATAAAACAAATATTACGCAAACGACATTATTCATCAACATAGTCTCCTTCTAGGGTGATACGCTGATTCCAAATCTTCTCTACCGATTCGATGTCTTTTTGTAGAACGATTTGTCTTTGGCATCAAAATAAGCCTTAATTTTCGATATCACGTCTTCTTTTTTCCTTTCGTGGAACATTCTTTTGCGGTTTGTGAACAGTCAGCAATCGGGGATGCAAACCTGAATAGGCTGGATGCGGAGCCATTTGAAGTGCAATTAATGTAGTTTTGCCATCGTTGGGATCGACTTGTGACACGGTGTGTTGTCTTGGTAAATGATGCCTTTAAACGAACCAATTCTTATATTGGGTTGTAAGGTATTTTTAGAAAGGGTAGACACATTTTATTTTACTAATATCTACGAGTGGATGGAATAGAGTTCCTATTAATGTTGTGTGAGTTTATTTTCTTTTATTTATACGATATTTCTTTTTTACTTTAAGGATTAAACATGGGTATTAGTTGCCTTTTTGATGAGATTATTTTATGTGAATGAGGTATTTTTTCGTTAATTAAATTTTTAACGAAAAATATTTTCGATGTTTACATAACACTGTTAATTCATCTCTACGGTTCGATAGTTCGCTATTGTTGGGGTACTTTAGAATGTGTAACTTTTCACTTAAGTATAAAAAGCAAATGTCGTTAAGCGAGTTGCAGGCTCTAGTTTTTTCCAAGATTTTCCATTTTACTCTGCGTTTCTGTTTTGTGTCCTTTAATTTACAAAAGATATGCAGAAAGGGATGTTTGGTTTCAATATAAGTTGTTTTTGAATGATGTTAAGTGCATGTACCACCGCTGCTTAAATGTGTTCTTTGTAGATCCGATATACACTTTATCTATATTGGAGTTTTCAATTGATGGTATATTGCATTGATAGACAATTGAATTTATTTTACATCTATTTTGTAATAGGCAATTATTGAGGTTTCTACAATTGCATATGTTTTTATTGTTGTCCTCTTTATTATTTTGGTAGTTAATTTTATTTTGATCCACGAGTTGATTTAAGATATATTTGCTATGATTAGTTATGATTTTGTCGAGGTTATTTGTGCAACTATAACTTAGTTTAAGTGTATTTTTGTTAAAGATTTTACTTAGAGCGTTGTTACTGGAGAAGTGTTTTTTAATTAAATTGAGGAACTTCTATCCTAACTTGGTGTTTACTATTTGGTTGAAAGGAGGTGTTTTTGTATCCATTTTTTAGGGACTTATTGTAAAGACTTTTATGTTTGTCAAATATTTCTTCACTGGAAGAGTTTTTACTAATTCTATATTTTATGGAGGAGGGTATATGTTTGATTATACTTGGGGGGGTGATTTGACTTTGGGTGAATGTATAATGGATATTCATTGGGTTTTATTTATTGTTGGTAATTATTATTTACTACGTCGAGTATTACATCGAGGAAGGTTACTACTTTTAAATTAATGTTGACTATTACTTTTAGGCTTAAACTTTTGAATTTTACTTATTACACGTACTTAACCAAGAACGACCATAATATAATAATGGCCGTCAAGACATCTGTTCTTATCCATAATCAAGAACAATGGATAAAATTAACTCTATTAAATAATTCATAGAATATTGAAAACGAACCTATTAGAAGTCAAATAACATCAACTCCATATCTGTCATAACCAATTCTGATGTATATTCAAGTCACGTAACCAAATAACGTGCGTTGTGGATATCGGCTCGGAAAGAGAAATCGGAGTGCCAAGTTCGAATTCCAGTTGAATTCATTACATTCACTTACGCTCAAATAACCTTGGGAAAGGCATTAATCCCTCGCCTCTCCCTCCAGTTATGGGTTAAATAGCAGGAGGATTACGTAATATAGCATTGGTTGGCAAACACAGCAAATAATGGCAGCCTTCTGCGACAAAATCTTCGTCCCAGTTAATAATGTCAGTGCGATATTCTCTAGCAAAGTAACGCATTACAAAAATAAATGCGAGTAACACATATTGTATATTATTCGTCGTTACTTACTAAAAAATATATTGGTCGTTTCAGCGGTAACTTAGCTATATTTGCGTAATTTTAATTTTTATTTTATTTTAGCACGAATTATTTGTAGCAATGGTCTAGAAATATCGGATAATTCTAATGTCGGTTGATGCACATCGTACTTTCTCTAAGTAGTGGTTTGGTCTATTTCTAGTACCTGTAAGACGTTGAGCAATAAAGGGTGACCGCATGAGAATCAGATTCAAGCCTTATTTATCACAGGAGTTTGAACATGATTTAACCGATAAATAATTATTATTCCCTTTCCGAAATGTGCAGATGACGCTTATTACCTTTTACTAATATGCGTAATAACATCTGTTGATAAATCTCGCATCTTCTCTAAGGCACACGTTGGAATCGGTACTGTACGCTGACCTTACAATATAATCTTCTTTATGTGCCGTGTCTCCTTCAGGAAATAGGGGATTATTACTCTCCACATTTTCTCTCCTTTGTAGCTTTTAATAATTTTTGTCTTGTTATTTCTTCTAAACCCTGTCCTGTCATCCATTTACTCATGTTCACTAAGTAGATTTTGTTTGGTTTCACTTTGTCACTCTTGCTTTCAATTTGAATAGTGTGTATTAGACTTCCCAAGCGCTCTTTCCTCATTATGTTACCTAAAATTCTTCTTCTGATGTAAATTATCATTTCGTTTTATTTTTCATTTTCTAGAAAATTTTTCTGTTGCTCACATAATTGGTTAATGGTATTTTCAGCAAAAATCTTCAGAACTACTTTTCTGTTATTTCACGTTTCTTCATCTGTGAGGTGAGGAGATGGCCCAGCATTCACTGCCATACAAGTCAGCAGATATCGTAACAGTTTAGCACTTTTTACCTTGTTTCTAGCAAAAATTGACAATTGCATGATTCAAACCCGAGTTTGATGTTTGGCAGGTTTGCCGTACTAACGAACTGTCCACGAGCTAAAAAGTATTACGTTACTAAACTCGGATACTTTCTGATAATTAATGTGGAACGACATAATGAATATTATTATGAATTGTCTTACACTCGGCCTGTTCTTATTGTAGATAAAATAATGTAAAGTACGTCAAGAGAATCGCAGTAGAAAAAGAAGACGAGAAATAATAAAAGTGAATGTATCTTTGTAATGTCTTCTGGCAAAAAACGTGATGATCGACTGGGTCTAGCAATGTTATTCAAAAAATATATTCGATCATAACATTCTCCATCTATCCGATATTTTTTATCAATTGTTATTTTTATTGGCAAGAATACAACAGTAAATGAGCAAAATGGGCAACGTCTAACCAGCTATTGTAGCATCAAGCAATCATCAAGCTTTGGTGGAGGTCAGGCCCGTTCTCTCCTTAAGGCAATTGCTGACATCTTTGATAATCATGCTTTTACACAACTTAGTATATACTTGGTAGTTAACTGGTGCTAGACACAGCGTCTATGATATTGTTTTGTCACGATTATTAAAAAAAGCAAATAAAATTTTTACTATAAAATATATTTTCGCTTTGAATGAAGCGTACAACAATGTTCTCACAAGATTTACTAAGGTTTTACTGTGACACGATCCGGAAAGAGTTATAAGCCTCGGAATTAATCCCGAGTGGTCACAAAATTATCATCAGGTATGCAATCTTGATAGCTGACACAGAGAGGAAATTCGAGGAGTAAGTAATCGAACGGGAGAAGAAAGGATAAAACGTTAATTATAAGAAATATGTTTGACAGTAAAACTAACCGACAAATTTGAGACGTCAGATTTTTTTTCCTTCGGAGCGTCGCCTTTTTATCAGACATACAAATAAAACACCATAATATTTCCTCGGTTTAATTTATTTTATTCTACCTTTAATAAAAAAAAAGATTAACGAACAAAATCAAGTTGAAATTGATATTTAAAAAAATACACGTTGATGTGACAGCTGCCATACTCAAATACTTGTGAAGTTATTTAAAACTACGCTGTTAATACAAACTAACTTCAAAAACAGGTAGTACTCTTTGGTATAAGAAAACGAAACAAAGCATATTTATAATTTCACATGAAAATTAATCTTTCTTTTGGAGGGGTCTATCATTTTTTTTATTATCATATAGCCAAAGCAAAGCATTTTACTGCCACTGTTTTGCAGGAGGTTACATAGTAGGAAAGTTATGAGAAATATGGACGGGTAATATGGGGTGTCAGGAAATGGGTAAGAGATCGATCAGAATACAAATGAGAGTGGAGATGACGGAGAATGAAGCATGAGAGAGAGGGTGCAAGTTAGTGAGATAGGAGATGACTATTGACTTTACAATTACATTTTTGGTGATTGTAGCTGTCAGGAAAGCAATTAAACAGAAGGGAATTCCACAGGCGGGAATTGCGAGAGAAGAAGCTAATGGAGTAAAATTTGCGTTTACAATTTATTGGTTTCAAAGTAAAATGGTAGGACCTCGAAGAAATTCATATATAGGGGTCACCACTGAACTAGGGTTCATCGGAGCAGAAGCCGTTAAATATTTGTAGAATTGCGCCGGTGAGAAAATGACTGCATCCGAGCTGCCAAGTTGGGATCGATCACATTACAGATTCTCCGTTAGATTTTGTCAAGGACATCTAGGTGGATAGCGGAAGCACCCGACCAGATATATTCAATGCACGGGCGGATGGTAGATTTATATATGTGCAAGATTATTTCTGGCGGAAAAAAAAACTTCATGGCCCTACACAAAGAAACGACATTCTCAGCAGCGGATTTAGCTATGTATTCTATATAGCCATTTCACTTGAGTACTGTTGTGAGAGTTAAGCCGAGGAAGCCCAGTTTTTTGGTTTCAGCTAAGATTTCTGCTAAAATGTTATAAAAATAACTTAAAGATTGAAACGTTCATGTCTATCATAATCATTTGTGCAACATTATCATTTTTCGAGCAAAAGTATGGCGAAGCATGCCATACTTTTTTAGATAGTAAAGATTTAGTCATTATAATACCATGGCTAGTTTCATGAGATATCTCCAATATTTACTCTTGCAAAGTTTTTGCAATAACAAGGCGTGTTCCCCTAAGAAATAAAACTGATTCAATTCGTTATATTTGAATACTGTTTTATTATGCTTGTTTCTGGACACACATTGTTCCGTACATATTTAAACATTTCATGTATAGTAGTGTCTTCCAGAGAATGCAGAGTAAATTCTGACAAAAACCATTTAAAGAAATTTAAATACCGAGAATGGTGATGGAAAGAGGACATTGAAATCCGAAGACGCTTTGGCATCGCCAAGGACTCATTTCAAAAGCTAACCAGAGTACTGAGATACTGGAAAACCTCATTAGAAACAAAGAAAAGAGTACTGGATTGCAATGTGATATCTGTTCATCTGTATGGAAGTGAATGTTGGATGATCTAATCAAGGATGAAGAAAAGGCTAGAAGCAACAAAAATGTGGTTTTACAGAAAGATGCAGAGGATACCCTGAACTGAGCATGTTAGCAACGATGAGTTGTTGGAGAGGATGCAAACGAGAAGAAAACTAATATTTAACACCAGAAAGAGACAACTGTGGTTCGTTGTACACATAATGAGGAAGAAGGGCCTGGAGAATTTGATACTCACAGGTCGGATAAAAGGAAGGAGAGACAGAAAAGCAGCGCGGGACGTACTTGTTACGTCTGAGCAAAGAGATGGCGGAGCGGGGTTTAGAAAAGACACCACGGGAAAAAATTGAGACCGACATGAGACAGAGCCAAGTGGAATGCCATGATCGCCTACGTCACGAAGGGGCACGGCACATGAAGACGATACTTTGTTAGTTAATCTTGGATTGCCTACAGGTAAAAAGTCCATAAGAATGGCTCATTACGCCTTCTTGTGCTAACGTTTTCCTCCTTACGTCAAGTGTAAAGGTCAAATTGAATCAGTTGCTAGGTCTGCCGCCAGGAAAGTTGGTGCACTGTCTCGTGCTAGACTATTTTTCACCCCGAAAATTTCCCGTTTCATTTTCTCTTTAAAGTCTGGTTCAAAGTGTCTTGCGTATTTGAGAGATGTGTAAACCAAAATCTTGGACATGACAAAGATAATTCATGGGTATGTTCTTTGTGTGAAAACAACAAGAACGCTAACAGCTAAATTCATAAGCGTTTTTTTTTTATCAGATGCTGTGTATGCGATTCTAAATTCTCAAAATGTATGTTTGAGTTAAAAAATATTATAAGAGATTTATTTTGGAAAACTAAACAATGTTTGGATGTCTTGAGCTTAGACTTCATTTCACATTTGCGTGATCACACTCCGCAAAAAACAAAAAACAAAAAAAAAACAAATCTAGGAACAGCTGCACCATAATTCCTACTGGATATAATATTACGTATATCTTATCAAACACATAGTGACGTGTATCTATATATCTATCATTACGAGTTAGTTACGAAAAGTTATCAGGTACATCTATTTTCAAACGTTTGACCAAATTTAAAGTAATTCGTGAAATAACCTAACCTTATCAAGAGCTTAGTAGGATAGGAGACTCTGTGTCTAATCTGTAGTATATTGTTACCCTCCCATTTCTCTTTGTGGTTGACCTGTGGACAGACAAATTCTTCTCGTGCGAGATAAATGAAATATGTGTTAGTAGATAAAAATACCCATATTATGTATTTACAAAGAAAATCACTGCTATCAGTAACATCCTGTTAACAGACCAGTCAGTCAGGTAAGTGCCATAGGTGATACAGGCTTAGGCGATCCTGTCTCGCAAGAACCATGACTGACTGGGTATAATATTTTCCCGCACTAGGTTGCCATTACTTTTTGCGCTAGACTGGTTGCCAGCCATAGAACCCAATCTGCCCTGTTATTTAAGCCATAAGTGGAGGGAAGAGACGGATTAATACATTTGCACGTAGGTGAATGCAAGGAATTTAACTGGAATTCGAACTCGGCTCCCAGATTTGTTGTTTCAAGTTGATATCCACTCCACCACAACGCACATCCTCTTAACAGAGCAGAGCAGCCTACAAAAGATACAAATCCAGCGGTGCCGTATACTACATAAATGTATCAGAGACAGATATATTGCCATTATACCAATGGGATTCTTCTAACAGAATAACTTTCAATAAATAAATGACAATACACAACAATCATCAGAATGTACGTTCTAGCCCTGATTCATTTGCTTTTATAAAAATGAAGTGGTTAGCGTTAGAAAAAATCGGGGTCAGCCGAAAACAGGCAAAAATTGATGATTTTTTTTCACATTAGAAAAAGAAAAAAAAACTTGTTAAACGCTTTGACAATTTCATTTACAACACTCTTTTCCTTAATTTTCGATACATTTCGAATTCACTCATCCGCATATTGAATTATCAAAAGTAGTGTATCCATTTTACTCATATCAACCTATGATATGAGGCAATATATGGAAAGAGTCCATATGTTAAGCATTCCATCCGTTAGGATTTCTTCAAACTGGTTTTGTTGACATTGTTATGATTGCACGTGTGCATGCACGATATGTGTTAGTCATTCAAAAGAACCTTTAGAAATAATTTATTTTCATGTCGACAGTATGGTATGAAAGAAACAATGATATATATATTTTATAAATCATGAGACAGTATTGAGTGTTCTTCATTTTTGTCTTAATATATATATATATATATATATATGAGAAATCAGAGCTGTAAGTTGTAAGTTAGAATTTGTTTTTTGTTCAAATTCGAACTTACAGCTTACAAATCTATTTTCCATTTTCCACCCCACTTACCTCTGACTCTTAATTCGCCAATATAAGGTCAAGAATTTTCCATCGTCTTTCACACTACCTGATGAGACATTGTCCTTTCAATATAGAAACAAAATGTACATTATATAGTGGATAATAATTTGTGAATGTTCTAAACTATAATATATATTTTCGAGAAAGCAAACATACGTGGGAGTTTTAAGACTATAAATTTCAGAATTTATTGTTGAAGACCCAGAACACTCGCTGGCTTCCGGCGGCTCTTCGTGTGTGCGAATCTTACCTGCTGCCCTCTTCATCCACACAAGCGTCATCGACAAAGAATCACAGTATAAAATTACATTTATGTTCCTCGTTGTTTGTTCAAATCTCGCGGCAGTATATAACATATCGATATCTTTTAAGTAAAATACCACAGGAATTGTTGTGCAAATACTTTTGGCAAACACTTGCATATTGTTTTCACTGGAAAAATTTCCCCCATGAAAACGTTTTGCATTGAACGGAAAAAGTAATAATCATTTGGCCCAAGGTCAATTAATTATGAAGAGTTTTTGGAACAAAAAAAGGAATTCGAAAAAGTATCCTTACATTTTTCTTGCTCTACAAAGTTTTCCATTTTTAAGAACGAGCACAACATTCCTTTAATCCATTGCGTAAGCGGCAAGTGTTGTGTAAAGAAAAGGAAGAAACTACATTTAAACGACAATCCTAACATCTTTAGGCATTTAAAACAACATGCCAGGCCGCATAAACAATTGCGCGAAATCCTCGTCGAAAACACAACCATACTTAAACAATAAACAAAACAAAAAAATTCTCGAAGCCATATACATAAATAATGAAAACCAACCTAAACAAAATAAACTACGAAATCTCCACAAACATATTTAAATGCTTATAATAGATAATACAAGCGATATGTTATCCAAATGGCTTTCTAAATTTAATACTTCTCGCTCACACTCTGGCGTGGTCATGTATGACTTCACAAGCTGTTGTGCTAGTTTCGCTTCAAGCACGCATGCATGTTGCTTTGAAAATCTTCCATGCAAACAAAATAGACGACTAGTAATATTGTTCGTCCGCGAACTGTTTAATGCACCTAATATAATTGTCATCTTTGATAATGTCTGATGTAAGCCGAAAGCTCAGAAAGTATTAAAAAAACATGTATCAATATTGTTATTTTCTTTCTTCTTTCGGCGATAATGCTATTAAGATTTTCAGACGATATGAAAAGATTTTAGTTAAAATAAAATGTCCCTCCACAGGTTCCTGTTTCTTGTAGCTCTTAAAATGTTTCGCCTTTCTGTTATTTCTTGCAAAACCTATTCTGACATCCATTTCCTTGAGGTCCTTCAGTAAGTCCCGGACTGCTTTTCCATCTCCCTCTTTCTTTCTTTTCACCCTGTGAGTATCATATTTTCCAAGCTCTCCTTCTTCATTATGTGTTCTAGGAATTTACACTGCCTCTTTCTGATTCCTGATATAATTCTCTATTTTGTTTCTATCCTCTCCAAACCTCATCGTTGCTCACGTGTCCGGTCCGTAAAATCCACAGCATCCTTCTGTAGAACCACATTGCTGTTTATTCGGTTTTCTTTTTCATCTTTGAGAAGATTTCCAGCATTCGTTGTCATACTGGAGGATATATATCGCGTAACAGTTATCTTATTTTTTTGTTTCCAACGAAATTTTCCTATCTCATAACACTCAGCCTAGAATACATCTTTGTTCTTCTCAATACTTATTTGGTTTTCAATGGTGCACCTGCTCTTCTCTGTTAGAAGATTTCCCAAGTATTTAAATTTATGTGCATGTAAGTTGCCTTTTAGGTTCCTCTTTTCCCTGATTACCATGCATTCTATAGTTTGGCAGTTTATAATTACTACTCTCTTTCCGCTTTCCTTCGCTACCTTATGTAGGAAGTGAATAGATTCGAACACCGCTCTCTGATTTCTCATTTGGATTCGATATTCATTACACTAAAACGCACATCATATAGGTTCGAAAAACTTTTCTAGTTGTGCTTGAATGGTCCCTCAGCATAATTTATATTGCAATCGTGTTTTTGGTTAGAAACCATCCGACCGTGCATAGAATATTGTTGTCATAACTGGTCAAGCGCCCCTTTCTGTTCATCTCAAGGATCTCGACAGACTCTAAAGGAGAATCTGTAATGTGATCGGACCAGACCTAACAGCTCCACTCCAGCCACTTTCTCACCGGATAGATGCTGCTTCCCTTTCTCACTTCTACAAATATTTTCATTTCTTCTGCTTCGGCTAACTAAGGTTCCGGGAACCCCTCCCACTACACAAGAATGTACTCTAGCGACCAGACTAGCAACAAGATCTCACCATTTTATAGTTAAATCCACTAAATTCAGCCGACAATTCTACTCCCTCCTTCTCGCACTTCCCGCCTATGGAACTCCCTTCCTTATACACGGTTTCCCGACGGCTACAATCTCCAGGAATCTAAATGCAATATCAATTGCTATTTCTTATCCACTTGACTCTAGTCCTTCCCTCGTCCTTTCTATATCACCCCGTGTATCTGGTTCTTTTCCTTTCTCAATCTACCTTCGCAACTGTCATCACAACTGTGTTACCATCCTTCATTTGCCCTTTCTTTGACACCTCCTGTAACTGGTTCGTCTTTCTCTTCACTCTTTTCCTGCCCAAACCTTTACTCTCTTCTGTTGCTACCTGCGCATCAGTGGGGGTATTGCCTTTCTTGGTGTGTAACGTTTAAAACAAAAATACATTTTAAAAATTTACTTCATTTTTTATTGATAAATGGGTATCCAGTGAAGAAAGCCTGTATATATTAAAAGTATAACTGTAACCTGTATTATTGCTATATTGAGACTAAAGCTAAATTATTCATCAGTTTACAGGAGCTATTATAATTGTTTCTCCTACAAGAAACAAATTTAATTTAAAGAAGATCTAAAGTCTCAACCTTCTAAAATGTTTCGTCTTTCCGTAATTCTGACCGAAAAAAATAGTTAACCGTGTGATTAAATATTAAAAAAAGAGAGGGAAAAAACAAATGTCAATGGAAAAATCTCATGAATAACCTCTGCAGCGAAACATTTCTAAATCTCTCACTTTTTTTTTTTTTTTTGATGGCCGGCAAATTCAATCTTCTTCCAAATATAAACATACTATTTCCACTGTACAGAGTGCATGTGATTGACGTCTATTTGTTACTTCTGAAGCTTGCATTTATGACTTAAACTGCACGCTGTTTTCAAAAGAGATTTTCTGTTGTGTTTCAGCCTTAGGTGAAAATTAATACATTTGCATTTTAGTTGATACAGTAAAGAATTATATAAGTGGATAAGTTGAATTCTTGCATGAGCATGATTTATTGAAAGTTGCTAGAATTAATCTTTACTATGTTTTTTTTAAAAATCAATTCCCCCGAGGCAAGACAATAACTAAGATATAAAGGGTTACATGATGTGAAAGAGAGTCAGAAGACATTATAAGGAATCCTAAAACATTGACGTATGGATGAAACCAATCCCGACCTAAAAGTCCGTGTTCTTAATTCCCAGTAAACACTGATCTTCAAAAAATCAATTGCAACGTCAATCGTTATCTTCTGCCTTCTTAAATCTTGTTCTTTAAGTGTGTTCTATATTTAATAGTAGTTATTTCATATATTCTTTAGAATTCAATAATCTCATATATCTTAGTGGCCTTATTGCCTTGCTTATAGCTAAATGATTAAATCAAAACAGAGATCAAGCGATGAAGTCAATCCTAAACCGGAAACAAACGATAAACTGTTGCTCCTGTTCTAAATACCGAAGAGAAGTTTCAACCGGACGATAGGTGAATGCATCTACTCCTAATACCTAAAATTATATCTATGTCTAATCATTACATTTCCGATCATTTTTATTTTCCCATTAATTAATAAATACCTGCACTCTCCAAAGATTAATTGTCGTTAATGAACTCAGATAATTTATGACATGTCATAAAATTTTATTTCGTCACAATTTACGAGTGCTACTGTCATCACGTAATACTGCACTGCCTCCCTCATCATCCGGTCACCAGTAAATAAAACAGATTCGTCTCTCTTTTCTCGTGAGGAATGTGGCTACACCTCAGATAGGATAAAAGTAAACCTATCAGGTGCTTAATAAACATTCTTATAGGGTCAACGACTATCTAGTTCAAGAGAGTAAGTTGGGCTCTATAAATATAGAAGGGGCGATGTCATTTAACTTACGTTATGAAAATAACACTGATATCTCATTTTAATAGATATATTCACCAAAATTGCACAAAATAACTTATAATACTACCGAGAGATTCCATTCAATATAATCACAGTTGCCTTATATCAGTTGCGAATATCTCCAGACGGCTTCAGAATCTCATGCGACTCTTGTTTAAGTTGATGAATGCTGCCATAATTCTTGCGTTCAGTTTATCATTGGCGTTAGAGTTTTGTTGGTTTATCGCTTAACTAAGCCAGCCACGTAATAATCAAGGGTTTTCCGCATTGGGTGTTAAATGGCTAGATTTAAATAGTGATCTGGGGGTAAAAGTTGTCTGACAGCCTGACTGAGTTTTCCTGCTTGTGTGGGATGGCACAGAGTTCTGTTGACAGACATAGGTTCTTCCCGTAACCACCCTCTTGACTGTTTTGCGGTTCTACCTCCTCAAAAATGTGATGTGGGACTCAGTGTAATGTCTGAGGCCATCACTAAAAATTATTATTAATTATCGAAAAAATTAGAGTGAGTTTTCCGATCTGCCGTACATTCATAATAACCATTAGACTCTTTCTGAAGCCTATGCAATGTTCTCAGATTGACACGCAAACACTATGAAATGTTCGTATTAAAGATTTCGGTTGCGAATGCCAAGCAATACAGAATGCGGTTTCAACATTTCTGGCGGAATGAATTGCACAATGGTCTTCTTTTTCTAACGGTGGTGCGCAACAGATCCTACTATACTGTGTAAGTGACAAAATTAAAATCAAGCAACACGCATGCACAAAATTCAAAATATAAAATGGCGATGTTTTACCTCTTGCACTGTGCATATGTATCCAGTGTAGTGATAACATGGCCAAAACTGAATTCTCCAGAAAATGAGTGCTTTTCCGTTGAAATAAACAACGAAGTTTGTGAGAACAATTCAAGTCTTTATTTTGTCTGCGGTCTGACCTAAAATGAAATGGGATCCATCAGGTCTATTTGCTGTAGTCACGATACGCACGAATGAATACATCATCGACTTTCATTTCAGTTAACTGGAGGGAACTGGACAAGTGCTCAATTGTTCAAAATCGCCACTCAGTCATGGAATTGGCAATTAAATTATGATGATGTTGGTCTACTGTATTGAAGTTTAACATTCCCCTTCATTTAAATGGGTTGCCTTCGTAAGTAAACATACATATACGTTATAAAAAGCGTTTATCCTAAAGAAAGTATTGTTAAACACTCTGTGTTTTACACTTGGGGATTTTAATTGTCCACAACTTTCACTGTCTTGTCGTTCTTAGCAACGTCTCTTTTTGTCTCCGCTCTTTAATTCATTTATAAAAATTCATTAAATAGTTTAATCGCTATTTCCATGCAACTTTATGTCTTTTGTAGGCCCCGTGTGTTTTCAGTTTCCTAAGACTTGTTATGTGTAACGAAAGCTTTAAATATCCATTTTAAATATTTGGTCTTGTAGTTTCTATTTATTTAAAACCTGTTTGCTTATCGTTACAGTTCAAGACATTCTCAGCATCTTTTTGTTCAACCATGTCTGTGTCTTTTGCAATCTCTTTTTCTCTTCTGTAAGGAAAATATTTGTTATTTTATAGATATGACTTGGCCGTCCAGCACTTCTTTCCATGTTTTTAAATATCTTAATGCAGATATAGTACTTGATCTTCTCATCATTGTGATCTACAGCTTACAACTAAACAGGCTTATCATCTACATTACGTATTAAAGTTAAACTATATCGTTGCTACTCATTTATATATATATATATATATATATATATATATATATATATATATATATAATGTTGTGGAACCAAGACTCACCTCAACATGGACTCACCCACTGCTATATTAATAGGTGTGTGATAGCAGTAGAATGGGTGCTAGACAGTGAGGGAATAAAAGACGACGAAGAAACCGCGCTCTCAATTTAGATCAGTCCAAGGCATTTGATAGGGTTGACCATCGTTACCTGGCGGATGACCTGCAGGCCGCTGGATTCGAAACCAACATCTACCGCTGGATTAGCCTCCTGTATCAATCCCCCACGACTGTGGTACAGGTGAACGGAAAGTTGTCGGGCGTCCTGGCGCTGTCTAGGTCGGTCCAACAAGGTTGTCCACTGTCGTCCCTACTTTATGCTTTGTCCTTGGAGCCTCGCCTTTGCCGGATAAGGGACAGGTCGTGCAGTCCGGCCCTACGTGGAATCGCTGTCCCTGTCAGTGCTTGAGCCAGTGTTTCTGCGTACGCCGATGACGTCACTACTTTCTTGTCCTTCCGGAATGACATCGAGGTGGTACAGAAGGCGCTTGAACGGTACGAACATGTGACAGGGACCAAGATTAACCGCAACAAGTCGTCCAGCTTGCGGATAGGTGCCTGGAGGGGTGTTATCCTCCCGAGGCCCTTCGAATGGATGGACGGTCCGGTCCGCATTCTTGGTGTGTGGTTGAGGCTCGACCTACAGTTGGAGAAAAATTGGTCTGAAGTACTAGCAAAGGTAGACGAGTCGAGCAAGCCTTGACGTCAAAGAAATTTGTCCTTAAAGGGTTTGGCTGAGGCGTGTGCTACATACGTCTTTCCCATTATCCTTTACCGGTTGTCAGTACTTCCACTTTGTAAATGGCGTAAGGAGGCGATCGAGCGTTTGCTATTCTCCATTCTGTGGAGAGGACGCAAATACAACGTCTCTGTTACCAACGTCCATGTCATGGGGGTCTAGGAATGCCATACCTGATGGGCCATAAGGTTGCGTCAAAGTTGTTTTCTCAGGCGAGCAATTTTGGAAGACTCATTGCTTAGGGGGATAGTGAGGGACATGTTCCCAAGCCTTACTATCAGTCCCCTCCATCTCGAGGCGGTGCCGTAGGCCTCGAGGGCGATCGAGTTTTCCCCTCGAATGTCTGGCAGCCCTGCGGGCCATTCCACGATCCAGTGAGCTTTCACGACCTAGGTGAGACTTCTATCGTTGGTTAGTAAAGGGCGTCGAGAAGGGTTCATTACGTGATGTGCTCCGCTTTTCGGAGGATGTGTTTTGCTCGTTCTGGTTTTGGGCGTCAGGTAGTGATTATCTCAGCAACTCTGAGTTTTCGCTCACCTGCCGATTCGCTCGAAATTGGTTGCCTGTCAATGACAAGGAGTTCATATGGTGCATGACGGATTTGCCAGATTGTGAACGATGCGAGCTTGGCTTGGAAGAAACGGCTTTGCACGCATTCTACCATTGTTCGCGGGTTCGCCCTCTATGTGACC
Source organism: Ascarosepion bandense (assembly GCA_037127315.1). NCBI lineage: Eukaryota > Metazoa > Mollusca > Cephalopoda > Sepiida > Sepiidae > Ascarosepion > Ascarosepion bandense. The sequence continues at coordinate 1,270,777 of JBBBDQ010001328.1, forward strand.
GGGTCGGCCAGTTGACTGCTAGTAACGCGCCGTGAGAGCTTGTGCTCATTGATCGTGCATTTGCCTGCGACAATGTGTCGCTCCCGTTTTCTGGGATGAAGCGTATGGTGTTTCTGTCGCTGCTATCCACGGCTCGAATAGTGATTTGGACGACGCGAAAGGAGGAAGTCTTGCGAGGTCTACGTCTTTCACATCAGGATCTGATCCGATATTTTGAGCTGATGCTCAAAATAAAGATAAGAACAGATTGGAAACGTTTGACTTTGACAGACTTCAGAAAAAGCTGGCTACATATATGGCGAGTCTGGTCCACGTGAACAGAGCTAGCCTTTGATTTTCTCTTTTAGATCTGCTGGTTATATCGGGGTGGAATCCTTTGGAACCCTCCCCTGTTTACGGTAGCTCTTTTGTGTACCTAGTTAATGTGAATGAATGTGTTCCTATCCTGGACCAGGCTTTCTCTTTTGTTATGATCCAAGTCGAGATTCTCAACCTCCTCAGTTTGTTTTGGTCTCCTTTTAACTCGGCTGGTTCAGCCTTTTATTGTCCCATTCCGCCAATTTTTTTACCCCCCTCCCCACTCCCTTAGCGAGTGTGCTTCTTGATTTCGCCGTTGGGCGGAATACAGCGGCCACTCTGTTTTCTGGGATGGTCGGTTCTTACTAACATTGATTATTATTTTAATTTTAAAATTTGTTGTATTTTCAGTTGATTTTTGGGTTCATTCCCCTCCCATCATTTCATTTTTCATTAAATATTTTATAATATTGTACATGGAATATCTTGTACATTTATTTTTATATTGTATATAAATATATTGTATATAAATATATTGTATATAAATACATTTTTAGTAAAAAAAAAAACAAAAAAAAATTGCAAATACGCTGCTTAGCGACTTAAAAAAGTTTTTCTCTGCTCCTTACTGAATTTTTTATTCTGCTAGAGAAAAAAATTGTAGATACTGAAGTAGTCAAAATTGAAGTTAACAACGGGATTCTAGGAAGAACTAATATAAGTGATTCTTTATTGTAATTGGCTTCCAATATTTTTCTCCTTTTTTGTGTCAACAAAAATGGGGAAAAATCTGCTTGATTTTTTGCTGTACCCTCCCTTTTTGGTCCTCGGGCTTTTCAAAGCGACAGCAATTTGTATTGTTTTGTGTATAAATCGCTGTAAATTGTTTTTGTAAAATTGACAACTTTCAAAAAATTATTGCTTTAAGGCCCATTTGGACCTGCAACAAAAAGCAGAAGAAAGACAGCTTTATCAGTAAAAGTGAGAAAACAAACTTGTTGATGGAAATGCATAAGCAACAGTTGGAATTCCATCAAATGACACTTCAAAATACTGAATTACATCACAAACAGCTTCGAAAAATCAGTGAACGGTTAAAAAAACTCTGAAGATACGATTTTTCCCAGAACACAATTTATAATTCAATGGAAACATTTGAATACGTACCGGACGAATGTAAAACTTTCAATGCATTTACAGACGTTGCGAAGATATCTTTAACGTAGATTGTAAACATTGGCCTAACGAAAAAATGGAGCGATTTCTTTTAAGAAAACTGGCAAGTACTGAACACTAAATTACATTTTGCCTAAAAAAACAACGAATCTGAACTTTGCAGAGACCATTAAACTCTTGTCAGAACTACTTGAACCAAATATCACCTTGTTCCATAAACTATGGAAATGCCTTAACACAGTTAAGGAAAAGCAACAAGACTTTGTTTTCAGCAGCAGTAAACAAGCTCTGCACTGATTTTTTAGATTAGCCAAGCCCACTGCGGATGACTTTAAGTGCTTGATATTTGCACACGGAATTGTATCTGCAGAGGACGCCGAAATTAGATGCCGAGTGCTCTCTAAGCTTGAAAATGAACAAGGAATGTCGATTCAGAAATTAGCTGAAGATTGTCAAAGGGGGATTTCTGTAAAAAGTGACGCAAAACAATTGAGCAATCCGGTCTATCTCAGATTAAAAAAATCAAAACCTGGCATACCCCGGAAAAAGACAAAATGCAAAACTCATAACAAACCGCAAACTAGACAAAACACGTATAAGCAAAATAAACCTCCCATACCATGCTACCATTGTGATATGTGGCATTGGATGAAATTTTGCCCAGTCAAGAATATTGCAAAAATTGCAATAAGAATGGTCATAGTTTAAACCAGTTTTATTATGCCAAAAACATCAAATCGAGAAAATTAAAATAAACCAGCCCAGTCAAATAATTGAAGTGATGGGAATTGAAGAAAATACGTAACTGTTGTTATTTTTAAAAACTCTATTAAATTTCAACTCAATTTAGGGAATGACCTGTCAATAATTGGCGTACGTAGAAAAAAATTAAACAGACCATAGATAGAACAAATAGACAGAACAGCGAAATTTGTGACTGGCGAAAATATTAATATATTAGAAGTTATAATAATAGTAAAGTTAAACGGAATTACTAAAAGCTTAAGGCTTACGTGTTAAACTCCTTCAACATATTCGGATTAGATTGGTTACAGAAATTCAACCTTTGGGATTATCCTATGAGTGCTTTTTGTAAGATGTTAAAAAGCACAACATCCGATTCAGGGAAGTTAAAAAGGAACTAAAACAGCAATTTCTACAGGTTTTGTCCAACGGCCTGGGAAAATATTCTAAATCTGGAAAAGTCCTGAACCAAATGATTTCAAAAGCTCCCAGAAGACTTGATCCTCTCAACAAAACATTACCAGTTCAAACAATGAATGGTCTAGCACAGATAAAAATCTTGGTCTGTACCCAAAACAGATATAAGCATTTACCCTGTAACAAGGTCTATTCACATCAGAATATTTATTCAATCATAAATAACAGTGTAACAAAAGCTACAACTACAACATCTGGAAGAGGTAAACGACTTGGATCATTTCAAACACTTGATCTATTATATCAGAATTACCTACTCTCTAAAGATGTTAAACATTCAACAAAAATCTTCAAGATAAATCCATCTAAGGATATTAAAAAAATATTACCTTTCTTCTTCTCCTTTCAAGGAATAAAATGAGAACAATTCTTGGAAGGGGGTGTTGTGGATCCAGACTCACCTCAACATGGACTCACCCACTGCTATATTAATAGGTGTGTGATAGCAATAGTGGGGAAAACACAGTAGCACTGTGCGTATGACCTCAGTCTACTACCAAGGACTATCCTTGATTCGTAAACTCTGCTTACTGTACCTTCTTGTTTGTAAACTTTTCTGTAAATACATCTTTCTTTAACCTACAGCTCGTGTTCCATGTTATATTTCCGTGGACCCACTTTTGGCTCCACATCAATATATTTTACGGAAATTAACGAAGATTAACGAAACTTGGTTATAAAAACCGACAATTTGAAATGATTTGTTTGAACATTATTTTTTTATCGATAGTCGTATTTAAGTAGATATTCTGTTCTTAATTAAACAGTATTATATACTTATCTATCTACTGGCCTTATTATTTACAATAAATTTTTATTACGAAAATGTGTGGATAGGGTTGGAATCCTGCTGATGACACATTTTTGTAATAACAATTGATCGTAAATAATCAGGCCAGTAGATATAAATATATAATACGGTTTAATTAAAAGCAGAATAACTACTCAAATACGACTATCGATAAAAAAAATGTTCAAACAAATCTTATATATATATATATATATATATATATATATATATATATATATATTCATTCTGTTTCGCTAAGGGGTTTGAGTTATTTTGCTTTTTTTCTTATCACTATAATGTAAGATAATCAGTAGTCGCTATATCAATATATATGCTTTTGGCATATCGTTATAAATATTTTAACGTCATTTTCTATGGCACAGGCTCACTCGTATAAGGTTGAGAACTAGGAAAATGTTACTAAGCTCAGACTGATTCGGATGAAGGTTTAATAAAAGTGGAACCGGTTAGATTTATAAATCTTTCCTATTTTTGCTTCATCTTATGATATATAAATCTTACTGAAACTAGCGAAACTTAGTTATAAACAACAGACCTTTATCGACATAGCTTCCCCTATGTGGATAGGGGTCGCAGGTTCAAATCCTGCCGAATGACACACATTTTCGTAATAAAAAATTATCGTAAATAATCAGGCTAGTAGATATAAATATATAATACTCTTTAATTAAAAACAGATTATCTACTTCAATAAAAATATCGATAAAAATAATGTTCAAACAAATCATTTCATAAATATGTGTACATTTAGGCAGCATATATTCATTCAAGCATTTATGTTTAAATAAGTTAGTCGTATTGTTTATTTATTTCGTTTTATTCCTCACAAATAGAATGGATTAATCTCTTCAAGTTGGAATTAAACCGTCAAGGAAGTTACCTGAAATTTTTATATACTTTATATTTTACAAAGTATTTTTCCATCTCACCGAAGATTTTCAGGCGTGAATTTCTAAGACAAATTAATGTAATTCACCTTTACGTTTTTTAGTTCATGCGCGTTGGACGTTGTATTGATTCAGAATTGTCTATATACAGGAGGCAACTAAATTTAAATTCTGTAAGTTTTGAAAAAAGATTAACATATCTAATAGCTTGTTTAATTTTTTTCATCACAAATATAATTAGAAAAGTGATTATTAATGTGTGTTTATTTAATTTTTTAATTTAAGATATAGACTTTTTGGTTTAGAAAATAATGCTGAATATGAAACAGTGGGATATGCACAAGAATGATGAAAAAGCCCATTTAAACATCCAGATAATGTATAAATATATTTAAAACTATTCGTAATGTTGATACAAAGTACCCATAGATTACGGTTGAACTATTTTATTATTATTATATTTTTTTTCCTCATGATTTTTTTTTATTCGGTCCGTATAGAGAATATTTTCTAAACCAACAAACGGTAGGATTAATCAATGGTACACCTTGAACAGTTATCGCGACGCATTTTAAAATCTAGCATTATATTCTTTAATGTTGAAGGTTATACAAAACAAGTATCGAATATTAACAGATGAATAGAAGGTCAATTATTGAATTTAGATGTAAAAGTTGTGTCGAGGGAATCTAAAAGTCAGAGATATGACGCGATAGAAAACTGGGAAAATAGATTGATTCTATTGATATAATGGAGAATAAATACTCATCCGTTTGTCACATTTTTTGTAAAGATCGATAAATAACAGAATCAATAACGTTATTTAGATAATGAAGAAAATAAATTTCATTTACAAAAATTAAAGTCAATGATTTCTTTTTCCATTCCAAAGAAGGTAAACTCAACTCTTTGAGGATTAGGAAAAGTATATTTAAATTTGTCTTCTTTTTGTTTAAAAGGCTTTTATTTATTTCCATATATATACATATTATTCTAACTACATAGCCACGGGCATAATTTTTTAAATAATAATATCAATGATGATGTCTTCAAAAACCAACAAAGAACGGATATTCTGTTAGCAAAGCAAATGTTATATTTACTATGTTTTCTTACTGTGACAACACACAAGAACATGAACACTACGACCATCACCACAATCGATACCACCAAAGAACAAGGACAAAAAAGTCAACACACATAGTAATAATAATAATAATAAATAATCCTCCCTATTATAATAAAGACTGTTGTATATTTATTTGGCTTTCTTTCTCTCTTATATATATATATATATATATATATATATATATATATATAACAGCCATTGAAATTTCACTTGCTTGATCGACTCAGTCGATTAAAACCTTAATTGGGCGAATTAAAGTTTATTTCTTTACTCGCTCGCGGTCGATTAAAAATATCGCAATGAAATGTGTCCCTTCAAATATAGAAGATATAAATCTGATTTCTTTTACAACCCAAATGTATGCCATTGTAGATTCACAAGTTACTTAAAATGACCTACAATTATATTATTGAACTCTTTCGTCTTATGTATGATTTACGTCAAAATGCGTTTTTAAGAAAAAGAGAGTGACACCCCGCAATCATCAAAGCAATATCTGATAAATGGAATTTAGATTTATGCGCTCCTGTCTCACTTTCATAGTCTCGGTCAGTGTCAACATTTCTTTAATTAACGCTTTCAGACTGGAGCCAAAATGTCTCCGTCGCCCAGATTAAAGACGCACGCAGATGTTTAGAAATATATTTGCAAAAATATTATCCTTAATTTAACATCTATATTTCCCCCTCGCTTACGAAAATTAAAAACGAATATTTGAAAGAAAGAAAAAATGTTTTTTTTCCTTTTAACCACGCACTGAAAAACAAATTATACAAGTAAAATTTTATTTTATTGAAAATTGTTGAGAAAATCAGATTTGTTATTTTTTATCATCCACGAGATGGAGATTGTAGCCAAACAGAAGAATGAAACTACGAATTTAGGTACCTCTACTCAATTGCCAAAAAGAAAAGAAAAAAAACAGAATATCATGATGTTAAAAGGGCTCAAACTTAATAAAAACAAAGTTTTATCATTCAAATACTTATGCTATTTTTAAGAGAAAAGACCACATTTTGTTGAGATTATTTGTATAAATTTTTAAATACTTTCTAACACGTTCGAAATTTTAATTAAAACTTCATTCTTGTTTCCGTCAGCGATTCACATTATGCTTACGTAAGGCGACTATTGAAGTCGGTCGAGTAAAATGAATTTTGGGCGAGTAAATATTCCCTCAATCTCGACCGCCGTTCGATTGAATTCTTTTTTTAAATCACAAAAGCTATATATATATATATAACTCTTGTCATGCTCATGGTGCGAGAGAGAAAAATAGCCAGAAATGGTCGGCTCAGTTCATTCACTTTGCTACAAATTTTTAAAATTTTGTTACCATTTATATGCGGAACGAGAAATCCGTGAGCCAAGATCGAATTCCAGGTAAATTCTTTGCATTCACTTACGCGCAAATAACCTTGGGAAAGGTATTAATCCGTCTCTTCCCTCCAGTTATGGCTTAAATAACAAAACAAACTGGGTCATATAGCACTTAACTGACTGACCAGTTATGAAAGAACTTTCCGCGATTTTGTTAATTAATTGTCTTATTATTTTATATATTTGCAATAATTATGTCATCAAGTAATATATATATATATATAATATATATATATATATATATATATATATATATATATATATATATATATAAAGTATTATCAGAGAACGCCCAATGCTGTGTGCGTCTCCTTCGCAAACATTCGAAGTATCCGCACTAAATTTTACAGCGCAGAATCGTTCTTCAAAATAACTCACCTGATATCTTAGCTCTCTGTGAAACTAACCTTGACCCTTCTATCCTCTTATCTGACTTTTACGTTCCTGGTTGCCTTCCCCTCTTCAGGAAAAACTCCAATGTCCATATGCATGGGTTTGCTCTTTATGTCAGTGAACACTTCCCTCTAGCTAGGGTGACCTATCTTGAATCCCTTTCATGTGCTTCCGTCTCTCGCTTCTAAGCTCGGTTAGCTATCTCTTCTTTCTCTACGGTTCCCCCTCCTCCTCTAACTTTTCAGTACTTGATAGCATTTCTAACAATATCGATAAGGCCATTTCTTCTCATCCATCTGCCCATATATTTGTGTTTTGTGACTTTAAGGCCCACCACGCCAAGTGGCCAGAAAAATCCGTCATCGACCTTGCTGGAGTCCACACCATGAATTTTTCAATAACCCAAACTCTTACGAAAGTGGTGGATTTCCCTATGCGTTTCTCCAATAACCCTAATTGAAGGGACTCACTATTAGACCTCTGCTTCACTTCCATCCCAGACTCTTGCACTGTCAAGCAGCTCTGCCCTCTCAGAAACTCTCACCACGCCGTATTTTCCGTTAACATTTCATTCTACTTTCAATCTACCAAAAAAACCCAGATCAGCAGAATATCCTACTGCTACCAAAGAGCAGACTGGGACTCGTTCCACGACTTCCTGTGTGACGTTCCTTGGAATAACGGTTTTAGTCTTCCAGTTGAAGACTGTGCATCCGATGTCTCTTCTTGGGTTAAGGCTGGCATCGATGCTTTCATCCCAGCCAGGAAATTTTCTGCTTAAATCCCATTCGTCGCCCTGGTTCTTGCCCGCTTGCTCGGACGCCATTGCACACCGGAAATCTCTTCTTTCGGCTTTATCGAAGCAACTTGTCGGACCAAAAGAGGCGCCTTTTTGCCTCAGCTCGTAATAAGTGTAAAAAGATACTTAACGAAGCTAAGATGTTGTTTGCTGCCAGAATGCATAGCATCCTGTACGTTCGGTGCCAAAGAGTACTGGCGACTCTGTAAAAGCGTGCTTAACAAGAGTAAAACCTCAATAACCCCGCTAATCAATGAATTACAGGTCCTCACCTCCTCAATGGACAATGCTGAATACATTGCTCGCAGATTCTCTACTAATTCGAGACAGGATTCGTCTGGAGTATCTACACCCGACTTCCCACCTAGTACTGAGGCTCAAGTGAATGACGTCCGCATTACATCCTCGCTGGTCTCTAACATAATATCAAAACTTGACCCTCACAAAGCGAGCGGAGGGAACAAAATCCCAATCATAGTCATGAAGAAATGTGTCCGTGAACTCTCCTCTGTTCTCTCTACAACTTCTGCCTATCTGCTTCCTGTTTTTCTGCCTGTTGGAAGTCTTTTTCTGTAGTTCCTATATTTAAGAATACTGGAGAGCCTTCGGACCCCACTAATTACCGCCCGATCAGCTTCCTTCCGATCTTTGGCAAAGTGTTCGAAGCCATTATCAACCCTGAGGTGGTCCAGAATCTCATACCCCACAAGCTTTTCTCGGTAAACAGCACAATTTCCGCTTCACCGGGACTACTGTTGATATGCTAATGACCAACACTGAATATATATATACCCGGCTCTCGACAAGACTGGCGAATCTCGATCTGTAGCTTTGGATATATCCAAAGGGTTCGACAGTCTGGCATGCTGAGCTATGGTATAACTGAAAATTAGTTTGACCTGATCCAGTCATTCCTGTCTAATCACAGATTGAAAGTAGTATTAAACGGACATGCCTCCCAAAACTACCATACGAACGCGGGTGTCCCTCAAGGCACTATCATAGGTCCTTCGCTCTGTCTGATCTACATCTCTGATCTCCCCGATGCTATAAGATCCAATGTAGGCATGTACCCCGATGACACCACAGTTTACTCTCGCCTCGATCAAAAATCTGGTGTGGGCCACAAAGCAAAGCTCGCTGCCGGGCTTCAGAAGGAACTCCAATCCGTGGTGGACTGGAGTAAGAAATGGCTCGTACATTTTAATGCTTCCAAAACGAAGCTGCTATCAATTAACAATCATAGACAACCCCTTCTACCTCCCATTAGCATGGAACAGGCTTGCCTCCCGGGGAGTAAAACACTATGCCTACTTGGCCTCACACTCTCAGCGGACCTCAAGTGGAATGATTATATCGAATCCATTGCCAAATCCGCTGCTATGAAAGTGGGTTCTCTGTGCAGGGCCCGGAAGTTTTTCCCGTCTGAGTCTATCCTGCACATTTATAAATCTACCATCCGCCAGTGTATTGAATACTGCTGCCACATCTGGTCGGGTGCTCCTGCCATTCTCCTGACAAAATACAACTGACATTCAGTAATGTGATCGATTCCGACTATGCAGCCCGGCTGCAGTCACTCTCTCACCGTCGTGTTGTAGCTTCCCTGTGCCTCTTCTATAAATACTTTCACGACTTCCGCTCCGATGAACTTAGATCATTGGTGCCCCCTAGTTATGAATTTGCACGAGATAGTAGATTAGCAACTAGTTCCCACCCTTTTACAGTGAAACATATAAAATCTAACCGCAATTTTTACTCTAACAGCTTTTTTTTTACTCGCACTTCCCGCCTGTGGAATTCCCTTCAATATACTTGCTTCCCCGACAGTTACAATCTCCAGGAATTTAAATGTAAGGTCAATAGACACCTCTTATCAAACTAACTAGCATCCTTTCTCTCAAACACTCTTCCCATTTACACAACCCCCATTCTCGGTATCCTCATCCGTCTGTCACCCTCCTTCCGACATTTTCTATAACTAATCACTCTTTCTCATCACTTTCCCCTATCTAACCCCTTGCGCAATTTATATATATATATATATATATATATATATATATATATATATATATATCCTATTGTAATAAAAATCGTTGTGCACTTATTTGTGCGCATACACACACACAGAGACTATATATATATATATATATATACATATATATTATACATATTTCTCTCCCCTCAGCGATAAGTTGATTGGATTATTTTGTTCTGTTTTTTTATTTTTTAATGTAAAATATTGAATATTTGGTGCATCAGTATATATGTTTTCGTCTTTTTAGATGTTATATCGACATAAATATTTAGCCATTGTTTTTGACCGCACGGGCCTACTCGAAATAAAAAAAAATCCGCAGTGAGCCAATGTAAGCATTGTAGAATTTTTAGTGATACCGGAATTAAACTGCAAGGTACTGGTATGAACATCACACAAAGCAAGTTACAGGTATAGGACCTTTAACAATTAACTCTAAAATACACCACAGACAGTATAATCACTACTAATCACCCAAACATCGCGTTGACAAACAACAAGAAAAAAACGAACTTTCTTGTTGTCTGAGCAGTACCTACTGATTTTAATGTATTTTTGAAGATTTAAAAAAAAAATCACGAAAATACAAGGTTAATTTTTAAAAAGCGAGGTTTGGATGCATCAAACTCTATTTCCTCGTAACTACAATGTATACTTTCAGCCGGAAGTGAGCAGTGGAGCCGTAATGATGACAGTTTTCCTTTAACGTGTATGAATATACCACCTACCCGAATATCGAAACAAAATTTTAAATTTTCAAATCAACCTTCATTCTAATTAGCAAAATTAAGCATAACCATTGCATTTAAATTTTCTGTTTTTCCCTCCATATTAATTCTTTAATAAGCATATTTATTGTTTTCTATTTTCAAATGTAAATTTATTCTCTTCAAGGTTACCGAGCATTGTTTGATGAAGAGAAAAAAACTTTAAATCTGAAATAGAAACTTCTGCGTTGTAATGTAAATTAATCTTGAAGAAAACAGTAATTTAACTATATTACTTTCTACCTTGTATGGAGCACGTTTTTATAAGTAAATGCGGGAGAACTCTTGATCTGGATATATATATATATATATATATATATATATATATATATATATATATGTCTATATAAATTAAAATAAATTTTCAAAATTCAAAAATGTTAAATTAACATTTCAACATGAAATCCCTAAGAGAGATCTCACGCCTTCTCAGCAACAGTCAGTCTATATCAAAATGAGAATAAAAATAAGATTAAAAAGTGAAATAAAAAATAAAAAAATAGATAAATAAATAAATAAATAAATAATAAATAACGGTTAAGATTTGAGAAATATGTGTCACAAAAAAAATGTTTTTTTGAAAATCAGTCTATTTTTGATTGTTACTTTTTGATAGATTTGTAAGTGAAGAGAGGGAAAATTTCGCATGTATAGCTTAATAAACGAAAAGGGTTAAGGAAAGGGGGTTGTTAAATTGAGAATTGGGTTAAACAAAACAGAACAGAAAGGGAAGGGGCGGGATATAAAAATGTATAGAGTGCACAGCATAAGGATATGCGCTAAAAAGTCTCCCTACTTCCACTAGCCCTGGGGTAGAGTCGCCGACTGACACCATTTCGGTCGGGTTTTACTCCTGGGTAAAACAGCATTCGGAGTTTAACCGTACTGATGTAGCTGTGATACAGCGAAACAGATCTGTCTGCGGATGACAATATATATATATATATATATATATATATATATGTGTGTGTGTGTGTGTGTGTGTGTGTGTGTGTGCTCTGACTTAGTTGCCAAATTGTTGTGGTCTGTTGGATCCAGAAATAATGATACAAAGACGGAATAGTTTTAAAGGAATATATTACGAGACAGTAGTGCAAACATATACCGATTAGCGTGACTGTTATTCTGGCTGTCAAAGCTATCAGCTGGCCGCGATTCCGCTCTCACTTTTTCTGACACTCTGCTGTATTTACTAGGCTTCCCACGCAAGCCCGGATGTGACACATGGTCATTTTAATGTGGGAATTCCCAGCCATATAGCCGGGCCAAAAATATGTCTGTCTATTTTTACCGAGTCGTGGTTCTACCCTTCGGCGGAACCACGACTGGGTTTGTGCTCTCTGCTCGTAAGCAGAGAGCTGACAGTGTTATAGAGTTACAGAGCAGTCATCCGAAGACGACTGCTCCAATGCAAACTCTGCTGTATTTACTAGCCCTCCCACGCAAGGCCGGATGTGACACATGGTCATTTTAATGTGGGAATTCCCAGCCATATAGCCGGGCCAAAAATATGTCTGTCTATTTTTACCGAGTCGTGGTTCTACCCTTCGGCGGAACCACGACTGGGTTTGTGCTCTCTGCTCGGAAGCAGAGAGCTGACAGTGTTATAGAGCAGTTATAGAGCAGTCATCCTAAGACGACTGCTCCAATGCAAACTCTGCTGTATTTACTAGCCCTCCCACGCAAGGCCGGATGTGACACATGGTCATTTTAATGTGGGAATTCCCAGCCATATAGCCGGGCCAAAAATATGTCTGTCTATTTTTACCGAGTCGTGGTTCTACCCTTCGGCGGAACCACGACTGGGTTTGTGCTCTCTGCTCGGAAGCAGAGAGCTGACAGTGTTATAGAGTTATAGAGCAGTCATCCTAAGACGACTGCTTCAATGCAAACTCTGCTGTATTTACTAGGCTTCCCACGCAAGCCCGGATGTGACACATGGTCATTTTAATGTGGGAATTCCCGGCCATATAGCCGGGCCAAAAATATGTCTGTCTATTTTTACCGAATCGTGGTTCTACCCTTCGGCGGAACCACGACTGGGTTTGTGCTCTCTGCTCGGAAGCAGAGAGCTGACAGTGTTATAGAGTTACAGAGCAGTCATCCTAAGACGACTGCTTCAATGCAAACTCTGCTGTATTTACTAGCCTTCCCACTCAAGGCTGGATGTGACACATGGTCATTTTAATGTGGGTATTCCCAGCCATATAGCCGGGCCAAAAATATGTCTGTCTATTTTTACCGAGTCGTGGTTCTACCCTTCAGCGGAACCACGACTGGGTTTCAGGGTTTCCCTGCTCGGAAGCAGAGAGCTGACAGTGTTATAGAGTTACAGAGCAGTCATCCTAAGACGACTGCTTCAATGCAAACTCTGTTGTATTTACTAGCCTTCCCACGCAAGGCCGGATGTGACACATGGTCATTTTAATGTGGGAATTCTGGCCATATAGCCGGGCCAAAAATATGTCTGTCTATTTTACCAAGTCGTGGTTCTACCCCTTCGGCGGAACCACGACTGGGTTTGTGCCTTCGCTCGGAAGCAGAGAGCTGACAGTGTTATAGAGCAGTTATAGAGCAGTCATCCTAAGACGACTGCTCCAATGCAAACTCTGCTGTATTTACTAGGCTTCCCACGCAAGCCCGGATGTGACACATGGTCATTTTAATGTGGGAATTCTAGCCATATAGCCGGGCCAAAAATATGTCTGTCTATTTTTACCGAGTCGTGGTTCTACCCTTCGGCGGAACCACGACTGGTTTGTGCTCTCTGCTCGGAAGCAGAGAGCTGACAGTGTTATAGAGTTACAGAGCAGTCATCCGAAGACGACTGCTCCAATGCAAACTCTGCTGTATTTACTAGCCCTCCCACGCAAGGCCGGATGTGACACATGGTCATTTTAATGTGGGAATTCCCAGCCATATAGCGCCGCGCCAAAATATGTCTGTCTATTTTTACCGAGTCGTGGTTCTACCCTTCGGCGGAACCACGACTGGGTTTGTGCTCTCTGCCTGGAAGCAGAGAGCTGACAGTAAGCAGTAGGTTACAGAGCAGTCATCCGAAGACGACTGCTCCAATGCAAACCCTGCTGTATTTACTAGGCTTCCCACGCAAGCCCGGATGTGACACATGGTCATTTTAATGTGGGAATTCCCAGCCATATAGCCGGGCCAAAAATATGTTCGTCTATTTACCGAGTCGTAGTTCTACCCCTTCGGCGGAACCACGACTGGCTTGTGCTCTCTGCTCGGAAGTAGAGAGCTGACAGTGTTATAGAGTTACAGGCAGTCATCCGAAGACGACTGCTTCAATGCAAACTCTGCTGTATTTACTAGGCTTCCCACGCAAGCCCGGATGTGACACATGGTCATTTTAATGTGGGAATTCCCAGCCATATAGCCGGGCCAAAAATATGTCTGTCTATTTTTGTCGAGTCGTGGTTCTACCCTTCGGCGGAACCACGACTGGGTTTGTGCTCTCTGCTCGGAAGCAGAGAGCTGACAGTGTTATAGGGTTACAGAGCAGTCATCCGAAGACGACTGCTCCAATGCAAACCCTGCTGTATTTACTAGGCTTCCACGCAAGCCCGGATGTGACACATGGTCATTTTAATGTGGGAATTCCCAGCCATATAGCCGGGCCAAAAATATGTCTGTCTATATCGAGTCGTGGTTCTACCCTTCGGCGGAACCACGACTGGGTTTGTGCTCTCTGCTCGGAAGCAGAGAGCTGACAGTGTTATAGGGTTACAGAGCAGTCATCCGAAGACGACTGCTCCAATGCAAACCCTGCCGTATTTACTAGGCTTCCCACGCAAGCCCGGATGTGACACATGGTCATTTTAATGTGGGAATTCCCAGCCATATAGCCGGGCCAAAAATATGTCTGTCTATTTTTACCGAGTCGTGGTTCTACCCTTCGGCGGAACCACGACTGGGTTTGTGCTCTCTGCTCGGGTAGAGAGCTGACAGTGTTATAGAGTTACAGAGCAGTCATCCGAAGACGACTGCTTCAATGCAAACTCTGCTGTATTTACTAGGCTTCCCACGCAAGCCCGGATGTGACACATGGTCATTTTAATGTGGGAATTCCCAGCCATATAGCCGGGCCAAAAAATATGTCTGTCTATTTTACTGAGTCGTGGTTCTACCCCTTCGGCGGAACCACGACTGGCTTGTGCTCTCTGCTCGGAAGCAGAGAGCTGACAGTGTTATAGGGTTACAGAGCAGTCATCCGAAGACGACTGCTCCAATGCAAACCCTGCTGTATAAAGTAGAACTGTTACATATATATATATATTTCGGAAGAGTTCAACGTGTCATATGGGTAATTCACCATAGCAATATGTAATCATTTCTCTCCAAGCAAGTTAGTTCTGCCAGTGTTGCACTGCGAGGTATAAGAAAACTAAAGAAAAAGGGAACAAGTTCCAGGGGATATCAGAGAAAGGATAAAGGGAAAGATATCAATTGATGTTACACTTAAATCATTGGAGATTGTAGTTCTTAAGTACATAAGTATATGGAAGGGTGATTTACATGCGGGGTGTGGGAGAAAAAACTGAGGGGATGGAATTGGCGGTTACATTAGTCTATGTTGACAAAATGATAAAAAGGTAGGACTTAATTGCCAATTTAGTAGCACGAGTAAATTCATGTACCTGTAGCACCAGGGAAAAGAGCTTGTTAGAGTAGAAGCCATTAAAATATTTGTTGAAAAGAAAGAGGAAATCACATCCCTTTGGTTAGAGAGTGACTGAAGTCGAGCTGCGAAGTCAGGATCGATTACATTGCAGATCCTCCTTTAGATATTTTCGAGATTCCGAGATGAATAGCAGAAGCAAACGATCAGAAATGGCAACATCATTCAATATACGGACAATTAGTAGATTTATAAATGTGCCAGATGGATTCTAGCGGAAAAAAAACACAGTGACCAAACTCCTTAGCAGTATATATAGCTATCGAATGATTATTGTCTTTCCATTTGTTGTGTCGAATTTTAGTCACCAAGTTGTTGAGGCCTGTTAGGGCCAGAAAGAAGGACACGGAAACAAGAAAATTAGGTTCAACCAGTGTATTAGAATTACAGAACATACATACAAAGTATAGTGTTAGTCGTCAGCAGATAGAAGTGCACGTCCGAACTGTAGAGCTAAGCTGCGTCTCGACTGTCTCTAGACTGACTCACGACTGTTTTACGACTGCGTCCCGACTGCTTATCTCCTGCCTCCCCGCAAATTACGCAGGTTAGTATTTATTGACGGAAGAATGCGTCAATTCTATGTAGAAAGGCACCATAACACCACCTGAGTTCGGTTGATAGAGTGAGGAAAAGGAAAAGTTGCGTCGTCCATACAGATGGAATGAAGGAAATATTTTTATCATGTTGTTTAAAAAAGAGCAGCTTCTGTTTGGAAGCATTAAAATTGACGAGCCAGATTTGAGGACATTTTCAATGCATTAGACTCTCTAATCATAAACTATGAACAAACAAATGTGATTTCCCATTTTTATTACAGTGTCATAAGATGAAATATAGTTGTTAAATATATAAGGACCTAAATAATTCTTAACACATTGAAAGTAAAATTGATGTGCGATTATATTGAAACTAGCAGAACCCGTGAAACTTTCACGAAAGGATAATTATGATTTCCTGGAAAAATTTTACTTTGTCATAATAGAAAGTATAGCAACGTTTTCACACATAAAGATTTTGGATAATAAAATAACGATAACCTAAAGTGTAATTTTATTAAAATATCTATAAAAGTAATGTCCATGGAAGCTACTTTACGGTAATCTTATATTATATTAAGCGGCTATTCCACAGACCATAACCAAAATACTGTACGCTATTTTGTGAGAGATTTTGAAAGAGAAAATGCTTTTATTAATACTGAAAAATCCTGGCTCCTGTGTCATTGTAAACTGAAAAGACCAACTGAGTAATGGCCAAGGGTGTAGAGGCCACAAATTTCGTTATTAGGCCGCGGGATACGACAACAAACCTACCTATTTTTAATATATTGTACAGTATACGCACACACACAATTACAGCTATAACCACCAGCTTAGATTCTCTTTCTACGGTAATGCTATAGGCTCTCTTCTCCTACTCTCCGACTCTTTACTACCGTTTTGTTTGTCAAAGGCGAGAGAAAGGCTGAGGAGAGTAGCGTTTAAAGATTATAAAAAGATAAAAGGGAAAGGAAAAGCTCATGTACAGAGTAAGTTTGTTGTCTTTTTCAGTGGCGTAACGGACGGAAGAAGCAGAATTATTATATGATTTTAAATCTATTTCTCTATTAGATGCTTGAATACGAAAAAAACTACCGTGAAAAAAGTAAAATATGGTTATCAGCAACAGTTTAAATGAGATTTATTTAAATGACTTATGTAGAAATCCTCATCTACAAAGGATTGTTCACTGTGTAAAGAGAAAAAGGTAGTACACATTAAATGCCCCCAAGCAGTGATTCCATATATACTTTAAAGAATGTTAAATACGAAAAAATTTAGCAAAGATAATAAAGATAATATCTACCAGATATATAGGGTTAAACGTATTTATGCACGAAAAAGATAACAACATTCTGTATTCTTTATCCAAAATAACCCATAAATATGCCATTTAATATTGAAAATGACGGTAAAAAAGATGCAACAACAAACACATAAAACAATGAAAGAAGGATCGAAAATCTGGACAAAATCCAAATAGAAGCAATCTAGAATTAATACTAAAGTATAGCTAGTTCCCTATCTGAAGACTTTAATTTTTTCTTCAGCTTAGCTGATACTAACCTTCTCGAAAATGACACAATATACTTATTCAGACTAATGTTTTGTTTTGTTTTGTTTTCTGCTGATATGGAGTTGAAAGAATACATTATATCAACTACTAGGTATGCTACGAGGAAAGTTGGTTGGCTGGGGCATGTTTTCTCTTTTGCATTTATAAAACGTAGTTCTCGGTTTTGGATACTGCTACCACGTCTCATCTAACACTTCTGTTATATATTTAGGAAGTTTTGTTAAAATACAAACAAGAATCTAAAATTATATATAGTCATCCGTAGACAGATCTGTTTTGCTGTATCACATCTCATCAATACGGTTAGACTCCGATCGCTCTTTAACGCAGAACTGAAACCCGACCGAATTGGCGTCAGTCGGAGATTCTACCTCTGAGACACAAGCGCCCGGTAGAAAAAGGCAGAAAACTGTTTAGTTAAAACAACCAAAAAAATGAATTTATTAATTTTTGATTTAATTATTGACTCTTTAAGCGCTTTCAACCCTTTCACTGACCATGTTCAAGGATGTTATTTTTCCGATGTAGTTATTTTATCATCATGTTTTGACTGTAATATAATTCTTTTTGTGTTTTTAATATTTGTAGGTATCTATGAGTTTTCCTTTTTTACACTTAACATTAAGCCGTACATGTATTATCAGTATGTGGACAATACATTCTACGTGTTTGTCAGTGAGGCTGATGCTGATTCCTTTCCCGCCATTTTGTATCGATTACATCCGTCTTTGAAGTTCACCATAAAAAGCAGTCCGAAGGTCGATTATCATTACTTGTTTAACTTGATAATCGGACTCTAACTGAATTTCATACTTCCGTGTTACAAAAAGCAATGTTTTCGGGATTATACACACGGTGAGACTCATTTTGTCCACGAAAATGAAAAATCAATTTAGTTTTGACTCCTACCCATAGGGCACTAAATATTTGCACGAAAATTTATTTGGACGTGGGATTGGATTTTATCCGCAACACCTTATCCAAAAACGGATATTTGGAGTGATGTGATGCGTGAGAAAATCAACGGTTTCTGGAAGGAAAAACCGTACACCATGGAAAAGAATCCAGTTTATCTGAGACTTCCTTACATTAGTTCACACGGTGAGATACTCGCTAGGCAAATTTCTAAAACATTTAAATCTTGTTATTTCTCTGCTCAGGTTATAATACATTTTGACACTCATTCTGCTTTTCTGTCTATGCGAAAGGACTTACTTCCTCAACAGCATATTTATTTTGTTGTTTATGAATTTAATTATAGGTGTAGCAATGACTAGATAAAAAGGACTTCACAACGTTTGTATAGCAGAATTAAACAACACGTGCCATTACGAATTCTCAAAACTGATGCTCAGCCGGGTCAACTTGTGAACACTTCCGGGTCAGCAATAACTGGGCATCTGATAGGTAGCAGGAATTGTGTAACCGACTTGAGTGTGGACCAGTTCACTCTACTGTCTGGTTCACAATCTCTGTTTTACTTACAGGCAATGGAGTCTCTATATATTGACTTAGGACCCCATCTCTCTGCAAGCAGATAGAATGTCTGTTAGGACTCCACATTATTACCATCTAGTGGATGTCTCTCCGCCTCTCAATTTTTTGCCCTGTTTAAATTGATTCTTTGTTGTTTCTATATATGTTAGTAAGATAACAGTTGTTGTCTTGTAGCTGAATAAAACCACTTTTAACTTCCTTAAGAGGTATATATAAACGGTTTATATAAACCTTTAGATGATGCATCTTATGCTTAGAAAGAAGCTTTCTTGTTTTAGAATCCTTTCGTCTGATGTCGTTTCGAGTCTAGTTTAAAATGTTGAAACTATATTGGACCAATGGGATGGCAAGACTATTACTTGCCATAATTCTGTTCTGATAATTCAATTGAGTTTTTAATATCACTCGTAGCCATCTATAGCACGATTTACGCACTATTTCTTACATCTTTCGTGAAGAATCTTTTAACATATTTAATGTTGAAGAATTTAAAAAATCCCAGTTAAACCATAATGAAAAGAACATGATGGTCGTCATTGGCATGCCTGTATGAAGTTTACCTTGTTTCGTGCCGTTATAATAATTTAAGTTCAGTTGTACATCAGCGGAAGATACTATTATTTCACAGTAAAATAGCTAGACGTAACTGTAAGTTCACTTTTAACTTATCTTTTTTGTTGCTTTTCTCCATTGTGTAACTGTTTCGGCTTTTTGCCTCTTATTCAACCTCACTCTTCAAAGATTTTAAATGAAATGTCAAGAGTTATCCTCTCTTTTCTTGTTGTTATTTTATTGTTCTCTCTCTTTAATAGGACTTTGCTATTCTATAACACTCAGTGTTCGAAATAAATAATAATATTTATAGAACCGTGAGATACAAGACTCACAAGCTACGCGAAGTAATGATCACTTCTAGTAGAAAACTGCTAGAGAGTAAGGAAACACCATCTTATGTCAATAGAGTCCAACATATTATATAATAATTGGAAGATACCCATTACTGTTCATAGGTACATAACATAAATAATAATGATAATGGCAACAACAATAAATAAATATAAGAATAATAATGCAAGAGAGGTAGAGGATTAGTTCAACTAGAAATGTCTTACAAATCTATAACGATCGAGCTTCAAAGGTACATGAAATCTAAAATGAGTAGATGATTATCTGTGTCAAAGTACATCAAAGAAATAAAAGAAAATCAGCAATAAAGAAAGCCAACAAGATTAAAATCGATTTTAGAGTGAGCAAAGAATTTCAAGAAAAACATAATGCATCTACTGCAGCAGCAAATAAACGAAAGAGCAAAACAAACAAAATGTAGTGAACCCAATACAAAAACTACGGAAAGATAAGTTCCTTTATGTTCAATATTCTGTCCATATAAAAATATCGGATGTAAACAAAAACGGTACCGCTCAGTGGCTACGTAGTACAGGGTTAAAATCTGAATCTGAAAAAGTTATTCTTATTCAACAAAACCAATGATTGTTGACAAGAAAATTTGAAACAAACATCTTTAAAAAATGTAAGTCTAAAATACATGTCTTTGACAAATATTCCCAAATTATTGGCTATTATATATTGGGCTGAACAAACATCTGCACTTTTACGGGAAAGAAACTGAAAGCTATTGTCATGAACACTACGCAGATTCGGTGTCAGAATTTGTAATAAATTCGTGGGTATTAACGATATGCACAGAAAAGACAATCAAAGGTTATCGCCTCGAAATCGTGATAGAAGACAAAAAATAAAGAATGTTTCTTCTTATTACCATGGCAGGCCGTATAGGCTGAAATATATCTTTAACGATTTTCGAAAAAAGTATCTTGGTGTGAAACTCTCAAAACTGTAGCACATGAAAACATAAATATTTTCTTGGAATAATTTCCGATAAACTCATTGAACGGCATTCCCACTAGCTCAGAAATTTAATGAAAAGTTTACATTCACAAGTACAGCGCACTTTATAAAAACGGGTTTATCAATGTAACTATCTGTGATTGTAGGGTGTTTTTAATGTTTTTTCTTTTAAAAATTCTAAACGAAAACTGTCATTATGCCATTTCTGACCTTATACCTATTAATGGAACGCAGAGAAAAGATTTATAAAACGTAAATTAAATAATAATAATAATAATAATAATAATAATAATAATAATAATAATAATAATAATAATTCTAACACAGCGTGGAAATATGTTATGCAACCAAAAAATTTCAATTCCATACATCAAAGAAAGTGATTATTTAAAAATAGTTTTTCTCATTTAATTCTATAGGCATTGCTTTTCAATTTGCCAGGGTTCTACTCAATGTGACCCATTTGACAGTAACCCCCCTATTGAGACGCTTGAAAGAAGTAGTCGAGAGTGCAGTGTCCTTGTCGATTTTGGCCCTTGCACGAAGGAGGGGCTGCTACAGACAATCCAGGTTTTTGTGTTTTTTAAAAACATTTGACTCGAGGATAGAACATATTGAGTAGTCATTGGATTTAAGTCTGGTAATGATTGAGACCACAAAACGTTTTCAATGACGACGGCAAAATGCTTTAGCACCACACTTTGTCCTTCGTGATGTGTCAGTTGTTTATGCCTGCTGTTAAAAATATAATAATTACACACTATACAAATTTTATCAAAATCATTAATACAACTCCAAAATTAAATTAAGAGAACAATCGTATGATGGTTAAAATTTGAATATACTGCGCGCTGCAAAACCTCTTCCCCACCTTGTAAATTTCAATTCTTATTATTTTTAATAGTAATATTAATAATAAAAATAATAATATTAATAATTTAACAAACCTCATAGGAATCAACTCACCAAATATCTGACGTTTGGCGAGAAGAGTTGAAGCAATAAGAAAGTACATTAATGAAAATATAGTTGCCAATGTAAGAAGGTACATCGTGAGAAATAACCGCAGATGCTGAATTCTAGAAATAAAAAGAACCGTAACCAGAATAGATGAATCAACAGAACATGAAAGGGGACCAGAAATAAACATAAAAGAACTAACATCATACAGACCACAGATTATAATGAAGTAAGTGAAATACACACTAATCAATGTAAAGATAAGGTGTAGAGATTAGAAAAGTTATAAAAACGTGAACTTAGTCACTCACAAGCCTGCAATAAAACGAGTGTAAAAACATTGAAACAAATTATTTTACGGAAAACAAAAATAGTCTAAAATTAACCAAATAATAATAATAATAATAATAATAATAATAATAATAATAATAATAATAATAATAATTTCACAAACCTCGGAAAAATCAACTCGCCAAACCTATGACATTTTGTGAGAAAAGTTTAGCAAGCAATAAGAACGGCAGTAAGTTAAGTGCCATACGTGATACACGCTTAAGCGATCATATCTCGAAAGAGACATGAATGACTAGGCAGAAGATTATCCCCAGTATGTTGTCATTACTTTCTGCGGCAGACTGGTTGACATTCAAGGTTATAGAACGTAATCTGTCCTGTTATTTCACCCATAACTGGAGGGAAGAGATGGATTAATACCTTTACCAAGGATATCTGCGTGTAAGTGAATGCAAGAAATTCAACTGGAATTCGAAATCGGCTCTCCGATTCCTCGTTCCAAGATGATATCCACTGCACCACAACGCACAATAAGAAAGTACATTGATGAAAATAAACTTGCAAATGAGGCCTATAAGTTTCATACAAAATATTGAAATAAAGGAACAAGAAACCTTCCAAAATTTGAACCAACAAATCATAAGCTCAAATCTATTAAACTCTACAATGCAGCACTGAAATTAATTATGGATGGAATACACCCACATTTAAGTCCTACGAAACAATATATGTATCAGCAATAGCAACAACTAATCAATTAAATATCAATTTAAAAAAAAGCAATATCACAATCATGAAGATCCAACTAGAAATGGTAGGGGGAAATATTTAAGGACTAGAAAAGGAAAAAGAGTCAAAATAAAATTTAAAATTAAGAATGAAAATGAAGTCATGTCAACTAAAGAAATCATACCACAAACAATACAACTGAATGATAAAAGAATCAAAGACACTGAAAAAAGATCAAGATTCTACAGAGAGAAAAAAATCTTTCAAAGTGATGCGAAGAAACTATGCAAAGAAATAGGCAAACAAAAATTTGAAGTGACACTTCTCGTAAAAAAACGGAAGTGGTTATACGGTTCTGGGAAAAATACGGGCTTCTCTAAAGAAGATATAGAAGAAACAGAGTGGCTTACGCAAGAAATACAACAGGTGAAAAATAAACAAGAACAAACATTGGCAGAACTCAAAGATGAGGATATTAAATATGTAATGCAAAAGATATACAACTGGATAATCTACCGCAAGAGAAAATATTCCTACCGTTCGGCGGCATTATCGAAATACATGACATGAAAAAAATACTTTTTTCTACCCAATAATGGTGACACAAATATGCGCAAAATCTACAGAACAATTGCATATCTTCTCTTGACTTAAAAACTGTTGACATTTATTCTGAAAAAAAAGGCATGTTTATCTTTGGAAAAAGACATAATACCATTTGAACAAAAATGATGAAAACATGGCGGTTACGAATGTAAAAAACTAAGAACTTACTCTTAGAATAATCAAGGGAAACTATTTTAATACACGGAAAAATCTCAGTTCTGCCTTGATAGATTATCGTAAGTCATTCGATAATGTACTCCATTCCTACATTTTAAAGTATTTACATATATACAAGGTATTACCCGTCGTCATCAATTTCATCAAAAACTGCAGGCCTTTATGGAAAACAGCACTTAGTCTCAATCATATAAATAGTATCTTAAATAAACACCAACAGAGAAATATTTCAAGGTGATTCATTGTCTCCCTTACTATTTTGTATATCACTAATATCATTAACTAGCAAATTTAACTGGACGGAACATGGCTATAGGGATAACTTATGGCGAGAAGAAGCTTATAAATACTTCGGTGAACATGAGGGCGAAGAAATTCACCATAACAAAATGAAGGAAATAATGCAAAGATTGAAATAAAAAAAGGTGCGACTGATATTAAGAACTGAGTTGACTTCTGAGAACAGAAAGAAAAGCATTAATAGACTCGCCATCGCAGTGGTTCAATTTAGTCTCAACATCTAGATCTTGAAGCTAAATGATATCAAACGAACCTATTTTAAGAAAAAAAACTACTTTCTAAATATAACACGCATCATCTAAAGACTGACGCAGACCTTGTGTACATACCTCCAAATGAAGATGGAAAGTGACTTGTTCACCTAAAATTGTCTCACAAGACAATAACTATTGGCTTATTAATATAGATTAAAAGAAACAGAATCGATGGATAAAATTTGTCAAACAACTTTAAAATCGAAAGAAAAATTATTAAATGATGAAAGAAGGTTATAAATAAAACTGAGATTTTCGTTTAGTAGATTCTGAAGAAAGCTAAAACAGAAATTAGGAACCGATTGTTGCAGCAAAAAATATCTAAACAGAAATACAAAGATAAAGCTCTTGAACAAATGAAACAACGCTGGCAAGACAAACACCTGCATGGCCAATATCCAGAACGATGTTGCTAAATTTAATACTTCTCCATGTTTATGAGCGTCTGGATTAAAGGCTGAAATGAAGCCTTTATTCTTGCTTCGCAAGACAAGAATCTTTTAACTAGGAACTTTCAGGGAAATATCATGTAAAATATTTTGGATCCAAAATGCAGGTTCTGTGAATATATCAGGTAACCATTGATTATCTAATCACAGGATGTTCTGCACTTGCGGTAAATAAATATAAAAATCGACATGAGAGTTTGAGACAATTTTTCCACTGAACAATGAGAAATTACACAAGAAAAGATGTTAACAAACACTGGAATGAACATCATCCGGCACCGGTTAAGGAAATAAAAAAATCACAATGTTATGGGATTAAACTATCTTTAACGACTGTAAGATTAAAGAAAATCATTTAAGTGCCATACATGATACATGCTTTGGGCGACCATGTCTCGAAAGAGACATGACTGGGCAAAAAAATTATCCTGCAGTAGGTTTTCATTGCTTTCTACGGTAGACTGGTTGCCACTCAAGGTTAGAGAACGCAGTATGTTCTAACCCATAGCCGGGGGAAAGAGACAGATTAATAACTTTCCCAACGGTATTTGTGTGTAAGTCAATAAAAGGAATTTCACTGGAATCCGAACCCATTTCTCTGATTTGTCATTCCAAGTCGATATCCACTGAACCACAACGCGCATCCTTGAAGAAAATTACCTGGACATAATTTTCAAAAACTTAAAAGAAAAAAGAATTTCTACTAATTGATATGGATTCTCAACTGGCTTTTAAAAACTATTGAAGTATAAATACATAGATATCAAGTAAGAAAAATGTAAATAGTTAATAATAATAATAATAATAATAATAATAATAATAATAATAATAATAATAAGAAGAAGAAGAAGAAGAAGAAGAAGATAATAATAGGCGTGTAGAATGCAGGTTCTGTGAAAAATATCAGGAAACCAAAGATCATCTCATCTCGGGATATTCTTAGAAAATTCGTCACGATAGGGTGAGTCAATATTTCCACTGAACAATGTGCAAACACTTTGGAAAAGATGTTAACAATCACTGGAATTAATATCAACCACCACCGGTTAAAAAAATAAATGACATGTCTCTTCTATGGGATTATGCCATCTTCACAATCAGCAAAATTGAAGCAAATAGACCGATCATAATTGTCAAAAGTTGAACAAAATCTCGTCTAGAAATTGATATGGCTTGACCCACGAAAGGAACATAGCAACCAAAGAATTTGAAAATTATCGAAGTATAAATAAAACCTAAATAACTGAAAACGAAAATAAGATAAATGAGGAAATTGAAAACCTGAATAGTACTAGTCATAGTAATTGAGTTGGAATGATAAAACAATAAACGCATTAGATAAAAAAAATTCCTGAAAATCCCAGCTCAAGAGAAATACAAATTTCTTCATAAGTATACACTACACCCTAAGAAAAAACTTTGTCCATGTTATGCTAAAGATGTTATAGGATTAAGAAAAACGGGTCAAGAAATGTAACAATAACACCCTACTAACTACATTAGGTCTTACCGTAGACTATGTAGGTTGTGTATACATAGCAGAAATCGAATTACAATGATGAGGAAAGGAATATTAATAAATATATTATCATATCATAATATAATGTAAAATATAATTATAATATAATAATTATATAATATATATAAATATATAATATTATATACATAAAATATAATATATTAAAATGTTATATTATATTATTATATGATAATATTTAAACACACACTGGTATGAACACTTTCAACAGAAACAGAAAAAAATAAGCAAATAGGCCAGATTTTATCATAAAAAATTAAAAAGAAAAAATGCCTACTAATTGATATGACTTGTCTAATGGATTGTAATGTAGCAAACAAGTAATTTGGAAAACTATCAAAATATAAAGACTTGAAAATTGAAATTGAAAATGTAGAAATTGAAAACAAGAACAGTACCAGTGATAATAGGTACACTTTGAATGATAAAAAATAGGAAAAAACAACACATTGAAAGAATCCCTGGAAACTATAGCTTAAGAGGTATACAAAAATGTTTTGTTACTTACAGGTCGAATAAAAAGAGATGTTTAGCTGTGTACTGCTTGGGGTGTTAAGGGTAATGAAAAAACATGAAAAAACATGAAGTATAGCCATAGAAATGTACCATACACCTGCCTTGGGTCTTTCTGCAGAATTGGTAGATAGTATGACCATGAGAGAAGTCGAAGTATGATGAAAATGACATAATAATAATAATAATAATAATAATAATAATAATAATAATAATAATAATAATGCTTTATTCTTGCAGCACAAGACCAAAGTCTTTTCACGAGAAACTTTCAGGCAAATATTATGCATAATAATATGGATCTAAAATGCAGGTTTTGTGATAAACACCAAGAAACAATAGACCACCTAATCTCAGGCTGTTCTGTGCTTGCCCCAAATGAATATAAAAATCGCCACGATAGAGTTGGGCAATATTTACATTGGGCAATATGCAAACATTATGGAAAAGCTGTAGACAAACACTGGTATGAACATCACTCAGCACCGGTTACAGAAATAGAAGATGTAACCATTCTATGGGATTACACCATCTACACAGACAGAAAAATTGAAGCAAACAGGCCAGACATTATTGTTAAAAACCAGAAGGAGAAAACTTGTCTATTAATTGATATGGCTTGTCCAGCGGATTGTAACATAGCAATCAAGGAATTTGAAAAACTGTCAAAATATAAAGACCTGGAAATTGAAATAGGAAAAATGTGGAAATTGAAAACAAGAGTTGTGCCAGTGATAGTAGGTGCACTTGGAATGATAAAAAATGGAACAAAACAACACATTGAAAGAATCCCTGGAAACCCCAGCTTAAGAGATATACAAAAAATTGTCTTATTAAGTACAGCCCACACACTAAGGAAAACTTTATCTATGGAGATGATAGGGAAGATAGAAAAACATGAAATGGAGCCATAACAACACGCCACTACCTGCCTTAGATCTCCCCGCAGACTTGGTTGGTAGTGAGACCAAAGCAGAAATCGAAATATGATGAAAAATGACATAATAATAATAATAATAATAATAATAATAATAATAATAATAATAATAATGACTGGAGAATTGCTTACATTGCAAATAAAAAGTTGAAATGACTAAAAAAAAGCTGAAATATATCAAAGAATAAAATGAAGAAAACTACTCACTTAATATATAAAAAAACATAATTGATTTGTTTTACGGCTTATAAAATGGAAAGTTATTTAAAGCTAAAAGATTTTTAGAAAGTGTAAGAATTGTTTTGGTGCTAATGAAGTTTGGTGGATACAAATCTTACTAATTAACCTTCAGCTGAAAGAGAAGAGGTGCATTTATATACTTTCCAATATTAGTGCATAACTGAATGTAAAAATCTCGACTGGAATTTGATCTTGGTTCACCCAGTTCAATTTCTGAGATTTTATACAATTACAACACCTGCGCATCAGAGCTTACAGTGACTGATATTCACAAGTGGATCAGCCTTCTTGTGACAGCTTAACGTAACTTCGGTGATCGTGCCAAAAAACGTCTTTCAACATGATGTAGACTTAAAACCAAATAAAAAATGTTAACAATAGTTAAATATTTTTCAAGAAGAAACTTCAAACTAAAACAGAAGCAATATATTTAAATCGCAAATATATTAGATTAAATTTATTTTGTGTCTTTTGTTAAAAAATATAAGCTAAGATCTTCTAGTCAGAATTTTTCTGAATATGAATGAATGCGGATCTGCGGTTTTCAGGATTTAGTTCGATGACACATCTAAAATTTCTGAGGGTAGTTATATTGATACGATATTAAACAATTATAAAGGTATATCAATAAAATGTTGTCAGTACTGTACTGTTATGGAATGATGGGCTTTGTGTTGCGGGCACATGGCATGATTCTTTTGAGTAACGACCGAATAAACATTGAGAAGTAAAGCTTACTCCTTCCGTAACATTCAAAACAAAACTTCGATGGATACTATTAGCTAATTATTGATTTACAGATCAATGACTTTATACATTTGCTCTCTTTTGAGCCTGATTTATAAGATATATCAGTGAAACCAAGGATTGCGTACTGAGCCGAGAATATCCAAGTTGTTTGTTCTGAAAGGACAGCATTTCCTTTTATTCCGACGCTGCATTGTTGTAGCAATCCACTCTTAATCCACAGTAGTTACATTGTAAGAAACACAGTGGATGTATGAAGAGGTTGATAGAGTAATAAATTTTGAAAGCGTGAACGTGTTGGTAGTGTGCGAATGTGTGAGAGGGCTGGTAGTGTTCTTCTTCTTCTATGTAGCTTGTCCTTTCAGAACGTACAAGGTCATGGTTTTCCACGTCTACTTATCCCTGGTGGTTCTTGGCACGCTTTCTGGCAATATTCTAAATTTGAAGTGTATTTGCCTCATCACTAGGCCTGTTTGTATCAATCGTGTATTATAACTCTCCTCAGGCCTTCTTTATATACTATTTTTGAGCTATCCAATATTTTCCGTTATTAATTTGGCTATTGGAATTATACAAAAAAATACTTATTACCTATCCTCTTTTTCCTCCCGTTATGAAAAGTAAAAAAGGTTCAGGTTTGTACGTTTGTGTTTTTAAGTATTTTTTTATTTTTGTACGGTATGTTAGCAACCCGGTAGTATAAAAATTAGACCTGCAAAGAGCGACAAACTATTAAGGAGTCAAGGGCTAGCTAACTAGAGGTAGTGTCACAATAAATCATCGTGAAGAAGGCAACGGGATACTACTCCACTATTTATTCATCGCACAACCATGGTTGTTTGTTTACGAAAGTGTAAAAGCGCTGATATTGTGTAAATGTGTGGAAGCACTAGTATTTTGCAAACATTTGAAAATGCTGATAATATATATATATATATATATATATATATATATAGAGAGAGAGAGAGAGAGAGAGATAGATAGATAGATAGATAGATAGATAGATAGATAGATATACTCTGTCATTGTCATGGAGCATAACCTGTGAGTAAAGAGCTAATATTACTCTAGTTGTCATCATTTCTGTCGGCAAGGGTAAACACGTTTTTACATATTTGTCTATATTTCTGTGATGAGGTAGTATTTAAAGTATTTACATATTTACATTATTCGAAATATTGTTCTTATCTTTCTTGCCATTTGTACGAAGTATCGGCCTTTGTCTGCTCCGGCCTTCTTCACGTGCTAGGTATTTTGAATCGAACCATTTATTACAATCACTGTGGTATATCATTCTTATTCCTGGCCGATTTTACACATTAAATTACTTAGTGTCCAATTGTTCTATGTTCCTTAATCATGAAAATATTATTGCTTTAGATGTATCACATTTTTTATAATGACTGTATGATCATAATTTATATAAAAATATTTGGAAAGAATTACCATTTTAAAAAAAAACATCAAAATTGAACTCGAACTTTAAACTGATAAAATCAAATATGTTTAAGAAAAATGAAAAATTTCTTTGTTATGATTATGAAAAATAAGAAACAATGATTATATATATATATATATATATATATATATATATATATAGTTATCTCTGAACATCAGTAGAATCATCGATGTGGTCTGATGCAAAATTGAGATAATAGATAAAGGGAAAACTATTTAGACTTACTCTAAAGAAAAAGACAATCTTGAAAAACATAATGCATCGACCAATAAAAGACACGTGCTTAAAGAAAGAAATTACTTATTTTTTTACGAGAGTATTTGCACCATTATCATTTTACAATAACATAGCGTTGTGGTAGAGTGAATATCGACTCGGAATGACAAATCTGGGTGGCGAGTTCGAATTCCAGTTGAATTAATTGAACTCATTTACGCACAAATACACTTGGGAAATGTATTAATCCGTCTCTTCTCTCCAGTTATGGATTAAATAATAGGACAAATTGGGATCTATAGTCTTGGCTGGCAACTATTGAGTTTGGAATATAGATACACTATTTGAATACACCAATCAAGTGCGTATGTATGTACACAACAGCACACATTCTCATATATATGCCAAGCCACATACGGTTAACATCTATTTAAACTTATTTATAAATGGAATTTTGTCTGTGTATATGTGTATTTGAGTTCGTGTGTGTGTCTGTGTGTGTGTGTGTAAGTCCGATACCTATAGACTCCGAAACGGCTGAACCAATTTTCTTGAAAATTTACACAGTTGTACTATAAGCGTCTGCGAATGATTTTAGCTAGGTTTTGTGTCGAGGTACTCCTGATAAATACCGAAAATCGATAATAAAAGAAATCTAGTTATAGTAGGAGTGGTCCGATTTTAATCATTTTTGATACACTTGTAGATGAAGACATAAGAAACGATATTCAGAATTTCCAACGTTGCAGTTCTTACAATAGAGCAGAAAATCGATAATATATATATATATATATATATATATATATATATATATATAAAAGGCAAGATATTTGTGTGTGTGTCTATTTATCTTCCTGTATGTCTGTATTCTTTCAGCCCTTTTATTTTAGTTTGTGCTTCGGGTTTGGCTCTAAGAAGGTAGAATTGTAGTTCTTAGTCGCAGCCATGATACCATTTACTCAGAGGACTTATTTAACCTTCAACATTCCGTTTACGACGAAAAAACTCATTTGATATCGATACCAGGAAATCAATTACATCCATTCATTTTTCTTTCAGTCTACGGTTTCGCTTTTTAGTCTTTCGTGCCAACGCCCAAAAACCCTGAGCTCCAGGACCATGGATTTGTTTTAAAGTTTTGATTAGACCCTAGCAACGCCGGGCTAACTGCTAGTATAGCTATGTTTGTATGAGCCCCCGTGGGCAAGCGCACGCGCGTGTGTGTCTCTGCGTACGTCAATGGGTGTACAAGTGTGTATCTGTGTCTGCGTTAGTATGAGAGATGTCATAACACATTTTCCTCCCACTTCCACAAAAATACACCAATATATGTAGCACGACATATATTCAATATTTCTAAAAATTAATCAGTTTGTTTGACGATCGCAAGTGTGTGAAACCCAGGGTCACCAACTCACAGCTATCTAACTATATATATATATATATATATATATATATATATATACATTAGTTTTTTTTAAATTATATTATGCTCTACGATATATGTTGCATTGAGTCCTTTTGGATATATATATATATATATATATATATATATATATATATATATATATATTACTGGTGAAAAAAATTTCGGAATTTCCTGCAACAACTCTTCTGGATGATCTTCTTGTTTACGTTTGGAAATACTTCCATAATCTTTGCATTCGGTTTCTCTTTGTTGTTACGCCCGTTTGAATAGTACCTTTAAGCGGAAATACCTCTTCTCAGACACTCCCGAAATTCATATCTGTTCAGTAAAATTTCGAAACGTAAACCAAGAAATTTCTAAGCTAGAGAATATTTTTTAATTATATTAATCCCGTATATTTTAACAACTTAAAATTGTATTTTAGTAGATATCAATATTTAAGTTAAGGTTTAAATTTCTCGAATGTTTCGGATTCATGATAAACTGCATCCGGCAGCAAGGTCTCTGACTGGGAAGTTGTGAGGAGCTGGTAACACTTCTTAACTGTTGTTTTCCCAGGACCACTCTTAATCTAAGTGGCAGCATGTGTTAGGATCACAGCTATATGCAAATAGTTAACCCCCCCAAGCTGACATCAAAACATTATGACAATATAAACATATATTTTATTGTAAGATTCCACCAATACGTTTCTCAGAAAAAAATAATACTAGAAATACATTTTTGAAGAACAAAAATAATAAATTAACACATTTGACGCTTGATAAATCCATATTGTCAATATACGTCAATGGAACTTATCTACAAACAGATTTCTTAGAAAGAATAGAGATTCTATTCCTCTAAATCTATTTGAAATAAATCAAAGAAAAATATCACCAATCATATTTTTGAAAAAATACCATCAATACATCTGACTTTCGATAAAACATTTTTTGCAACAATACGCCAAAGAAACCTGATCTACTATCTGATTTCTTAAAAAAGAATACAAATTCTATTCATTCGAAACTATCGAAAAAATCTTGTTGGTATTAAATAACCTACTGATATTGATATGCCAGAAAAAATACAAATATGGGTATCAATTAACAATATGGTATGAAGCGAAAAAACTTCACTTTATATATATATATATATATATATATATATATATATATGTGTGTGTGTGTGTGTGTGCATGTGTGCGTGTGTGTGTGTGTGTGCGTGTGTGTGTGTGTGTGTGCGTGTGTGTGTGGCCCCAAACGATTTCTATGGTTATAAGTTATTCGAATAAAAAAACAGTGATATCTGCAGTAATAATACTACATTAAGATACAACCGTGAACCTCTAGATTTTCACTATAACTATTCGTACTAATTTCAGTGTTTGTAAATGATGGTATAATGTTGCAAGTAATACAAATTTTATATGCTTCACATGAGGAAAACTTCTAAAAATCATGCATCTCAAAATGGTTACAAAATCATACCTCCCATCACGATTCATTCGAAGACGAGAAGACTGCCACTGAAACTATAGTGCCGAGACACACTATTACAATCCTTCAGTAAAAGTTTATTTTAGCAAAAGATGAATTTTAAATTCTTAGTAAGCAAAAACAGTAATTGCTGAATTACAAGAAACAAAAGGATATTGTAAATATTGTGGATGAAGTGAGTAATCAAAAAAAGGAAGTAAACTCACAATCAAAAAAAGAAAAAGCTATAATTTGTTGGACGAATAAAGTAAAATGAAGATTTGAAAAATTAGATTCTCACACGACATATTGAAAGAAAAAGATGAACCAATGGATGTGCGTTGTGATGCAGTGGGTATCAACTCAAAACGAAAAATCTGGGGGCCGAGTTTGAATTCCTCGCGTTATGTACAATTACCCTTGGGAATGGTAATAATCCGTCTCTTCCAGATATGAGTTAAATAATAGGAAATTTGGTTCTAAAGCCTTGGATAGTAACTAGTCTACTGCAGAAGGGTTTGACAACCTACTGCGGGATAATCTCCTACCAAGTCAGTCATTTCTCTTTCGATGCATGATTGCCCAAAGCGTGTATCACGGATGGCACTTAACTAACTGAACCCGCGGAATATCTACCAGAAGAGCTTGTTTATACTGATTGGTTTGTTTTGTATGGTTTATCACCCATTTGAAAGTTATTTAAAGCCAGAAAATACTTAAGATTTTTTTCGTGGCAGTTTATGTACACTTATATTCCAGAGAATGTAAATAACTTTATAAAACATGCCCGTATAGCTAATCAGTATTTGATTTCTTGATTAATTTCTAACGCTTTTGAACATTTTCTGGATATGTAAAGTCATAAAATATTTACAGATTTTTAGATTGTTTAAGACAATAGAAGTTAAGTGTTAACATTCTTATTAATTAACACATAACTGTTGGAGAAGAGGTGGAATAAAACATTGCTTAATCGTATATGCTCAGAATTGAATATATAATTAACTCAAATAGAATTTGCTCTCCGATTAAAATAAAACGAGCCATTATCCATTGCATAACATGCTCATGGAAACTTCGAGCAAATCGAGCAAATTCTCAATGAGTGTTCATAAAATTAGACGGTCAAGATAAAAAGAAACGTAAAAACAGAAAAACTATCGAAATATATCTCGTCAGCAGTTCAAGAAATAAAATAAATAGCTCGTTTTAGAAACAGGCATTTATTGAAATCATTCATGGAAAAATGAAGAATATCACACATCACCTGCCTAGTAATAAAAGAAACAAGAAACAAAACATAACAAAAAAACTAACGGACAGTAAGTATATGGTTACCAGCCTCAGCAAAGAAAAGTTCCTCGCATGTTTTCCAGGATCTAATATACTCGATAAAAAATTATTAGCTCACAAAGCCAAACAAACACTTTTGAACTCTGTTCAGGCTGTAAAGTAGAAAAAAAGATCAAACAAAGAATGTATCAGAAAAGGCCAAGTTTTGGTCTGATCTGGCTCTCGAAAATACAAGTGTCGGCTATTTTCTGTCATTAGTAAACAAGTATTTTTTTTCAGATTTTTTCACCGTTATTAAATAAAATGTTTAAAGTATCAGTATCAAGTTATGATAGATAGCCGATAGGTAACAAGTATCATTTTTGAACGAATGAATTAAACTAACTGGAATTTCAAGCAATGCAAAGAAATCGTATATTTTTTGCCTACTAATTATATTGCCTTTGTTTAATGTAAATCCTGCCCGACAAATGAACAATTTGCTCCAGTGATTTTTTTTAATCCGGATATATTGTCAAGTGTAACAAACGATTATCACACTCACACACACACAAAAACAGGCACACACATATACAAACACACATACACTTATATATATACATTTATATATTGTGCGATAGATGAATTTTCTAAATCAAGCAAAGATAAAATTAACACTGATATGTCATTTTAACAAATATATTTACCAAAATTACACCAAAATATCTTAAATTGCGAAAGAGAAAATTTATCGAATAAAATCGGCATTGTCTATAACCATTCTCTCTAGACGGTTTCGGAATCGGTGGCTTCTCCTTATTTAATGCGAATGCTTCCATAATCTGTCTTTAGTTCAACTTTGGTGTTACAAGTAGTGTTATTGGTCTCAAGTGCAACACACACCCAATAATCAAGTGGATTGCAGCCTAGAGTGTTAGGTTGCCATATCTAATGGGTGATGTGGTGGCAGAAATTGACTGAGAGCCATGTCTGTATTCTCCTTATTCTCTAGATTGGGGCAGAGTCTTGTTGACAGACACAGAGTCTTCCAGCAGCAAGCCTCTTGACACAAGGCAGCACTATCTCATCAAGGTACCTGATATAGTTCTCCGTGCTAAATATGAGGTCCTATGGCAAGGCATAAATTAGCTATCACCAGTAGTCACAACATACACACTTGTAGTCATCATTAGACTTATCAAACTGTTTTCAAATCCTCTGCGATATCCTCATATTGACACCCAAACACTCTGAAATGATACAATACTTAATGAATTTAAACGCAGTACTTGATTGTCGGCAAGGTCTCATCCTTTAACAGTTGAAATAGCATGATGTAACCATAAGTCCTATGCTAACCTTTTTTTATCGGACATCTCTCTGTGAAACTTTCTTCCGTATACTTGCTTTCCAAACAATTTTGATCCCCACAAATTTAAATAC
The DNA here is from genome assembly GCA_037127315.1 of Ascarosepion bandense. NCBI lineage: Eukaryota > Metazoa > Mollusca > Cephalopoda > Sepiida > Sepiidae > Ascarosepion > Ascarosepion bandense. The sequence continues at coordinate 1,306,880 of JBBBDQ010001328.1, forward strand.
AGTGATAGTCACTATCTAATATAATTTTTGTTTTCCTTCTTTTATCGCCCTCGCTCATAAATAATGTTTTACTTTTCCTATTCTTTTTGACTCAGTAACCTATTCCGTTATAGTAACTTTATTGCCTTGCTTAGTGTAAAATGATTAAATTAAGTATCTCCCCTTTTTCTCTCTCTTTTTATCTACTATTTCATATTGGTTGTTACTTATGTCGTCTATACATTTTCTAATCCGCCTGTCGTTGCTGCTGTTTAGTGAAGAAATATCTTCGCTCACTCATTTTCTCAAATATGATTTTCGTTGAAGTTTCTTTTTTTAAAATATTTCTTTCCTTTTTATTTATTCTTTTTTCTTTCTATTTGAATCACTGTAAACTTTTCTTCTCGTACACTTATTTTGCCATTCTTTCTTCTTCGCTATAAAAAACACACTTTATCTCATGTGTTTTTAAGATTTTGTGACGATATTTTTCCAATTTTCATTGGTTTTTCTCATTTCCTTAAAAGGCTTTTCTTTCTTCTACAGCTGTTTATTTTATTTTCAATCATTCTCCGTGTTTCAACCTCTTTTATTTTCCTCCTCCTTCCTTGCTTTTGCAATTTCAGACCCTGTTTTCTATCGACCCTTGTCTCACGCGTCTATTCATCCATTCTTCTCTTTCATCTTTCAAGTAAACCAAAGGACTACGTTCATTGTTATTTCGTAAATTTGATCCGATAGCCATTGTGATGTCAGGGTCCTGGATGCTGTCCAAGCCTTCGATAAAACGCGCGCATTTCTCCTCAAGTAATGACCCGGCTTTTCTGACCATTGTTTTCGGTCAGCATTTGTGTTCATTTGTATAAATAACCTTAGAAACGCAATGAAAACAATAGTCTCTTTTTAGTTATGGCTTCTGCTTTTGTCATCTAGTCGCTCCGTGTTACGTCTTGGGTTCTATCGTCTCATACTCTCCATTCTTTTAAGTTTCGCTTCGTCTATTAATACAGCAAAATATCCTGCTATTGCTGCTACTTCACTTATTAATGATAATCAAGAGAAGAGAATGGATGATAATAATCAAGCTAAAAAATAACAATTAGGAAAGCGTGATTATGTCTATGTATTTCCTCATAGTATTCTACAATTGATATCTTATTTTCTTTTACAATTTCAGAATTTTCCTTCTTTATTTTCTTTTTTTCCTTTTTATAATACTTCTACTACTACTACTACTACTATTATTAATATTAATAATAATAAGAAAACAATGAGGAATGACTGATTGTGGTACTATCGTTACAGTATTCTGCTCGTGATAGCATCTTTTATTTTCCCAGTCTCCTTCTTCTTCTTCTTCTTCTTCTTCTTCTTCTTCTTCTTCTATTACTACTACTACTACTACTAAAACTAATATTATTGCTGCCACTGCTATTAGTACTAATACTACTAATAATGACAATGCAGATGGAATTTCTTTGATTATTTCCCTGTCTTACCCAAATCCCTTCTTATTCATCTTTACTTTTAGAATTCTTCTTCGTCTACTTCTTCTTTTTCTTCTTTTTCTCATCTTCTTCCTACTACTACTAGTATTACTACAACAACTACTACTACTAGAACTACTTATAGTAATAACAATAAAAATTAAAATTAATGACCATGAATGTTTTCTTTTCTATTTACTAATTTTTTTTCTCCTGCTGTTGTTGCAGTTGTTATTTTTATTATCTTCGACTTTATTTTCTTCTTAAATATTCTCCGAGGTGAATTGCTTCTCGGATCAATTGATGCAGTTGAGGTCCTGATTTGGAGAGCTCCTCGGAGCAGTTGATACGGATGAGGCCCTGATTTGGAGAGCTTCTCAGACCAATTGATGCGTTTGATGTCCTTATTTTGTGAGCTCCTTGGAGCAATTGAGTCAGTTGAGGTCCTAAGGTAGAGAGCTTTTCGGAGCAACTGCTATGAAAATATCTATCAAAAAGTCAGGGAAAAGCCACGTAACTGGAATGGGAATATGATTGATATCGAGATGCCAGGTCAAGACCGATAATATTATAGACTGGTTTTGTCGAGAATATCGAGATATATAGCCGGTGTATAGAAGTATATGTGGGTGCAATGTTTAATATATATAACTTTGCAGATTTTTTTGTGACAAGAAAATGATTATCTGGCACGACAAAATTATCGAACATTTCTAGCAAAGACGTAACTATTGAATCAGTATAATCTGTTCTGGCCTCGGTTATGTTTATTAAATGCGCCAAACACAACCGAAGTTCACACAATGTAAAGTATCAAAAGGTTGAAAGAATAAAAGTGTTTCATTTGCAAAATAAGTAGAATTTTATTAACTTAAAAGAATAACATAAAATTTCTAAAAAGTGAAATTACTACATAAATGCCCAAAAAGTAAGTGTAGTTCGAAGTTAAGGAATCAAGAGTTCGTAGTTGGGGGTAGCAAGTTATATTGTGTGTATGCTATGATTAAATGGATAGTAATGAAGTCTGTGTTCCTTTCCTTTTTTATGGCCGGCGAGAAAGTGAAAAGGAATGTGAAAATTTAATGGAAAATGGTACATATCGGCGTTATTATTTACTAATGAAATTTTCCTGCATCCCAGTTAACTTTTGAAATGCGTTCTTGACCAAACCAATGCTTATTTGGATCTCAGTGTTGCACTTTAAATCTTTTGTCAGAACATTTTCCATGTATTTAAATTTCATTACTTGTTTTATTTATTTTTTTCGACATGTACTTGGCATTTTTATGTCTACTTTTTTGCTGATTATCTTATATTCAGTTTTCCTGAAATTTATGCTCAGTGCCTTATGTTCTCGCTTTCTCTTGCTACCTCTTGTAAGATGTCCTGCATTTTCTTTTGCGTCTCAGGAATTTGACTTCTTTATCATCGGTCTGCAAGAAAAATGCCCGAAAATCACAGGAACTAGGTAGAATGGAATCCGTCAATGGTTCTGCTAACACCAAATGACAAATCGCTCGACCATGACTTGTTTGAGTGTACTTCGCGCGCTCAGCATATTTGCCGTATAAACCGCAGGTTGGGCTCTGTGGGTGTGGAACAAACACAAATTCATTTGAACGTCCTTAACGCGCTCAGCATCGTTTTCTTCTATGTGCCGTGTCTCTTCAGGACGTAGGCGATCGTAGCCTTGATACATCTGCCTATCCCTTGTAACTCTTAGCATGCTTTCTCATATTACTGCAATCGAACCTCGCTGTGCTAACCACTTGGTCAACCTCCTCGTGTAGGTTACGCGTTGCTTTCCTCTGTTTCTCTTTCCGTCTGTCTGATCTCTGAGCATCAGATTGTCCAACCCTCCTTCTTGGGACATGTAATGAGAAAGAAGTGTGCTTAGCATAGTATATGTATGCGCCATAGATGAGCTCTGTAGGTGCTGAACAAAAAATGTGTCTGAGCAAGCGTCTGCAACTGGGATTAACAAGTATTATTGGATTCGTACATACATACATAATATCTATGTATATCCAGCTATAAGAATTGTAGAAAAGTATGTGAAATAACCCATTTATACCTGTTGGTATTAAAATTGTTCCGATGGACCTTAAAACTGACAAATTTGAAGAAAAATTGAACAACGACCAGACGATATTATTATAAAAATAATTTTGGATAGAGATGAAGGGCCTTAGTGGTATGCATAAAAAATATGTTCTCAATTGGTCTTTAGTTAAAAACAACAAAATAATACGTGTCTGAAAACTCAACGTAAATATGAAATGATATTAATAATAATAATAATAATAATAATAATAATAATAATAATAATCAATAAAGTCAATGTTGAAAAAATATAAAATCGAAATATTACATATAGAATAGCGAAGTAATTCAAAAGTGTATCATTAAATTGAAAATAGTAAAAATAAGAACAGATATAAAAAAGAAGGATTTAAGAGAAAGAAAAAAACTAGAACAACAATTAAAGAAAGAATTTCCCGTTCGATTGGACACTGAATTTTTCCTCTACTATTTTTCTCATCTTTACCCGCCTTATCTTTGGTATTGTTTTCTCTCTATTTTTTTTTTCTTCTAGCCATTAAATATTCGTCTCTCTCACTATTATAGTCAGGATAATGGCGTTTTAAATCGATTCCAAATATCCGGTTTGTCTGGAGGAAGTAATAATTTTTTGGCCATGGCCGCTAACTTTGTCGATCTTTGATCATATCCCCGAGCTCTTTAACGGAATGAATGTTTTTTTTTTCTTTCATATGTAAGCTGATCTGAATATTCAAATAACTAAAACGTACATTTCTTCTGACTTTCAAAGCGGCAACTTTGATGCTATCGACAAGAATTATACTCAATTTCAGAAAGTATAATCAACGTTTGCAATCGATTTTTGTATTCGAAGTTTATTTAAACACACGATTACGGAGGACATGGTAAAAAATGAAATCAGGTTAAATAAAAATATCTGTTCAATCTCTGAGACTTCGGGGCTGGAATATCAGTTTTGTCTTATTTTCTGGTAAAATAGAGAATAAATTGAATGTTACCTGGTTCCTGGGGATTGATTTCTCAGATATTGAATCCCATATTGCACACAGAGCACTAGAATGGTAGGCTTAGTGGGTACGAAAGAATATGACTGCACGGTACATGGATATGTACGTGCAAAAATGTGTAAGCATGTCCCAGATCAAACCATTTCTTAGTCTTACTTGTCATCGAGAGGAGTTAATAAAATCGCTGTTTGTTTTGTTATCGGGTTGGAAGGAGCATAAAACTGATACAGATGTTACTCATCCCTGGAGATTCCAAAAAAAAAATGTCGTGTTTTGTTGGGTGGCATCGTAACATTTTTAATACAGTCTGCTGGAATGTCATGATTTATTCTAATAAGAGGGTATCTCGAGAGCATCAGTCATTCTATAAATATCTATGAGAAGTTATCTCTATACCCCTCTAATCCTCTCTCTGTCTTTCTCTTTCTCTCTCTCTCTCTCTCTCTCTCTCTCTCTCTATATATATATATATATATATATATATGAAGCAATAAAGAAGACAACAATTCACAATCGTTAAAAAAAGTTAACACAATCAGAATCAATCAACCACCGGCAAATAATAGAAAATTAAAATGGAATCAGCACAACAGAAACAATCAAAAGCAATTAACTACAGCAGAACCACCCACATGCAAAATATTAAGTTACACTAAGCTCAAAATAAATAAGTATAAATTCTGGACACAGCAGTATTAAAAAAGAAGAGTGAGAACAACTCGAAGTTTTAAAGTTTGCATTATTCTGCTCAGTTAAGTGACAGACATCACTACATTAGTCATATTGCTTTATTTTTATTTCGATATCAAACACTTTACTATAAAGATCTGATTTCCAAAATATATTTTTTATCTGTAAATTATAGAAAAACTAACAATCTTGGCACTAAGTATCATCACAACTAAACACAATATATATATATATATATATATATATATATGTGTGTGTGTGTGAGAGAGAGAGAGAGAGAGAGAGAGAGCCTTCCGTTGGTCTGTCCTTCTTTCCCACCCTCTAAAACAGTAATTCTTTGACAGTTTGAACTTTAAGGAAAAATGTGGCAAAATATAGTGTACAATGTACTTAGCTTTTCTAGGGTGCAGAGCTTATGACAATATTTTTATGTGTACTTTTAGGAAAAATTAATATATATATATAAATTTTATTATTAAAATACAAATATTCCCACTAGCTTAAAACAATCTAATGATGAAAATTATAACAATCCAATATGTTTTGCAGATCTTTTCTGTCAGTTTTTATATATAGAAGAATCCAGTTTATAGCTTGCCCTGCATGTATGAGAACTTTAAAGAAATTACACATCAATACGCTTAAAAAACTGAGATCTGCCTCTAGAAGAAAATATTTACACATGACAAGTTTTACGTTGCAATCTGAAAAGTAAGAAATGTTACGACATGATTTTTCGCTTTTAAGAACAAAGAAGGAAAATATATATTTTCTTTAAAAATATTATTGAAGTTAAACCTACAAAAATATATTAATTTAAAGATATTAAACCGTGCAGTTAATTTATTTTCAAAGTCTTTTCCAAACAAATCAGTTTATTTTAATTTCATTGTTTGGATTGCAAGTTAATGAAACGTTGAGTTTGTAAATCTCGACGAGACTGTCAGCGACAACTTCAAAAATACTAAATGCTGTGAGGATTTTAACACGCGTCAGCCTGTTGAGAAAAATTTCTAGTATATAAAAACAAAAATAACAAAAAACTCTTGATTGTCTTCTTGAAGTTCAGCATAAAGTATGCCTAAAATTCCCAGCTCTGTGGGAGTAACTTAACATTTCACAGAAATACATAGACTGCGGGTCACTAAACTCTACTTTCTATAGTGACCATTCTTTTCAATTACGTCTGCCAATCTAGTAACCATTGATTTTTGAAAATTTCTTCTGCAGGTTCAATTTCCGAATTTTTGGTTTTGATTGCTTACGATATATCTACTTAACTCTCTTATATTTTACCGCCTTCCTGAAAGTTCGTCTACACAATTTACAATATATTTTCGATAGGATTGAGATCTGAACTTGATAGTGGCCATTCCACATCTTTTCTCCTAAAATCTTTTTTACTTAGAAATTTCATGAATTAAAATAGACGCCTAAAAAGAAACATTATCTTACATCCATTCACAATTGACTGCGAGTTTAAAAGTTGTGCTATTCAAATAAATCACAATATTAAGCTCTGTTCACTTTAACTGCTATATCGAATTTGGATAGTCCATTTATACTTTGGTCGAGATTCCAAGCCTATAGTATTACACTACCGCCTCTCTGTTGTCTTCTTATAGCCACAGACACATATGCATCTGATAAAATCAATCATTTATCCCATCCATAACGTTCATGTAGGCTCTCCCAACCTTCGTTTGTGAAAAACATTTTAGAAAAGTTAATTTTAATGTGCGTTGTGGTGCATTGGATATCGGCTCGGAAGGAGAAATCGGAGAGCCGAGTTCGAATTCCAGCTGAATTCATTCCATTCATTTACGCGCAAATACCCTTGGGAAAGGTATTAATCCGTCTTTTCCTTCCAGTTATGTATTAAATAACAAGACAGATTGGGTTCTATAGCCTTGGTCGGCAACCAGTCTACCGCAGAAAGCAATGGCAACCTACTGCAGGATAATCTTCTGCTCAGTCAGTCATGTCTCTTTCGAGACATGATCGCCCAAGCGTGTATAACGTATGGCGATTAACTAACTGAATTTTAATCTATTTCCTTGTCTAATATATTTTTATTATGGAAGAGGATGGCGTACTTTTTATGGTAGATCCGAATTCGGAAAGTATTCTACACTTTCTTTACTGCTTCCTTTCCAGTCTGGTCAAAAATGGATGTGAGTTATACACTTTATTTCATAAGAGACTAGTTCTTAAAGTCTTTTCCATGCTTCTTATTCTTCATTTAGTTATAAATCAAGGCAAATATAAGAATTTCATTTTTTATAAGTATTTATATACAAGAGCAAGAATGTTGTTTTTCAAAAGTTTTATCTATAGGATTGCAATGTCTAATAAATTAAAGTGATTTAGAGAATATATATATATATATATATATATATATATATATATATATATATGGAATTAATATTTAATATATATGCAAGTTAGCATTTAAATTATTTTCGTGTTGTTTTGTTTTATATGTTATATGTTTTCAGTTATGTAAGTTTATAGAATTAACTGTTTTTTAAGTTTCTAATATTTTTCTGATCATGTAGCTTCATTTGGAAATTATTACTTTTGCCAGAAAATGAGATATTGGAAAGGATCAAACACGTAGATTTATATTTTAATGTTCTTTTAAAATTTTTCTAATTAACTTAATTTCTATTGGTATTCATTAGATCAAAATTGCAGTTGAATTTACATATATGATTAAGTAATGCATTTGGTAAATTACTGTGTATAAGATCACTTTTGTGCTCATGGATACGTTTTATAAAATGTCTTTAGGTTTCCTCTATGTATTCCCAGTAATAGTTCTACAGATTCATTTTGTATATACCTCATATAAAATTACCATTGATGTGGGTATTTTAAGAGTGAATATTTTTGAATGCCGTTGCTATGATTTTCATATTGTTTACATTGGATAGATTGTTCCAGATAACGGATGCATTTGAGTTTGTAGATAGGATTAGGCATCTGTTTTTATGTGGTTGTTGCTCTCGTATATAAATACTTACATTTGACATGATAAATTAAATCGGCTAACACACACACACACACACACACACACACACACACACACACACACACACACACATATATATATACGCTTGTATGTATGAACATCCTACGGGGCCTATATTTTAAATTTTCAAACTTGAACGTCATTTTGATTAGTTAAATTAAGCACATTCATATGATCTAAATTTTCTGTCTTTCCCCTCCATATTAACTCTTTAATATGCGAAAGTGTTTTCTAAATTCAAATGTCAATCATTTTCACCAAAGTAAGTCGAACATTGCCTGATGACGAATAAAGGTTTAAATCTCGAAACGGAAATTCCTGCGTCGCAATGTAAACTAAATTAATTTTAAATAACAAATTTAATTATATATATATATATATATATATATATATATATAGTGACCACTGACGTCAATACCGATTAGCGAATTTAGTATAGGAAATAAAGAAATTTTACATAGAATAGAACGCGTTTACGATAGTTTATTCCTAAACAGCAAGTTTCTACAAATCAAAACATTAAACTAAAATCTCGATAGACGTTATTAAACTTTCATATGAATGTTCCTAGCCATGACTGGTACGAAACTAGGCTAGATATATATCAATTAACAACTTTATACAACATCTTTCTCTGATAACTGATTAAAAATATCTTCCAGAAAATGAAACCTGCAAGTCATAGCGAGGACGATCCATCAACGTAGCCGGTATATTGTCCCTAAATAATCGCACACAAGAGCTGAAGAAAATACCAAATGAAACCGCATTATTTACTGACAACCAACTAAGGGTACATCGATGATCCGCAACTTTTTTTGTTTTTACATGTAGGATTATTGAGCTTACGCAAACCCATTTATCTCCTGGGTTAGGTAGACTGGTTGACAACAAAGGCTATAGAATTCAATGTGTCCTGCGATTTAAGCCATAGCTGAAAAAAGAGGTGATGGGTTAATACTTACCCAAATGTATTTGCACGTAAGTTAAAACAACAAATTCAACTGGAATTCGAAATCGGCATTTCCATTTCTCGTTCCTAGCGATAGCCACTGCATCCCTAGGCACATTCACTACAAACAACAGTCACAATTAAAATAGGGAGTGCATGTAACTCGAACAGAAAATAATAATACTCATGATTTTGATGTTCCACCTAACTACTTAAAACAAAAAGAAACAGGGAGGAAACCCCATCATACTAGAAAGAGTAATAACTGTTACTGGACAAGAGAAACAATATTTAAGGAATTTTATTTTAATAAAAAACATCATATATATTCTAACCGACTACATCACTATCTTTTCTGTCAACGTATATTGAATGTTTTCTAATAAGGAAAGGGCTAATAATATAATAACTATTAATATATCGACTATTGAACAATGATTTACTGAGTCAGATACACGCTTGGGTGATCATGTCTCTTTCGATCCATGGCAGAAGATTTTTTAGCAAAAGGCTACCAGTTCTTTCTGTGGTAGACTGGTAGCCAACCACGTCACATAGACTAATCTGACGTGCTTTTCAAACCATAGCTGGAGGGTGATGGATTAACAATTTACCCAATGGTGTTCGTGTGCAAGTGAATACAATGAATTCATTTGGAATTCGATCTCGTGTCACCGAGTTCTTATCTTTATCTATTACACCACAATGCGTATCAGTTTTACTATCAGCCATTAAAGGTTTTATAAGTGCGACCTTAGTGGAAATGTCTTTAGAAGACGAGCAATAGTCTGTTTATACTATCTTGGAGACTGTGGTTACTTATTCAAGCATCCAGTGACGTAAATGTAAATTGTATCAAAGAAGTACTGATTAAACTAACGGATATTAATTAAAAAAAAGCGAACAGAGATTAATACGCACTTTGAGCAATATCCGAATAAGACATTTCCCAATATATATTGATTGCTTATCACTCTTAAATGAGAAGATAAGCAATAAAGCATACACTTAAATCTGGTAATTACTGTATTGATTTTTTCTTAAATGTATAAGCTGTCTCTTTAAACTCGTAGAACGTAAAAAAACTGCCAATCGTCTTATCTTGTCAAATTTAGAAAATGAAGGACTGTCTCACAGAACTTACGCACTCCATTTTTTTTTTCAATTTGTTAAGGAATTACAAAATCTGAATTTTTCAAACTATGACAAGAAATTGTCTCGTGACTTAAAGACTGAAACACTCACGAATTTTTAAACACGACTGTTAGTATCGTTTTGCGAGTCAGGTTCAATTCTTCACGTCTGCCGCAAGCAAACCTGCCCAATTCAGTACAAATAATATTTTTGGATCTTGGATTTGTTCACTGGTAAATCGATTGATATAGCTTTTGCTACTTGCTGGCCACTCAATCAGTTCAGTCCGGAGTTCGCAGCCTTCCATTAGTCCATGTGTTTTGGATGTAAACTCGGAAGTTCTTCTTACTTCGAACCCCTTTTGGTATCTAAACACAAACCAAACCTCAATTGGGACATGCATAAAGATTTTTCATTAAAATCATTGCCTTCTGGTGTGTTCTATGTCAACAAGAGAGAGATGAAAACAAAAATGGACTATCTCTGCCATCTCATCTGAGGTGGAAATATTCAATGCTCACTTTTCTGACTTGATCGAGTACAAAATTGTGGATGATGAATGTTTTTTCCACACCTCAAGTTTTTTCCAACCTTCAACGAGAATAATATTGATAGAATTTCACCGTTTGTTGTAGATACTCCAGTAAAAGCTATTTTTGGTTTTCATAAACCTAGATCTTCAAAGCTCAAACCTGCTATGTCGCCTAGAATGAATAGACTCAGCTTTACTTCATTCATATACTATAGTTAAGGAGTATATTAGCCTTAGAAATCGTCTCCTTAAAAACTGGAGCAAAGTGGAATGCACTTCTGATGGAATGCTACTCCGATCACTAACATCTTAACCTATTCAAGCCGATAATCAGACCTTATGTCATAATATAGAACTTTTACCTATATTCATAATAGGTAGTAAAGAGAATGAACTAAGTCGGCGCTGCTTTGCTATTGTCTGTCTCTACATGAGCGTGACAGATGGTATATATATATATATATATATATATATATATATATATATATATATATACATATATATATATATATATAGTAAAAAAGAACCAGCAGTTTTTGAATTTCGAGTTCTCCGCCATTAACCTCTTTAAAAAGTGCTCAATACAACGCACATCACAGAGCATGATATAATGAAATATAAATTTGTTTTTTTTTTTCAAATTAATTTAATTTACATCGGGACACGGACATTTATATGCTTCCATATTTTATCTCGTCATCAGGCAATGCTGATTTATTGTTTTGAAACTGATTTAAAATTGTAGCTCTATGAAAAAAAATATATATTATAAAAAAATTGAGTATAAAAATCTATTAAATAAATGTAATGGTATAGATTTCATAGGTAAACATTGTAAAATTATCACCTTAGAATAATTCTTTATAAAAATATATCAATTAATTTACATATATCCGATAATATGCTTAGTATTATAATATAATACTAATTACATAGATATTCTTTCCTTATATATTAAAACTAGAAAAATTGTAGTTTGAACCAAAATAAAAATAGTACAATCATACTGAAAGATCCTTTTACGTCATATAAAAAGTATAAAATGCTTTTCTTTCTTTTCTTTTAGTTTTTTACAAAAAGGCCTAATATACAAAGAAAGTGTAGACAATAATCTTGTAACAAAAATACACACACTTCATCTCGAAGAATGCTGTGTAGAAATGGCCTAATTGACTGACATTTTCTCTTTAAGACTCAAACATATAGCCTATATTTTCAAACCTTAAAAACTTAAGTAAATTCTCATTAGTTAAATTAAACACATACCGATTTTCTCTCTTCCTCTATCCATATCAACTGTTTAAGTAACAAGCGTATTGTTTTATACGTTCAAGTATAAATCACTTTCCCAATAATAAGTCAACATTACCTGATGACGTGGTAATTCTCGAAACATAGAAATTTCAGTGTCGCAATCTAAATTAAATTAATTCTAAATAAAAAAAAACTTTATATATATATATATATATATATATATATATATATATATATCAGTCTTTATTATGGTAGATACAATGACTGAGAGTTTTGTCTGTCATATTTCGATCCTATATTATAGTTTAAAAAGCAAACGCTGTTTTTTGCAAATAAAAGTATTATTTGCCAATACCTATCACCGTTCCAGTAGAATATTGTGATTTTCTAAGCTCAGCTATACCACAAGGCTGAAAATATGAAGCACCCAGTGAGGATTGATCTCACTATTCAATTTGAACGTGCATTGAGTATTGTTATCATATGTGGTCGAATGTTCTTGCTATTCATCTCGAGGTTCTTGAAAGAATCCAAAGGTGAAACTGCAGTATAATCTATCCTGACTTAGCAGCTCGACTTCAGTCATTTTCTCACCGACGTGATGTGACTTTCCTCTGTCTTTTAGACAATTATTTACATGGCTACTGCTCAGACGAGCATTTTTCCCTGGTTCCTACACCACATGTATCTGCTCGTGTTAGTAGTTTGTCATCAAGACCTCCACACTTTTGGCGGAGAATTAGTTAAATGCAACCGCTTCTTCTATTCTAAAAGTTTCTTTTCTCGTACTTCACATTTATGCAAATAGCCTTCATATTATTGCTTCTCAGATAGCTACAATCTACAAAAGTTTAAATGCAACGTCAATTGCCATATTCTGTATACTTCTTTCCCATCCACTCCTTATCTTTTCTTCAACATCCCCTGTATCTTTTTTATCTCTGATTTTGACCCCTTACACAGTAGTATGTGAAATGACTATAAACAAATTGTAAAGATTCTAGTGAGACAAGCTTGCTGACCATTTCACCACGTCGAGATGACCAAACTTCCATTAATATTTGAGAGTTAACTAGTGATTGTTTCTACGCATGTAATCGAAAGTAGAACTTACTTGTATTACAATTGTAAAAAAATAATACATTGTGACTATTTCTGGTCATTTAATAAGATTTGCTGCCACTTGGTCTCTACTGAAAAGCATTAGTTACTTTTAGTATGAGGATATGAGGACACAAAAATTACAGAAACCGTAGGAGACCAAGTACAGCCGCATTACAAAGCCATATAAAATAGAAAATAATGAAACTGGGAAGAGATAATGTCGCTTTTGTCGAGGCAGACGTGAATATGCTAAGGATACAAGAGGATGCATTAAACTTGCTCACAGGAATAGAGAAATAGATTTTCCAATATTAATGATGTAGATAATATGAATTCGACGGGACTTAGATTTTGAGATAAGTTCTTTTATTTACGTTCTAACATGAATAAGATTAACTCATTGTAGAGAAACGGAAGTATATTTCTCAAATGGGATGTAAGTCTTCCTGCTTTAAATCGCAACTGGAAATTGTAAAGACAAAGTAAAGGATAACGGCCCAAAAATTGAAATCAATGTGGTGAATTCATATTCTGGCTAAATCTGTTTCGCATTACAACAAATGTTCAATGATATAAAGTAAATACATCTCTTGTTTCCATAACACTGGATTAAAAAGCAGAGATGTTTTGATTCTTTATCCTTGGAAAACAGCTAATCTTCTAGAAAGAAAACCTGAATGAAAAACATTACGTAGATAATTAAAGGGAATATCACTAAAGTATCTGTCCCCGAATGTCAGTGCAATTTGCAGATAAGTCAAGCTTATGGCCTCTTCTTCGTTACCATTTTAGAAAAGTTTTGGCCGTTGTATTTCCCGGCCTTTTTAACATTCTTCGGTTCGAAACTCCTAGCACCCGAAGGCAGCATAAGCTTACAACGGCCAAAACGTTGTGAAAATGGCCACGAAGATAAAGACAATAGTTCGCATAATATAAATAGTGGAAAAACTAGGTTACCTCAGAAATATAGACAAAAATCAAGCTGATAATTGGTATTGTGGAACACACACACACACCTGCAAACAAACAAACAAACAAACACACACACACACACACACACACACACACACACACACACACACACACACATATATATATATATATATATATATATATATATCTTGAGTAAATTACTATGTCTCCTTGTAGGGATCTTAGTTCACCGCTCAGTTTTTGGCAATTGTTCTCGCTAAAATCTATCATACATATTCATGAGTTTACCACTCGTCCATGATTGAACGTAGCTACCACATATAATCTGTTAGTCTCACATATTTAGAGATCCGCGATAAAATCGAAAGTGCAATTTGTTTATCATGACCCAGGATTTCGGATTTAGTCAATTTTCCTATCAACCTAATGTAGCTGCCATGTCTTTATACTAGAAATCGTAATGCCATTATATTTGATCCGATGGACTTTACTCTATGACACTTATACTTATATAATTTTAGCAAACAACTAGATTGGTGGGAAGGCCTCATAATTGTATAGTTAAATAGCTAGATGTAACCCTAAGTTCTAAGTTAACAGTTTCTTTTTTCGCATTTTTTAAAAAATGCAAATGCAGTGTCAATCACCTTCATCTGTTTTCTTGATTCCTTTTTGTTTGTTGCTCTCTCTCTCAAACACACTCACTCTTTCTCTCCGTAACAATATTTATCTTTTTCTTATATTCATTCAAACACTGTACTTCACTCCATTATAGTGGCATTATTGCTTTGCTTGTGGTGGGAAAATGATTGAAAGGTAAAAATAAAAGAAAGAAATGAAGATTTTATTCTGAAACTACACCGACATACCAAAAAATTCATCTCGGGAACATATTTAAATGGAAATCTGTCACGTTCATATCCGTTTCGTCATCATATGTCGGGTACCAAATATCAGATCCATAACTTTATGTATCAGAAATTCATGATCTAAATTTTTATTGCGATTTCGTTTCTATGACTGAACCCTTTTTGTAGCACAGAAGACGACGAAAACAAGTCTAAATAGAAGAAATTTATTATTTAAGTGTTTTTCGGTTATTTTAACTTTTCAATGCAAACCAAAGTTTCTCGAATAATCTTATTTCTCTCTCTCACTCTCTCTCTCTCTGTCTCTCTCTCTGCCATTTCCATTATATCGAAATTTGATGCTTTGTAGCCCTTACTGAGTTGGAAAATATCTAAAAGTCATTTTGTGTTTTGACCTCAACTGACAGTCGCTGTTCTGACATTCGTGCACACGAGCGTTTTATTTATATTACTTGCGTTTTTCCTCTGTCCATCTTTAGTATATCCTTTCAAGAGCAAATTATTGGAGACAACATTCCCCATTATGTATTCTCATTCTTAATCTAATAACGTATAATCAAATATATATTTGCACCTCAATCTAATGGCTATAAACTGACAAGAAGTAAACAGAAATTATTAAATCAACTCTGCTGCTAGAAATGATTTGGTTTAGCGGCAGATCAACCTCTAAAGAAATTCTAATGCCGAAACTGAAATATATTTGAATGCAATTGTATGCCGTCAACTGCATATAAAATGCATTGTTGATAATTTTACTATATTTGAATATCTTAATATGAAATCTATTGCTGGTTATTTTACTTAAAAACTGAATTGTTGGTAATTTTACTATAAATATATTATTACTATTTATTTTATATAATATGTATTGATTGTATTTTTACTTTCATCGTGTTTTTTATCTGGTTGTGGGTTCAATATTTGCCGAAAGGTTGTGCCCTAACAAGTTCTGCCACGTAATTTTAATATAATTTATATGGTTTGGATGACTTAATGTAAATTCTATTGCTGGTTATTTTGCTTAAAAATTCAATTATTTATAAATTTACTATACATATGTATTATCAATAAATATTTTGAGGTCTTTCTTTGTACTGATGAACATACATTCAGTTTTGTTGAAGTTTATGCCCAGTCCTTTTTTCTCGCTTTCTTTTGCTACTTTCTGTTGGGGATCATGCATTTTCCTTTTCGTATCTGCTATATACACTGAGTCATCCGCGTATCTTACATCGTTGAGTTGTGGACGCCAATGACGAAATCTGGCAAAATTCTTTCTTTCTCTCAGAGTTATTTTGCTGTATAATTTGTATACTTCCGGTGAGAAAACATACGCTTGTCTTACGCCACTTTCTATTTTTGTATACCTGCTGAATTCACTTAAATTTCAAATGGTTGCTGCCACTTTATATTTTTGATTATCCTAACGTCTTTTCCAACAATATCGAGGTTGTCGAGCATCTCTATCGAGTCTTTGTGGCGTACTTTGTCAAATGCCTTTGTGTAGTTTATACAGCACAAATAGAGTTATTTTGCATTTGTATTGCTCTTTCACGCAGCATTCTGGACATGGATATAGCATTACTCATTATGGTATTCTTAACGAAACTACGCTGTTTTGTTTTATCTCTCGTTCGATTTTGATGCACGCTCTCTTCATCAGAATCAGGCTTATGAGTTTTATTATGTGGCCCATTAACTGATTTGTTCGAATGTTTCAATTGTTCAGTAAAAGAAAAATTCTTCTTAGACCTACTGCATGGTCCTTCTGGTAATAATAATAATAATAATAATAATAATAATAATAATAATAATAATAATAATAATAATCTCATCGAAGCAATATATGCATCAGCAATAGCAGCAACAAAAAAATTGAACATCAAATTAAAAACAAGGCACTCTCGCAGACATGAAGATCCACCTTGGAAAAGAAAAATAGAAAAAGAAATCGAACAACTTAGAAGTGAACTATCAGTACTGGATGAACTGAGTAGAGGAATAAATGTAAGAACTAGGAAAAGCAGAAGAGTCGAAAGAAAATACAATATTAGAAATTAAAATGAAATCCTATCTATTAAGGAAAAAATAAAGCAAACAATACAACTGAAGGCACAAAGAATAAGACGCTATGAGAAAAGATCAAGATTCTACAGACAAAACAAGATTTTTCAAACCGATGCAAAGAAATTTTACAGGGAAATAGGTAAAAAAGTATTGAAGTGACAGTCCCTCCCACAATGGAAGAAGTTATACAGTTCTGGGAAAAGATATGCGCTTGCCCTAAAGAACATAACAAAGAAGTAGATTGGATTGCACAAGAGATAGAACGAATCAAACATAAAGCAGAACAGACATGGGCTGGAATTACAGAAAAGGATGTTAAATCTGCACTAAAAAAAGCATACAATTGGAAATTCCAAGGTATAGATAAAATTCCTTACTTTTGGTTTATTATTTAAATACAGTACATAAAAAACTAGCCAAAGAATTTCAAGAAATGGATGACGATCCCACTAAAATTCCTGCATGAATGACCAAAGGAACTACATTTCTTTTACCCAAGAATGGTGACACAAACAACCCGAAAAACTACAAACCAATTATATGCCTAAACTATTAACATATATCTTAACAATACAGATATATTTATTCTCAGAAAGAAATGACATGTTACCGCTTGAAGAAAAAGGGTGCAAACGTGGCTGTTATGGATGTAAAGACCAATTACTTATTAACAATATGATCCTAAAAACTGCTACACTACAAAGAAAAATCTTAGTACTGCCTGGATAGATTATCGTAAGGCATTCGATAGTGTGCCACATTCCTGGATTTTAAAGACTTTAAATATATACAAGATATCACCCGTCATCATCAATTTCATCAAACAGTGCATGTCTATATGGAAAACAACCCTTTACTTCAATCATATAAATGGAACCTATAAGTCTGATGAAATAAACATCAAAAGAGGTAAATCTCAAGGTGCTTCTTTGTCTCCCTTACTATTCTGCATATCATTAATAGCACTAACCAGTCAACTTAATAAGACAGAATGTGGTTATAAAATAGGCCAAAAGAAAATAAGTCATCTATTTTACATGGAGGACTTAAACTTATAGGCTAAGAATGATAATGAGCTGGAAGGTCTTCTGCAAACTGTAAAATGCTTCAGCGAAGATATTGGAATGAAATTCAATTTGAATAAATGTGCTAAAGCTACAGTTTTACGTGGATCAATACAAGCGACATCCTCAATTAGCTTAGACCCTGCTGTAACAATAAAAGAATTGAAACCAGAAGAAGCTTATAAATACCTAGGTGTAAATGAGAGTGAAAACAGTCACCATAAAAAAATGAAAGAAATAGTGCGTAAAGAGTACTATAGAAGGCTACGAATGAAATTAAAAACTGAACTGAATTCTCAGAACAGAGTTATGGCCATTAATAGCTTTGCTATCCCAGTTGTCCAATATAGTTTCAACATCTTATACTGGACTCTAAACGACATCAGGCGAATGGATTCTAAAACAAGAATGCTTATTTCTAAACATAAGATGCATCATCCAAAGGCTGATGCAGACCATCTATACATAACCCGTAAAGAAGTTGGAAGAGGGTTTATTCAGCTGGAATTGTCATACAAGTCAAAAATATAGGCTTACTAACATACATAGAAACAACAATTGATTGGATGATACAATCAGTAAGGCAACATGAAGAAAGAAAGAAAAAATATTCAATCATAAAAGAAGACAAGAAATACAAACAAGATTGACTGTTAGTAGATTCTGTAGAAAAGCAAAACAGAAGCCAAGAACCAACTATTGCGGCAAAAATATGAAAATGACAGCCAAAGATAAGGCTCTTGAACAGATGAAACAATGCTGACAAGACAAACCTCTGCATGGCCAATATCCAGAACGTGTCAATAAATCCAATGTTGATATAGTTAATACTCATCGATGGTTACGTGCATCTGGATTAAAGTCTGAAACTGAAGGCTTTATTCTTACTGCACAAAACAAAGTGTTTTCACTAGAAACTTTCAGGCAAATATTATGCATAAAAATATGGATTCAAAATGCAGGTTTTGTGATAAACACCAAGAAACAATAGACCAACTAATCTCAGGCTGTTCTGTGCTTGCCCCAAATGAATATAAAATCGCCACGATAGAATTGGGCAATATTTACATTGGAAAATATACAAACACTATGGAAAATCTGTAAACAATGAACATCACCCAGCACCGGTTACAGAAATAGAAGATGTAACCATTCTATGGGATTACACCATCTACACAGACAGAAAAATTGAAGCAAACAGGCCAGGCATTATTGTTAAAAACCAGAAGGAGAAAACTTGTCTATTAATTGATATGGCTTGTCCAGCGGATTGTAACATAGCAACCAAGGATTTTGAAAAACTGTCAAAATATAAAAACCTGGAACTTGAAATAGAAAGAAATGTGGAATTTGAAAACAAGAGTTGTGCCAGTGATAGTAGATGTACTCGGAATGATAAGAAATGGAACAAAACAACACACTGAAATAATCCCTGGAAACCCCAGCTTAAGAGATATACAAAAATAGTCTTATTAAATACAGCCCACACACTAAGGAAAACTTTATCTATGTAATGCTAGGGATGATAGGGAAGATAGAAAAACATAAAATGGGGCCATAACAACACGCCACGACCTGCCTTAGGTCTCCCCGCAGACCTGGTCGGTAGTGAGAACAAAGCAGAAATTGAAATATGATGAAAAATGACATAATAATAATACTAATACTACTACTAATAATAATAAAAATAATAATAAATTATGTATAAAATGTTTTACATAATAATATGGATCCAAAATGCAGGTTTTGTGATAAACATCAAGAAACAAAAGACCATCTAATCTCAGGCTGTTGTGTACTTGCCCCAAATGAATATAAAATCACGACGATAGAGTGGGGCATTATTTACATTTGACAATGTGCAAACACTATGGAAAATCTGTAAACAAACACTGGTATGAACATCACCCTGCACCCCTTACAGAAATAGAAGATGTCACCATTCTATGAGATTACGCCATCTACACAGACAGAAAAATTGAAGCAAACAGGCCAGACATTATTGTTAAAAACCAGAAAGAGGAAACTTGTCTATTAATTTATATGGCTTGTCCAGCGGATTGTAACAAAGCAACCAAGGATTTTGAAAAACTGTCAAAATATAAAGACCTGGAACTTGAAATAGAAAAAAATGTGGAAATTGAAAACAAGAGTTGTGCCAGTGATAGTAGATGTACTTGGAATGATAAGAAATGGAACAAAACAACACACTGAAATAATCCCTGGAAACCCCAGCTTAAGAGATATACAAAAAATAGTCTTATTAAGTACAGCCCACACACTACGGAAAACTTTGTCTATGTAACGCTAGGGATGATAGGGAAGATAGAAAAACATGAAATTGAGCCATAACAACATGCCACGACCTGCCTTAGGTCTCCCCGCAGACTTGGTCGGTTATGAGACCAAAGCAGAAATCGAAATATGCTCAAAAATGACATAATAATAATAATAAATTATGTATAAAATATTTTACATAATAATATGGATCCAAAATGCAGGTTCTGTGATAAACATCAAGAAACAATAGACCATCTAATCTCAGGCTGTTGTATACTTGCCCCAAATGAATATAAAAATCGCCACGATAGAATAGGGCATTATTTACAGTTGACAATGTGCAAACACTGTGGAAAATCTGTAAACAAACACTGGTATGAACATCACCCTGCACCGGTTACAGAAATAGAAGATGTCACCATTCTATGGGATTACACCATCTACACAGACAGAAAAATTGAAGCAAATAGGCCAGACATTATTGTTAAAAACCAGAAAGAGGAAACTTGTCTATTAATTTATATGGCTTGTCCAGCGGATTGTAACATAGCAACCAAGGAATTTGATAATTTGTCAAAATATAAAGACCTGGAACTTGAAATAGAAAAAATGTGGAAATTGAAAACAAGAGTTGTGCCAGTGATAGTAGATGTACTTGGAATGATAAAAAATGGAACAAAACAACACATTAAAAATTCCCTGGAAACCCCAGCTTAAGAGATATAAAAAATTGTCTTTTTAAGTACAGCACGCACACTAAGGAGAACTTTGTCTATGTAACGCTAGGGATGATGGGGAAGATAGAAACAACATGAAATGGAGCCATAGCAACACGCCACGACCTGCCTTAGATCTTCCCGCAGTCCTGGTTGGTAGTGCGATCATAGCAGAAATCTAAATATGATGCAAAATGACATAATAATAATAATAATAATAATAATAATAATAATAATGATAATAATAATAATAAAACTCTTTCTAACGTAATCATGAGCGTCTATGTTGTGAAGAGTAATACCATTAAAATATGATTTGGGCTGAATTTATTACTCACCTCAGAGAGAGATCGCAAGAAGAAGAATTGAAATGTTTAAAAAGGTTTGTATGCACTAATACACACACACACAAATGTATATATATATATATATATTTATATATATATATATATATATATATATATATATATATATATATATGTATTAACAGAATATTTAATAGAATACTTTGAGGGTTACAGAATATTTTGAGTGGAACTAGGAAGAAGGAACGAAACATTCATACAGAAATGAGAAGGGTAACTCTGAGAATCTTTCTAATTTTGGTTCAGCTGAGAACCAAAAGCACTATCTTCTTTGCTTAAAGACATGAGCCCCTCTTTATGACGAAGGAGTCGACTGTAGTCGAGATAACACGAGTGAGCATTTTTTAGCTGCATATTATATACTTCCCTAGGACTAGATACAACTTTGAATTCAGTTTTTTTTTTCTCCTAGGTCGATTGCAATGCAAGCTTATATACTACAGTCAGTCTTTCACTATTTGTTCAATAGTCAGTCCTACTATTTACCTATAGAATGTTAGGAGGGTGGATATTGATTCATAACTTTCCTATTGTTATTAACTTCCCGAGTATTTTTGTCTATATACATTTTAAACATCTACCATCCTTTTTCGCATATAATTTCTTAAATCATGAAATCATTTGTTTGTTATTTTACCTTGTCTCTCGTGCCGATCATTGCATTCTCTATGCATTGATTTTTCGTAGTATTTCAGAATTTTCTCTGGTATCTTTTACATTGTTATCATGTGTTTCTCTGTATTTTCATTTTATTGAGTATCGTGAGTACAGATTTTGCTGCGATTCCCAATCTCCACTAGACGTTACTGCGTTCACTATCGTGTATATAATATCTCTAATATTTCCTAAATTTTTGTTCAGTTACTGGGACTATCTTCCTCTATTCTAAGCCTTCGAATGATTCTCACGCATTCCACCGTTAATGTGTTATCTTTATTTGGATGCCTCCAATCCGTATCTTACACCGTGGGCTCACCTTTTCTCTAATAACCATATCAGGTAGTTAGTTGCCGTACCTGATACACGATTGGGTGATTATTTCTCTTTCGAGACATGACTGACTAAGCATATTTCCCCGCTGTAGGTAGTCATTATTTTCTGTGGTAGACTGACTGCCACAAAAGACTATAGAACCCAATCTGTCCTGACATTCAACCCAGAGCTGGACATAGAAGAGATGAATTGAAATCTTCCTTAAAGTAATTTGTGCGTAAAAGAGTGAAACGAATTCAACCGGAATTCGAAGTTGTGTCTCCAATTTTCATTTGACATTACACCACAAACCTCATATACTATGTCGTACTGCACTTAATGATTAGCCATTTCTTCTCATGATCTAAACTTGTATATGAATTATTACGTTTTATTGATGTTTATATCAGCACATGCTCATCTGAGTTACTTAGAAGATTATATTCGCTAATAATAAATGTGCTTTATGTCTTTTAGTTTAGATGTCGATGCTAACTAAGTCAGATAAGAAAGCGTATCATTGTCTTACAACGGTCTTTTATAATGTTTCTGTATTCATTTTTGGATAGCTAAATTTGCCTTCCAAAAGATAAGTAGAACATTAAAAAACAGAAAAAACGGTTTGAATCAATGAAAGGTGTACTGAAATGTTATGCAATATCATTCCCCTCATATAGCGGGTAATGCTGAACAATCTACTCACAGATGAAGAACCGACATGTGATTCTACATAAGGATGCTGAGGACACCATAGACAGTACATGTGAGCAATGACGAGTTTTTAAATAAAATGAAAAAAAAAAACATCAGGAAGATACAGTTGAAATTTTTAGACTATTTAATGAGGTTTTGGAAAGTTCGAAAACCAGGGTCTAGTACAGATAATAAAGACAAATCATTTTGAGCAACAAAGGACAGGAAATAGTGGAGTACCAACAATGTATTCAAAAGATACGGCATATAGAAGATAATCTAGTGAATAATCAATTATAATATTAGCGTCTGGAAGAAATATTTATACTACCATTTGTATATTCCCCGTTATGGACATTATTTTATCCATGATATGATAACCCCGATATTACATACAGGGAACGGAATGGTCGAAAGTGAAAAAAAGTAACGAATATGTTTTGTTCTCAGAGATTTTTCTAATTCTAAGACATACACAAAACTATATATATATATATATATATATACACGTATAAAGCAGAGTGTAAGGAGAAACAAAAAGGGCTTTACCTATAATGAGATATTTCTGTACTTGAGATGTCAATTTAAGTATCCGATTTAAACAGGCTGGGTTTATCTATATCCCAGAAAGTGCATATTCCACGAAGTTGAAACAGTATCTCTTGCGTTTAGCCAAGTTGATGTCTCCAAGATGGAGTTTCCTTCTATATCTGTTAAAGATTTATTTTTAAATTGAAAACCGCATCATGGACTCGTAAGCTATGGGGTATGCATATTTGGTCTCTGCTCAAGCTAAGTAGGTGTGCTAAAGAATGCAGCTTTACTGTATGGTTGTTGTAAACGAAATGAAATTGACTGTTGTGTTTCGTCACTTTATCGAATGACGTCATTAACCGAGCGTCACATGACCCATGTGTCATATCTCTACCAAAGGCAGAAAAACGGCTTCCGTATCATTGCAAAAAACAGCCTTCTGTATATATCAACAGTGAAATATCGTATATATAGAGTTAATTACTATGCACGGATTGATTAATCCGTGTGATATCTTAGAACATATCTCCCACGAATAAAGTAAATACAGATGGTGTCAAATAAATACAGATGCCGTCAAAGCAATAATCCGTCCTTTGTCCGATCTGAGGAAGCATTGTAAGAACCGGTTATTTTCTGGTATCAGCATACAATATTTCATTTTCAGGTTTTTACACTGTCATTAAATCAAATGTCCCTAAAGTATAAGTATTTATTCATCATTGGTAGTAGATAGAAGGAAAGTATCATTCTTGAAGGAATGAAAGAATGTGACTCAAAGTTAAAACAATACAATGAAATCGTTCCTTATTTTGTATATTGCCGTTACTTGAGGACAATACAGCACGACTAATCAACCTTTTTACTCGGTGTCTTTTATTTTGACCTAGCTTTATTGTAAACTGCTGCAAACTATTTTGACACACGCACATGTGCGATAAAACAATTGTCGTCTAAATTACGCAAAGTTGAGAGAATTCATAACTCATTTTAACAGATATATTAACAAAAATTATGCAGAAAGGTCTTGAAATTCTTAAGAGTAATTTTAAATGATAAAATAGCAATTGGCTTTTTTTTCTTTTTGGTAGAATTTAGACATCAATTTATCAACATCACCTTATATATATGTTTATCAAATAATATATAATTTAACATACATTTTTAAAAGGTTTATTTACAAGTAGTGAAATTACCATTTACCGGCCAATATTAATGAATGTTTTTTAACGAATACAAATATTTGAATCAGTTTTCCTCTTTTACTATGAAAATCACATTTTAAGCTCAGGTTGCGATTAGCTTTTAGTCAACAGAGTTCCATACACAATCTTCACTTAACATTTTGAAAAAATACATATATTTTGTGAATCATTGTTTTCTCTTAACCCGTATTGCCTTATCCGAATTTTTAGCAAATCATCGTAAACAATGTTTGGATATTTCTTCGTTTTGTCAATATTTTTCATCAATATAAATGTTATTTTACTGCGTATCCGTTTTTTTGAGTAGACATACCTTATTCTTTGTATGCAGTAAAACCTGCCTCGATAAAACACAATAGAAACCGAGAATCTATGCTAAATGGCGAACAATCGTTGAGGATGGCTATCATCCGAATGTCCAGGTTGCGCCTTTTCTTTCCTGTCTGTCCAGAAAGTACACATGAAATTATTCGAGATATTTTAATCGCTTCCAACTTCAATTAGCAGTGACGAATGGATATATGATTTGGTAAACTGCTTCAAGTTGATTATTTAACATATTTATTTGGAAATGAGAAATATCGTACATGAGTAAACGTTTCATTGATGTATATGGATCTCTTACCAGGAATTGAACATGGATAGACATTCTATAGAAAAAATCGAATGACATTATTTATGCATTTCAATTGTGTAGAACACGTTTCTAATCATACCATCTTCAATAAAGGGTCAGACTCAATTTTTCCGTATTTAAATAGAACATTCCATATCTTAACATCTTCAGTAAAGTTTTACTTTTAAGCAGTTTAGGTACCTCGATCAATTTGCTGTACAAAACAGCCAAATATGAAGAAAATTACCCCAATTTTAAGAAAACAAAGTTTTAGCGGTAAAATGTTCATGCTATTTATTAAGAGGATAAATCAAACGATTTTATATTTATTTTTTGATTTTTTAAAAGTTCTTTCTAACACGTTCGAAAATTCCGGTAGAAAATCCAGTTTATTTATCGTCCGTGGGTGACGCAATTATAACAAATGTTTATTTCAACAAATGTCATATTACGCAAGTCACTTTGTGCCGTTGAAAAACACATTAATTAGGAAATTCTTGAAAAAATCAAATAATGATTGGATTTTGATAAAATTTTCTGGGCTTATTCATACATGAGTGAAATGTTTTGTGAAATAA
Organism: Ascarosepion bandense; assembly: GCA_037127315.1. Taxonomy (NCBI): domain Eukaryota; kingdom Metazoa; phylum Mollusca; class Cephalopoda; order Sepiida; family Sepiidae; genus Ascarosepion; species Ascarosepion bandense. The sequence continues at coordinate 1,333,012 of JBBBDQ010001328.1, forward strand.
TTATTTTTAGAACATCTTAGAAAACTGTTTATACGTTTGTTACCCCACCGTCAATTAATTTCTTAAAACGTCTACAAATTCGCAAAAATTCCCCTATATACCAAAAATTAACTAAATTCAGAAGTTATTGAGGAATGTTGATCAACGCTTTTTTTTAAAGTTTAGCCCTTTTTCAGAAAATCTGGTCCAAATTTTGCAAGCAAAAATGCAATAAAACTATGCCAATTTTATATTTAGATAAACTTTTAACTGGTTTTATTAGCAATATATATTAAAGCTATTTTAGCTTGAAAAGAGAAAAATTCAATGAATAATGAATTTTTACAAGAATTGTCATCATTTTTATTATTTTTATTATAATAATTTCTAAATTTAAAAAATCTTTCAAAATTTCTTCCTTCATCGTTAACGCTAGGTTTTCATATAATGTATGAAGAGTAAATATATTAACTGAAAATTGAAAAGCTCAATAAATATAACCGAGTCATTCAATTTTTAAAATAATTACAATATTTTAATTGTGTGCGCATGATGATCTACATTTTCTTATTACAGGTAGTCATACGTGATATATTTCATTAAAATATCACGTATTTTAAATGTTTCACTCCTTACAGGAAAAACCATATAAACGTTTTCGACAGAGTATAATTCATTCATCGCCTTTTCGTGTTTCCTCTGCCTTAAGTTTCAACATTGAACGGCTTTGTAAATCAGCCCTTCAAAATTTAATGCAAACTATATATATCATTCCTAGTTTCCTAAGTTTGTTAAAAAAGTAATTGGGAAATTCAAAATTTGTGAAAGTACCTAATAAAGTATATGAAAATTAGATATGAAAAGTAAAGCTTAATAAATGTCATAACATTTCATAAATTATTGAGTGGCACAGTCATTTTTACGTATTCCAATATTAAAGAGGATGTTCCACACCGTAACTAACTTTAATTTTGTGTTACATTCAGTTTTTACGTATTTCGATTGTAAAGAGGAAGTTTCACATATTAAAAGGACACGTCATTTTTACGTATTCCAAATGAGAAGAAGAGGTTACACATCTTAACATTTTTAATAATCTCACTCACAAATTTTACGTATTTAACTTGTAAAGGGGAATTTTCATGTATTAATATCTTCAATAAAGGAACACACTTAGTGTACATATTCTAATTTTAAAGAAGATGTTTCACATCTTAATATTTTCAATAATGAGGACAATCATTAGATAACGTACTTTTCCGAATAAGTTCCACGTCCTAATTTCTTGTGCATTCATGCTACACACATAACCTTCTATGCTAATCGGTAAATATACTTCATCCTAAAGACTGTATCTAGTACTGTCTACAATTACCAATATTTTTCATAATGCAAAAAAAATTAAAAACAGACAGATATACCTACAGAGACATTTGAAAATGTCTAATAAAGTCTTCAAAAGGGTTTGTAACAATAATCAGAGTGGAAAATTTTTACATTTTTAGCTCCCCGAAATTACAAAGTATGAAACATTAGATAACAATTTTACTTTAAGCTGATTTTGAACATTTTATTTGGTAAAACATTTTGAAAATAAAAGAAAAGATGGATGTTTTAATAAGGCTTATAGGCACAATAATGAGTTACTCAAATTTGATTCTGGTAAATTAACCTGCACCTGTTTCATTAAAGTGTTGAAATTCGTATCCCGGCATCGAGAAAAGGCAAAGACAAATCAAAAGTAAAACAGAATTAACAAAAGTAAGGAACTGTTTTACCTGAAATAACATTAGTGTTCACAGCCAGAATTTTAAATGATTCTTTTATTCAATTTATTTAGCCTTGTTCGATGGGAACATTTCATAATTCAACTACGTCTACTCCATCGATGAAATCAACATGTGCCACGTCTTTGCCGTTCATAAAGACGATTCCCATCCCATTTACCACTTACCCGTCACTATTCGTGCCACCATATGACATGATGTCGAAATACCTTCTGAACGGCTGCCGGTAAAATGGTTTTTCTCGCCATCACAGTGGGCTACTAATTAAACGTGCCTCGAAGGATGACATATTCTGATAGAAAAGTTTGCTCTCGGCTAAAGCGAATCAATTACTCGCTTGAAACAGTGAAACAAGATAGTTCTCTCTCGAACAGTATTCGGCTCAATGCTGAACAGGTATGTATCAACGCGGCCTCAGGACAGGTGTGGGAAACGATTTAATCTGAGGTGCCTCGATACGACACAATAGATGCCCAGAATCGATGCTAAATAACGAGCAATTTTTGAGGGTAGGTACCATTCGAATGTTCTGGTTTCGCCATTTCTTTCCCGTCTGTCCAGAAAGTAGACATGAAAATGTTCGAAATATTTTAATCGCTTCCAGCTTTAATTAGCAGTGACGAATAGATATAGGATTTGGTAAATTCCTTCAAACTGATTATTTAACATATTTATTTCAAACTAACAACTGATGATGGTGATATTGTTGATGATAAAATTTGAAAATATATTATATTTTAATTAGCAACATTGCTAATAGTTAAGCCACTTAAGTAATTAGACAGTAAGGATAATTTCCTTTTAACTTAATTGAGACTGTACATAGCTTTATGGCAATTTTCCAAGTCTAGTTGAAATGTAGCACAAACCAAAAATATAGAACACCAAGTAAAGAATAAACTCACTACTCATTCAAGCTCGTTAGCCACGTCACTGTTTCATTACTTAGATTGTAATTAGACATTGCTTTTTTAATTCAAAACGAATGTTACTTAAAGTATTTTGACGATACCTATCTATTTATTATATCGTTATATATATTTACACAAACAAAAACTCACACAAATTCACACACACACACATATATATATATATACATATATACATATATATATATATACATATATATATATATATACATATATATATACACATACATATATATATACATATATACATATATATATATATATATATATATATATATATATATGAGTGTGTGTCTGCTATTCGGTAACTGTTATAGTTGCATAGCAATATTTTATGTCAACACAAGATAAAAACATCTTTCATGGTGGATGTCTTTAGGTTAAAATCTCTGTAAGCTCTCTGAAGATAGGTCATGTGAGCCGATCGTTAGAAAAAACATAATAAAAAATGTTTTATTTTCACCTGAATTAAATCACAATACGATATTTAGAATAGATCATGATTGAACATTATAGACATTCAGTGTTTGTTATAATTAAGAGTATATTTTAATATTATTCAGTTAAATTAAATAAATGAATTTAACATTGAGTTATCTTGAGTTCGTCTCCATGGGAATTTACTTGGATTGTATACCAAGTGTTATATATATATATATATATATATATATATATATATATATATATATATATAACCCACTTGTTATACAATCCAAGTAAATTTACTTGGATTGTATACCAAGTGTTATATATATATATATATATTTATATATAACCCACTTGTTATACAATCCAAGTAAATTCCGATAGAGACGAACTGAAGATAACTTAATCTTAAAATCAGTTATTTAATTTAACTGTGTAATAAAATTTATGAAAGATTTTAGAGCATCACCATGGTTAATACATATTTCACTGCGTCCTGATGCTATTATCGCGGCTCGTCAGACCCAAATGGTACAAGAATTGTTTCTCAAAATATCCCCCCCCAAAATTTATTTTAGTTTATTTTATTTTACATAGACGTCCACTTGTCCATATTAGAATAGACATTTGTAACGGTTATTTACGAAATTTTTTACTCATTCGAAAAGAACCCCAAAGAAAGAAAAAAGCAAGGAAAAAGAAAAGATACACGATTGATTAATGCCAAAAAAGGAGAAAAAATGAGAAAAATAAAAGAGAAAAAAGAGAAAAAAAGGGGAAACAGAAAAAAAACTAAATGGAAAGCAAGAAGAGATAAAGAAAGACAAATAGATACAATAAAAGAAATACTGTATCACGAGAAGTAAACGTTGACTCCATTGATCGTAATATCAGCGTCTCAAGTCACCTAACTGGTTTCCTAGAAAAACATGAAAAATTTAACTATGAAATTTAATTTCTAATATACTGGGACATACTTACGGTACAAAAAAATTGTACATCATAATTTTAATACAATTTGAAAAATTAATCATATTATTATATTTTAAAAATTAATCCTAATTTGAAAAATATTGTTAAATAAATAAAAATGCTAAAATTAAGAAATATAAATATAGAAACAAGAAAAATTAGATAAACCTAACAGAAGGGGGAAATACACAAAAAGAAGGATATATATAGGAAGAAATCACGATAGAACGGATTTTAAAATAATTAATAAAAGCGCTAGATCGAAATTGACGTTTTCATAGTGAGGAGGTTGATTTAGTCAGGTTTTGGTGATTGTTTGGTTTTATTTTTTATTTTAGAAAACTGAAAAAAGTCTTCCAGTTTTGTATTAAAAAATTTTTTGCTGAAAATATTTTTTCCTTCAAAATTTTTCTTCAAAAATGTATATTTTCTATGAAAAATCTATTATGTCTATGTGTATTTTTATACTTTCATAGTGTTTTGACCACAGTTTGAGGGTTAACTATTTGCCCATAACTGGGACTCTAACAGGTGCTACCACTACGTGTCAGGGTGAACTTGAGAACAACAGAAATTCAGAGGTGGTTCCATGCTCAGCACAACCTCCCAATCAGAGGCTTTGCTACTGGATGCAGTTTACCGTCATGTCCAGGACCCCAGAAGGATTTTAACGGACTAAAAAAATGTTTTATTGATTGAAGTATAAGGTGCGTTTCAGTGTTTCTTCGCTATGTATAAGTACAATTTTGAAATCAGCATTAACATTCATTTATACTGGTTAACAACAACGGGTGGAAGGATAGTAAGCTGTGCTATTTATACAATTGTTAGGGAGAGAGGATATAGATTCATAATTTTCAATGGGAAATTTTTGCGAAAGTGAATGGAACGCAGTTGAGCGTAATACAATGTTGGCTCGTTAAGTGTTACACCACCTGCCCATCCAATAATATACAGATCCCCTTAACTTCAAAGTGAGAGTCTGATTTAAGACATAATTAAACAACATATTTTATACATTAGGTTTCATCCTTGGAAAACATCAACAACGGACCTCGTTGAACAGATCATGAACTATAACTGTAAATCAGTTTATGTTTAGAGAGATATTGTTACATAGAATATTAATTATTTTACCTTGCATTATTAAAACAAGAAAGGCGTTTATAAAAGGCGTTGAATTATTAGAATCCAAAGAGGTATCGATATAACTTAGGAAGCAATAGCTATAAACTAAACTACAGTGTCGACAATAATGAATGATCATTACGACTCTCCTCCTATAGAAAATTAAAGTACACTTGAAAGAAATGAATAATAAAGAATAGTTAACTACAGTAATTATCCAGTTCGCTACCTTTTTCTTTATGTGCCACGTAGACGATCACGGCTCTCCACAACTCCCTCTTCTAACACTTTGTTTTTCTGTTATTTATCTGAACTGTGTTTCATCATCAAAAAATTTCATTCAGGAGATTTTTCTTCTGTTTTTCTTGCATTCGATCTGTCCCGCTAGTATCATTTTCCTCAATCCTTTCTTTCTCATTATTTGCCTCATAAATCTTAACAGTCACAGGTGTTAATGTTAGACAGTTAAGTGCCATACGTGATACACGATTTAGGCGATCATGTCTCGAAAGAGACATGACTGTCTAGGCAAAAGATTATCCCGCAGTAGGTTGCCATTGATTTTTGCGGTAGAGTGATTGCTTATCAAGGCTATAGACCCCAATATATCTTATTATTTATCCCATAACTGGAGAGAAAAGACAAAATAATACATTTACCCAGGGTATTTGTGTTAAGTATAAGTTCCTTTATTGTTTCGGTTTTCTCTAAAACTTTGTTGTTCCTCACATTTTTCGGCCACTGGTATAATCAACATACTTTCGTGGAAATATAATTTGCTTAGGCATCTTTTAGAGATGATCCAGCACTCATTTTCACACAGGGGGACAGATATCATTTAATGCATCCCTACTTTTTCCTTGTTTCTAACGAAATATCTACATTTCTAAGTACTGTGATTAACTTTTGGAATATATCTTTGGCTATCGCAATACAACTTCAGATTTCATTGTCACATTTTCCGCCCACTATTAAAACATTTCATAAATGTTGAAGTTTCCTCCCTTGATTGATTCGGGATCTCAGTTTTACAAATCTCACTTACCCTCATTCACTTGCTAACAATCATGCATTTTTTATTTTTGCAGTTGATGTTTAATTCTTCCTTTTCGCTGTCTTCACGAAATTATTCAGTTGTTTGAACGTAACTAGTTGTCCGTATCTCCACGGAAATGACGCACTGTGTATGACGTGGACTGAGTGAGAACATTATTGTTGGCTATCGAAATGATCGATTGTTAAGTTTCATAGGATGAGGCGCAAAATGAGCCTTGATTGGCCCATCTAAATACACAGTAACATCCCCAAACCGTTTTCCTAGACAAACATGGAAAAATTTAACTATGAAATTTAATTTCAAATATACTGGGATATATTTACGGTACAAAAAAATTGTACATCATAATTTTAATACAATTTGAAAAATTAACTAATCATAGTATTTTAAAAATTAATGCTAATTTGAAAAATATTGTTAAAATAAATAAAAATGCTAAAATTAAGATATCCAGGAAAAATATAGAAACAGGAAAAATGAGATAAATCTAAGAGAAGGGGGAAATACACAAGAAGAAGGAAAGAAAAAGGAAGAAATTACGATAATTAATAGAAGCTCTAAATCGAAACTGACGTATTCATAGTGAGGAGTTTGATTTAGTCAGATTTTGGAAAACTGGAATTTTTTTTACATGGGTCTTCTATTCTGTGTTATCAAAACATTTAATCAAAACATTTAACAAGATAGCGTCAATGTAGCTGTGATTCACACATTTTCGTGCCATTTTTCAGACTGAGTTTTAGGATGTGTAAATGACCCTCGTATATTTCTAAGCTGGCATCCCATTTTGTTGTACATTTCTCTCACACAATATTTGCAAAAGATAAATATGAAATTTTCCATGGATATTTTCCTTAAAAATTCAACATATAAGTTTAACAAGTTAAACTATTCTGCCTTAGAAAATGAAGGATAGATCACCAGAAGCTAACAAAGATCACCCAAAAAGACAGTTAAAGTGTCCCAGAAATATCCCCAACACACTGACCACGTGCCTATTAAATTCTGTGGAAAATTTTACTCGAGAAATAGTAAAAAATAAAAACATTTACATAAGCGCATAAATCAAATATATTTTATTTTTTATCTAAAAAAACTGTAAGGATACAGAATAGAAAGCAAAATAAAGAATGATCTACTGTTTATAGATAAGATATCCCTGAAGAAATTAAATCAAAAATATATATAAAACAATAATGTTGATAGCTGAAAAAATTAAAGTGATATATTCTATCGCATAGCTGGATACTGAAATACGTTAGAATAATCGAGATTAATGAATCAGTGGTAGACATTAAAACATTTGGAAAAAATTGGAAGTTTATCTGAACGACTGAGCAAATTTTTAAGCACTGGTCGAATCCAAAGCTGATTTCTTCATCGAAAGTCTTTATCATCATCATGATTTAAAAACGGTGTAATATAACAGAATAGAAGCATAAAGTATTCCAAATAACATCATTGCATCAACACAAGATAAATGACTAAACATATAAAGTGCGCATTTGAGAAGATGTCTTTAAAAATCCACTTAAGTACAAATCACGTCTATTCCCTCATGTTCACTATATAAAGCTTCGATTCTTACGCAGGTGACGAAAAGTCATGGAGTTCTCTTTGCTTTAGCCATAAAACACTCAAAATCTGAAATTGCAGCTTTCATAACTGTTGTCAGATTCTTTTGCGTTTAAGATATGAAAAATATATATCCATGTCCCTGACAAGAATATATTTTCAGTGACCAAAATGGGTACCATTGTTAGCGAGAGTAAAAAGAGCGGTTGAGGGTTAATGTCATAGTCAATCAATTGAAGATCTCATTATCAACCCGTGCGGTCTTTCTAGAGGTCATATCAGGGCCGGAACCGAAGCAAATGGCGGTTATATTGAATTGTATTAGTTTTAATTATATGATTATCGCAAAGTAAATATAGTTCTCAAATGCTTAAACCACTCAGTATATAGATGGCAAAATGAAACAGCCGATAATAGAAATCGAAACATTGAAAAACAAAGTACCGAAATAGAAGTCGGCATATATAAATGCAAGACTTTAGTAATGCAAGATCTTGTGATATCAAGTGGAATCAATATGTCGGAGCGCATAAGATTAAGTATATTAAATACATCAGTCATTGAAGCCAACTCAATAATGTAGGGCAAAAAGAAGAATGTAAAAATATTTTTTAATGAAGATAATAAAGACACTTGAAACTTACTTCTGAAAACCTCATAAAAGGAATGAACACCTGTGCAGCATCGCAGTAAAGAAGAGAATTATTCAGCTGGAAATAGAAGAATTCTAATCAATGTGTTATGCATCTCATTGCCGCGGGTAAAATTTTACATCGCAAAAACGACAGAGACAGATTATATGGAATAAAAAAAGAAGAAATATAGGTGGCAAAAGACTCATCACTATCGAAAACTTTATTCAAATCCAAAATATTAAGATGCTGGTATAATAATAACATCAATGTTTTGGCGATGAAACTTTACTTTCAGTAAGTTTGTAGCCTTCTTCCTTACACCATAATGTTCGTTAGAAATGATTTTAATAAAATGAAAAACTTCAAAAAATTATTTTCAAAAATACTTTGGGTTAGTAAAATGAAATACTAGAAGCATACGCACGCAAACAAGCACACACACACGCACATAAAAACGCGCGCACACACACACATAATAGTTACAAAAGGCCCTCTTCCACTTTGACACTTCCATCAGACCATAAAATTCCCAACTATCAATCAGACATATACACACGATAAACACACACACATGCTTTAGCACACTTACACACACACATTAAAAACAGCAGCAGCAGCAGCAGCCAGAAAGGTCCATTTGCAGAAAAGTGCGGACTCAAGCACAAATCCTCTAACATTCTGAAGATGAGATATTAATCTCGAAATATTAATATATAATAAATATAAATAAATACCTGATATCCAACAACTTATTTACCTTCCTTTATTTTACTAAACACATTGTAACAACCTTCAAAACCTAACCATATATAAATATACATACATACATACATATATATATATATATATATATATATATATATTGGCAGCAACATTTTTCGGCTCGACTACAACCACTTTCCAACCAACGGGATGTGGCTTCCCTTTGCCTGTTCTATAAATACTTTCATGGCTTCTACTCCAACGATATTAAGTCACTGGTGTCTCTGCAACAGGTGTTTACTCGTGCAACCAGACTGGCAACTGGGTCTCACTCATTCACAGTGAGATTTACCAAATGCAGACGACAATTCTACTCATACAGCTTCTTCACTAGCATTTACACTTCACGCTTGTGTAAATCGCTTCCTTATTCTTGTTTACTGACGGCTACAACCTCCAGGAATTCAATGCAAGGTCAATACTCATGTCCGAACCATTTGACCCTAGTTCTTTCCTCACCACCCTGTATATCCTTTCCTTTTTCTTCACCTCTGCAACTGTCATCACACCTGTGTCCCCTCCCTTCTCTTGCATCTTTTTAAATGTTTTGCCCTTCTTTTTACTCTCTTCTATTTAGTGATTTTACTCTTAAGTAGCCCCCTGCACATCAGTGGCGTTATCGCCTTCCTCGGGGTGACACGATTAAAAAGAAAATCTTTCATTGAATAAAGCCAAAAAAATGTTCATAATTTTATATTAAGTTTTCCTAGCATGATAAGCATTTTCCGTTTTGTTGGAGACAAGGAATATAAAAAATGTTCAAAATGTCTGTCTTCCAAAGCACAATTAGACACTTCTATAGCAATTTTCAAATGTTTTTAAGTCTCTGCTTTTGTTATATGTTTTAATGTTTTGAATGCTGGAATTAATTTATTTTGTGTTGTTTTTTTTTAAATGGAGCGTTCATGCCAAGCTCTCAACAGAATACGTCTAACAGGTGAATGTAGCAAAGTAACTAAAGAAGAGCAGGCATGACAGGATAGGAAGGTTCATAAGTTCGGCCCTGTACAAACGTATGCATTCGATTATGTAGTCAATCGATTGCAAATAAATAGATATGGTGGTGTTAAATACATCAAAACAAGTGATGTCGAATTCAAAATTTAAAAAATCCTAAATAATAGCACATTCCACCTCTGCATAATGACATCAAACATTAAATCATAAGATTATTGAATGTAGCAAAGTAAGCAAAGAAGAGTAGACATGACAGGAAAGCAACGTTCATAAAATGGGAACTGTACAAATGTATATATTTAAAATAATTGAGTATGGCGATTATATCTGTATAAATAGATTAAATAATTGACTAAATTTGTAGTAAACACTTTCAATTGAAAACGCTGTTGTTCATTTTCTTTATAATCGTTTCACCCCGAGCAAGGCATTTTACTGCCACTGAGCAGGGTTCATATTGGAGGCAAGATATGAGAAAGATTGACAGGTTACAGGGTGTGTCAGGAAGAGGGTAAGAGAAGGATGAGAATACTGATGAGAGTGGAGTGGACGAAGAAATGAGCATGAGAGAGAGAATGCAAGCTAGTGAGTTAAGAGATGACTATTGAGGTTACATTTGAATTCTTGGAGATTGTAGCTGTCGCGAAAGCAAGAAAACAGATGCTGATTCTACAGACGGGAAGTGCGAGAAAAGAAACTGATTGAGTAGAATTTACGTTTGCAATTTATTGGTTTCACCGTAAGAAGATGGGACATAATTGCTAATCTTGTTGCTCGAGTAAATGTATATATAGTGGGTACCAGTGAGTTGAGTTCATCTGAGCAGAAGCCATGAAAGTATTTGTAGAAGAGACACAGGGAAGCCCCATTGCACATGTGCGAGAGTAACTGAATTCGAGCTGCCAAACCGGGATCGATCACATTACAGATTGACTGTTGGATTTTGTCAAGTACCCCTAGGTGGATTGCGGGAGCACCAGACCTGAAATGGCAGCAGTATTCACTGCACAAGCGGATGGTAGATTTATGTGCAGGATTGTTTCAGGCGGAAAAAACTTCCTAGCCCTGCACAGAGAACCGACATTCTTAGCAGCGGGTTTAGCTATGGGTTATATATAATCATTCCACTTGAGATCTGTTGTGAGTGTTAACACGAGGAGGCACTGTGTTTTACTTTCAGGGAGACTAGCCTGATCCATGCTAATGGGGGGGGTGCGACTGTCTGTGGTAGTTAATAGATAGCAGCTTTGTTTATATATAGACTTCATAATTGTGCATCTGAGCCACAATCTTATTTTTATAAAAGTTACATGAAATAAAATATTGGTTGCTGGCTAAATGCACAATTATCAAATTACTTGTCCCGGCATCCACCAAGAAAGTAACATTAAACACGGTATTTTTATCAGTCATTTTTAACGAAACATTTATAAAAGAGGGCTTGCTGTCCAAATACACATATTACATGACACGGAATTCAACAAGGAAAATATCACTTTAACAAAAATTCCATAAATGAAAAACTGTTGCCCAAATACATAATTATTAAATTAAATGACAGCAAACAACAAGGAAAGTGAGACCAACTGCAGAATTTTTTGTCAGTCGGAGTCTACCAGTTTTTACAAACTATAAGTTCTATCACATTATTGTACACAAGAAATAATGAACAAGCCTGGTCAAGAACGGTACTATACGGTTATGGTATCAAATGAAAGTGAATTAGTATATGAAATAAAATATATAGCAGAACTATGTTCGAGATGTGAGATAAAACACACAGTAAAATGGCCAGAATTGTGTCTATTATAGAAGCTTTATTGGGAATTGTGCCAAAAGTAGATGAATCGCTATTTGATATAAAATAAATGGCATTTGTATTTGTCTCCCTCACACTTTTGCTCTTGTTTTTCTTTCTCTCGTTTACTATTTCTTGCTGTATATATATGTATATGCGCGCACACAAGTGTGTGTATGTTTGCGGGTGTGTGTGCGTGCGGTTGTGTGTTAGTAGTATATTTATGCGCCAATATGAATAGCTCGCTTCGAGCTCTTTTTTACAATATGCCGAATCATGGTAGAAAGAGCTTTGAACATTACAAACAATTTAGTCACGTTCTGTACAAGTTTCAAACCCGACATCAAACGACTTATTTGACATCAGGAGATTGTTTCATTGATTTGCTCTTTTTTCTTTTGTGTGCATGTGTTTTTTTAGGTGTTATTTAAAACCGAAACATATTTTGAATTCTAGGTGGTTGCTAACTGTACCTGCTGTTGACATCAGGAGAAAATTCATCAAAAGTCTTAACAGACATTTTTAGTGCATCTTATTCAATAAAACACGCCCAAACACACTCTATGCTTCGCTTTCTCTTTTTTTTCTCTCTCTCACTCTATCTCTTTCACACACACACACACACACACACACACACACACACACACACACACACACACACACACATATATATATATATATATATATATATATATATAAGTGTGATAACGAAATAATATTTTTTATATGAAAAGCGCTGTCATCAGGCAATAACGTAAATTGGGCGGACCTGTACGACCGACACATCACAACTTTGATTTTTTTGCTTTTCATTTTGTTTCAATTTTTTTAATCCATTTTTATTAATTAGACCCTAAACATTCAGACTGGCAAAATATTTGGAAAAAATTCAATATCTAAATATTTTAGTGGTGCTCAGTTTCTCAAACAACGTTCTTGTAAATCAATTCCCCATATTAGAAACACTCGCTTTGCGGTCGAGTAAAAGACAATGAGGAGTTGTTGGGCTTTTTTTACTTTTCAAAACTTGTATGAAATTAATGAAAAAGTCCGTTTTGGGGATCGATTTACTAGAACGTTGTATGAGAAATCCCTTAAACCACTTAAAAATCTTTAACTATTATTTTTTTCCAATTTGTTCTGTTAATCGATAAAAATACACTGAAAAAATAAAAAGCAAAAAAATTACAGTGGGGTAGGCATGTCGTACAGGTCCGCCGAAAATTGTATTAAGCACATTTTAATTAGGCCTTATTTATTGGCAAATATTACTTATTGTTAAAGGATATATATATATATATATATATATATATATATATATATATATATATATATAATTCTATTCAAATGCTACAAATTGAATTTGAATTTGAATATGTGTCAGTCAATTTTAATTCATATATCTGACTCTCTCTCTGTTTGTCGCTCTCTCTCACTATATATACATATATATATATAGAGAGAGAGAGAGAGTAAGAGAGAGACAGATATTCAAATTAAATTTAACTGATACACATTTAGATGGAATCTTATTTTTAGCATTTGAGTGCTTGACATGTTTGCAGTTTTTTGCTTTACTGTAGTTGCCACCAGCCACTAAAGTACATACCAGGTATAAGGCTTTAATTTTTCTCCGGAAATTTTAAATGCACTTTTGGTTCGGTGAAAAGAAAACATTCCATTTTGGATTTAAAATCGATGAAGAAAACCCTTTTTATTTGCTGGATAATCTAATTTTCTCGACACGGAAAAATATCCTGGAGCCTTGTTAATATTTTAAGAAATTAAATATCCTGAATTAATAATGCATGCTTTCAGCATATCCTGTTTAGAAAGTTTACTTGCTAAACTGAGCACTTTCTGTTTTCCAAATATTTTATCTTTTAGATATATTGGGAGAAATTTATACGACAAAGTCGAAAAGGTTTTTCTCTAACGTGTTTGAGTCTTAGAAAACATTCTTGAGACTAAATCAGTTTACGTTGGTGCGAATGTCTAATCGTACCAAAGTAGTCCAAGAATGTTTTTTGGATGAACGACAGAGGATGAAAATTTTAAATTTTAAATTATCTTTTTCATTTGTTTTCATGTATTTTGGATATAGCCGATTTCATTTAGTTTACTTTTTCTCGGTCACTTTGTTATTCGATATCCCACACTAATAACATACGATGTGCGAGGAGTAGTAAAATTTTGTATTGCCTGCGTGCAAATTTAATATGGTTGAACTAGCTATCAAGGCGCACTCTATATACTTTAGTCTTAGGGATAGTTTCATCCTTTGATCAGAATAGTATTTTTTTATATAAAAATTAGGTCCAAGTCTGTTTCAGTGAGTAATTAATGCATTTAATATGATATTCTATAAAATATTGCTTTTACGTTCATATAATCATTTATTTAAACACATTGAGCTTTGTCTATATTTCTAAAATCCGGTATTGTAATTACATTGTTCGGAATGTTGTCCACATCTTTGCTGCTATATTCACAACATTTCAGCCGTTATACACTCCGACCTCGAGAACACATGGCCCAAGTTATCAAGTGACATGAGCGAACGAGCTGTGAATTCAATATCTGGCTACAGCAGAGGTTAAGAAAAACTTCTTGAGTGTTGAATTAAAGTTCAAGATAACTGACACTAAGATATCTAGAAGAGGCATGGATCTATTAAATTTATTGTTTTATCTACCTTTATAATGGCTTAAGCCATACAAAGGTCGGACTATATATTTTATGAAGGTCGTTTTGAATGGGCGTGCCTCTTCATCCTACAGCACGAATGCTGGTGTCCCACAGGGCTCTATCATGGGCCCGACACTCTTCCTTATTTTCATCAACGTCCTCCCAGATGAGATCAAGTCCCAAGTAGGCATCTACGCAGATAACACTATAATATACTCCCGCACCAGTAAGAAACCTCTCGTGGCGGACAGACATAATCTCGCTGCTGACCTTGAACGGGATCTACACTCAGTGGTGAATTGGGGCAAGAAGTGGCTTGTCAACTTCAGTGCGTCCAAGACCAAGCTGTCAACCATCACAGGCAATCTCTCCTGCCTCCCATAAGCATGGACCAAGCGATTCTCCCGGAGAGTAATACACTACGCCTCCTCGGACTTACCCTGTCCTCAGACCTCAAATGGATCCAGTATATTGAATCCATAGCAAAATCTATTGCTAAGAATGTTGCGTCACTATGTCGATCCAGGATGTTTTTTCCACCTGAACCCATCCTGCATATATACAAGTCAACCATCCATCCATGCATGGAGTACTGCTGCCATTTATGGTCAGACGCCCCTGCCGTTCTCCTCAGTGTTCTTGACAGCCTCCAAAGGAGAGTCTGTATTGTGATAGGTACTGATCTGGCGGCTAGACTGCAGCCACTTCCCCACCGTCGAAATGTGGCCTCCCTTTGTCTGTTCTATAAATACTTTCATGGCTTCTGCTCGGACAAACTTAAGTCACTGGTGCCTCCTCAACAGGTGTTTACTCGTGCAACCAGACTGGCAACTGGGTCCCACCCATTCACAGTCAGGTTAGCCAAATGCAAACGCCATTTCTACTCCTGGAGCTTCTTCTCTCGAACTTCCCGCCTGTGGAACTCGCTCCCATATTCTTGCTTTCCTGACGGTTACAACCTCCAGAAATTTAAATGCAATGTCAATACTCATCTATTAACCACTGTACTCTAGCTCTCTCCCCACCCCATATATCCTTCCCTTTCTCTCCACCTATGTATCTGTCATCGCACCTGCATTCTCCTTTCTAACTAGTTTGTACTCCGCACTCTTTTCTAATTAATCTTTTTACAGTTATGTAGCCCCCTCCCCCGCTCATCAGTGGCATTTCTGCCTTGCTCGGGGTGAAATGATTAAAAACAAAAATTCGTCGGAAATTAAGTTGGAAGAATTTCTGGTGGAATTTTCTCTTTGACCGACGAGGATAATTTTGTGATTTTGAAAAATCGATCATTAAAATTAACAGACACAAAATGTATGTTGTTTTTAATATTTGCCTAAAGTGATATTGGAAATTTAAATACAGAATATATATTACGCTTTTATACCCCGATTGAGCACTATGGAGGTATGGTAAATTTTCGAAAAACAGTAGCTAGTCACGCATCTACGCATCGTTTATTCAGTAATGAATTTGAACATACTCGGCTACTGGCTTGTGTTTGCATTGTATATAACTCTCTAAAAGTCCGACTCCCTTTACCGAGTGTCAATAACTCAGGTCGAGAATCGTCAACTGATGTCCATTCGGTCGGATTTTAATCCTAGCTAGAAGTAATCGCATGCCTATACGTACTGATGAGCTGTGATACTGCGAAACAGATCCGACTGCGAATGACTTTATATATTTTTTTCAAGGACACTTGAAGCGTGAATACAACGTAATAATAAATTCACGAAACGTCGAAGTCAGCATGACTGAAACAATACTGCTAAGTTAAGTGAAAAACTTCTCAACATTAATTCTACTAACATTCTATGTTGATATTGAACACTTTACGGCAAAAAAATGGCTCCCGATAAGTTTAGCTAACAAAAAATCAACAATTTTTGCATTAAACACGATTATAATTCAATACTATATATAGAATCAGAATCCACATTCAGGAAAAGATCAGTTTAATATCTATCTATTGATCTTTCCATCTTTTTTACTGAAATATTACAATGAAATCCCGATTTTTTGTAGCTTGATGGGTGACCGCTTGGGAATATCAGCTGGTGTAGGTTTGTGTTCGTGGATGGTGAAATAGACAACGATATGGAAGTAGAAATTAGAGAACCAATATTAATCCAGTTGCAGTCGGGTTCGTTATATTCTCTTATGCTCAAATGCCCTTAGGAAATACATGAATCCAACTCTTCTTCCCCAGCTTGGTGATAATCGGTAAGATTTTTATCAGTAAATTATTGTCTTCACGAAAAAATTTCACAATACAAGGCGAGAAAATAATGGCGCGTTTTATAAGGATTCGTGGAACAACCGATATAAAATCTTATTACAGTGGAATGTTCTTATGTCAGAAATAGAGCATAGGACGACAATACTGTTAGTTAAACATTCTTTTCTAATAAACACTCAATTGGTTTTCGGCAATTTCAATTATTGTTATAGCGGTCATTATACAATGCAGTACTAAGCATCGAGTACTAAAGTAAATCTCTACAAACAGTGAATTTCCAACACATTAGTTTTACTACTTATATATATATATATATATATATATATATATATATATAGTCATCAGCAAACAGATCTGTTTTGCTGTATCACATCTCATCAATACGCTAGACATTGGATTGATTTAAGCCGGAATTGAAACCCGACCGAATTGACCTCATTCGGAGATTCTACCTCTCAGCTATGGGCGCTAGAGAGAGAGAGAGAGAGAGAGAGAGAGAGAGAGAGAGAGAGGTGTATAAGTAATGTTAATTATTTGAATGATTTTTAGGCTTAATCTGATGTCGCTTGGTTACATCACCCAAATTAAGAGGTTCCTATCTCTTAATAATCACCTCGATTCTTGAGTCATTTCCTGTAATGTATTATTACCGAAATGACAATCCGTATTAATCATAATAGAGTCAACCTTCTTCATTAGTTGTGACCACTCCGTCGAGCTACCACACTCACTGCTAGTGGGCGGGTAATCAATCGTTTATCTGTCTTTAATTGATTATGAGACGGCGTATTATTTATGAAGTGCTCAGCAAAATTTTTACGTTTGGCTACAGGCTTCCTTTTCCAGTGTTTATCTCTACAGCCTGATTATTTTTGGTTCGCATGTAGTATTTTTAGAACCTAATAAAATACTCTTGTACACAGACACACACATACACACACACACACACGCACACACACATCTTTAAATAATCATTTCATCCAAAGCAAAACAGCACCACCACTAGTTCGCAGGTGGTTATTGTTAGAAAATGTACAGAGAATATTTTTAGGTAACACTTACGTTACTTGTCTACCAGTTGTTTACCACTACTGTAGCCTGGTATTGAACTCACAACCTTTTGGGTCAAGTCACAGGAACTAACCAACGCAGCGAGTTCCAGAGGCGGGAAGTTCGAGAGAGGAAGCTCCAGGAGGGTATTACGTTTAACTATTTCGACGCGTAAATACATGTTGTCGAAGCACCAGAGAAAGAAGCTCAACAGAGTAGTAGCCATGAAAAGACAGAGGGAAGCTACATTACTGAAAGCGGGCTGGCAATTCAGGATCGATTACATTGCAGATCCCTCACTGGATTTTGTGTTAAAATTCCCTCTTAAACTTCATTCATTTGCTTGGTTTTCTCCTAATTTCTCGGTGGTCATTGTTCACAAGAATCATTTCTTCCAGTTTTACCGGAGCGACTCGTTTGATTACAATAGGGACTTTTTTGTCTCTGCTCGTAATGAATGCAAACGTGTCACTAAATGTTGTTAAGGTGTTGTTTACCGATAGGATGAAGCACCATAGAGCATCTCGCTAGTTTGGATTCAAAATCTATTGGCGGCTCTGTATATGTGTGCTAAGCAACATCAAACCTTCGATTTTTCATTAATCCAATTAATTTGAGGTCCTCACAGCTATAACGGAAAAGGTTGAGAACTTTGCTCGTAAATTCTCTTCCAAATCCACATTTTATTCGTTTGGCTAAACAACAACCCGACTTCAAAATTAGACCTGAGTTTCATCTGAGTGATGCATACATGACCCTATCTCTACTCACAAAAATTAACTTCCGTAAGGCTTGCAGAGGTCATGGTATTCCAGTCAATGTCATAAAGAAATGTGCCCTTAAACTTTCTCCTTTTCTTTATAAACTCTATAACTATTGCCTCGCTGCTTCCTGTTTCCCGGCTTGATCGAAGACCTCCTCTCAAGTTCTCTTTTTTAAAAAGACTGCGCAGCCCTTAGACCACTCTAACTATCGTTTTATTAGCATCTAATACCCTTAGGAAAGGTATTAATAGGTCGTTTCCCTCCAGGTATGGGTTAATAACAGGATAGATTAGGTTCTTTAGCCTTGGCTGGCATCCAGTCTAGCAAAGAAAAGAAATTGTAACCTACTGCAGAATAATATTCTCCCCAGTCAATCTCACACCCCACGACCTAATTTCTGGTAAACAGTATGACTTCTACTTTACCAGATCTACCGGTGATGTACTAACAGCCATCACTGATAAATATACCAGGCTATTGATAAAAACAGCAAAACACGATCTTTCTCCGTGCATATATCGAAACCGTTTGACAGGGTTTGACATGCTAGTCTCAGCGCAAGCTGTAGAGATGCGGTATTTCTAGACGATTGTTCTACTTTATATAAAATCGTGAAATGACAGTCGTTTTGAAGGGCCATGCCCCCAGATGGTTTCAAACAAATGCATTACCTCAATTCTATATCTTACGTTGTACGGTTTTTTTGACATTCAACTATGATCTTCCTGATCACAAGAAAGCACATATACTGATGACACAACCATTTTCTCTCGTCTCAATGAACTCTGACAAATAAACCTCAGCGCTCTACTTGGAAGAAACCTGAAATTCGTGAGGTAAACAGTGGCTCGTAAATTTTACTGCTTCCAAAGTGAAGCTGCTCTCCATTAAACAACACAGAGAATTGTTTTAGCTTCGGTAGTATTGAAAATGCCAGTCTTCCAGAAAGCAGCACAATGTGCCTCCTTGACCTTGCCCTTGACCTTGCCCTTCATCAAAATTTAAATAACTACAAAGAATCAATAGTTACATCTAGAGCTTAGAAGGTTGAATCACTGTGTTGTGTCAGGAGTTTCTTTTTCGTCAGAATCTATCTTGCATATTTATAAATCTACCCTTTGTCTGTTTATCAAAATCTCTTTTTATATCTGGTGTGGTGCACCTGTTATTCATATCGGGGTTCTCGATAAAATAAAAAGAAGGATCTGCAGTGTAACGGGAGTCCATATACGAGCTAACCTCTATCACTTTCTGTGTCTTCCTATTGTCTTCACCTAAGACGGTACTGCTATACATCGGGTAAAACGATTATAAAAAATCTAAACTTATTACTGTATGATTTTTAATGGCTAGTACAAATCTACTTCCTATATTAAACACAGTAACAACTTCTTATCAAAAACATTTTCATAAACATTTATTAACCCTTAAACAACAAACCTTAAAAAAAAGTCTGAACGAAAAACTAGAATAGTATTTTAATACCAATATGAAAATATAATTTTTTATCCACTTGACTCCAGTCCTTCTCTCTTCCTTTCCACATCACATAGTGCATCTTGCATCTTGCTCTTTTCCTTTCTCACTCTACCCTCGCAATTTTTCTCACACCATCATTCCCAGCTTTCTCTTGCCCTTTTTCTGTCACACTTTGTAACTGGTTTGTCGTTTTCTAAACTTTCCACCTGCTTAAACTTTCAGTCTTCTCTTATATAGCCCCCTGCGCATAAATGGCAATATCGGCTTACTTGGAGTGAAACGATTAAAAATATTATCTTTAAAGAAAAGATTCAACAAAAACAAAATGTTGGAATTTTTAGTTTGGAAAAGATATTTGGTGTGAAACGTTTCGTACTATCAGATTTCGTTGAAAACAAAAATGATCCTTTCGATGATACGATTCCACATGCGCCTGTGTCTATATAGTTTCTTACAATGTTTAATTTTTGTTTCTGTATCTAATATGGACACAATGTAGAATATACAGTAACAAAAGTGAGATAAACATTAACATCATTTAACGAAACATGAAATCAGCTAGATTATATGGCCGAAATACAACGAAAAATTAAATTTAAAATTTTCAGCATCATATATCTTTTATGTGAGGTAAATATGACTTTTTACTGTTGAAGTTTTATTGATTAAGTATTTCGTTTTTTATCGATTTCTTGCAAGTTATTTAAACCCAAAATTATACTTTTGGGGATTTTTCAGAATGCAATTTTATTTAATTTTGGATATAATAATAGTTTAGTGATTTAATTCTTACTAATTAACCCACAGTTCGGAAAAAAGTAGTGGATTAATAACATTCAAAATGAATACTAAGAACTGAACGCGAACTGGAACTAGGCTACTCGATAAAAAATTTTGAACTGTCATCCATTACACTACAGGCATTTCCAAGGTTATAGCCCCTGGTATTGCGAAACGGTTACCTTATCTAGGTATTAACCAAGCTTGATATTGGTGAGTTTCCGGGGTCGTCCGGGAACAGGTGTTTTAACGCGATGTCGTCTTAGTCTGATAAAGTCTTAAAGGATGAAACACGTCGCCATTTGACATAGGTTTTCTCCCCTATAATTTTTTTCGTGATATATAAAAATATATACAGTATTTAGATATACATAAAAACATACGCTTGCGAAAAAAATATTGGCGTTCTGTAGGGCATACCTGATTTTTATCCAAATTGAATTTTGAAATTTCAAACGAACATGTAAATCTTTCTCATTTCTTAAATGGATATTGGTGGGAGATATACATTCTGTACAACGTATTATTCAGTTCCCTGAGAGCTAATCATATTGTACATTAAAAATATCAAATCCTTTGAGAGAAATAGACGGTATGTAAAAGAAATTCGTAGAAGCAACTGAAACGTGAACTTACATATGCAGATTAAGTGGTGGATTTATACAATACTCCGAGTTAAATGTACGGATAAAATATTCCATAACAGATAAACTTAACAAGCAACAAAGTGTACGGTGTAAGAATTCCAAGGTAGTCTGCATATATACAGTGAAACTAGGCAACGAATATGTCAGTGATCTGATCTCTTTGTTGAATATTAAAGGACGCATCGAGGGTGTAGTATTAAACCGAGCAGAATAATAGCAATGTAAATCTATTGAATTGAGACTTCCATAAAAGTTTGTCGGGCAGATAAAGAAAAGAGAAGAGGGAAGCGTAACAAAAACGGAATTCATGGGAATCGGCTTAGGCAAATACGTTTGCTTAAACGGCCAATTGATGTCTTCTGAGCTTAAACAGAACATGACAAGGCCGTTCAATGTCAGCTTTCTTGCGAAAGGGACTGAACTTTCATGGCATTCTTGTGCTTCATTTTCGGGAGCGAGAGGCGGGTTCTAAAAAGAAGGCAAACAGAGTACAGCCAGTTAAATAAAGCAGTTAAAAATTGATGATCGAACATAGATTTCGAATCAGGTTTACAATCTGGAGATTGTAACTGATAATAAATTGCAGGATATAAAGATATTTATGAATTCAATTGTTCGAAGATAAATATTCAGAATATATATATATATATATATATATACACACACACACACACACACACACGCATATATATATATATATATATATATATATATATATATATATATATGGATGTATGCTCCAAAATAAAATAATTCAGTTTTGCAGAGTTAACGTCCACTAGAAAACGAAACACATAAGCTAAGATAATTTCACTTTTGTCTTTATACATATTGTCGTTTGAAATGTATATTTTAGTTATATCTGGCATTTCACAGAAACAGCCACTCTGGCACACACACACACACACACACACACACACACACACACACACACATTTACACATATATGTATTGACGTAAATTAATAATATAAATATGACGGTGCATATATTTATAATATTATTATTCAAGTGTTGATTAAACAGTTTATGAGGTATAAATACGTGCAATAAAATTATAGTTAATAGTAAAATATAATGTTCAATTAAAATGGCCTGTACTAATTATGATGTGTAGTTGAAAGCATACACTTGCATATAATGTTGAGATTTCACTAACCATAAATATTGATATACAGTTAAACAAAATGGACCATCCATTAACCAGCTATATATATATATATATATGAATTATGCATATAAATACATATAGATACATGCATATGAATACATATAGATCCAATATAAGAAAAATTAAGACAGGCACGTTTTTCATGGTGAATCGAAAGTTTTGGTCTATTTCAGGCAAAGCATCGTCAGCTTCCCTCTTTATTTAACAAAGGATTTTATATTTATGACTCGGTACTGGCAAACACGATT
Source organism: Ascarosepion bandense (assembly GCA_037127315.1). Classification (NCBI taxonomy): domain Eukaryota; kingdom Metazoa; phylum Mollusca; class Cephalopoda; order Sepiida; family Sepiidae; genus Ascarosepion; species Ascarosepion bandense. Next base: position 1,356,085 of record JBBBDQ010001328.1, read on the forward strand.
TATTGCATTTCCATGAAGTATGATATAGCAATCTGAATAGTATGAAGTATGAAGTATGATATAGCAATCTGAATAGAATATTAAACGATGCCCAATTGATGCAGAGATGTGAACTTGATTATATTTTCCATCTGATACTTACATTTTACCTCACCTCTCCAGTTTTTTGCAGCCACCCGTCTATACGCACTGTTATTTAGATCAACATACGTGAATTTCAATTCGTAAATGCAAATAACCATAGAGGATAATAGAGGGCAGTCGACTGGACGTTGTTCGGGTGCCACCTCATCGCACATAAAATCCTTTGGTATATAAGCCTCCTTCCTTTGCTGAACATAAGCCAACACTCGAAATCTTTTCTGACAGAGGAAGAGGTATATAATCTTCAGAATCACGTTCTCTCCATCAGATTGGTGTTAGTTATTTCAGAGTTTGTAGACAAATAGCATATGTGCAAGGAATAAATTTTAGCCACAATATTGTTTCTAAAATAAAACAAATTACTAAATGAAAGATCAGAAATAATGTCCATATGTAATTACGCCGGATAATACATCATAGGATCATAAAACCTGGATAAAAGTGTTTAAGAGCCTAAAGTAAATCTTCCCTAATTTTTAAAATTGTTATTTCTTTACATATTCCAGTCTCACGTTCGTATTAACTCTTGTTGTACGCGTGAAAAAATTAAAAAAAGTAAGTTATTATAAAACGCTTGAATTAAAGAAGGGTTGAGAAGTAGGCTGCGGAAATAACTCGTTTCCAGATTATATATATATATATATATATATATATATATATATATATATATATATATATAGACATCAATAAATATTGATATGAACATACAACTAGAAAATGGAACTTTTTAATAATTAATCCGAAAGGTTTTATTTTTTAAAAGAATGATAAACGGAACATATACTCGAATACGATCAGTTTTAAGTGTTTTACTATATATATATATATATATAATTTTAAGTATTATTAATATATAAGTCTGTGTCTGTTTGTGTCTCTGTGTAAAATGTATGAAAATTAATTTCAAAACGTCTTAGCCGGTTTTTCATAAAAATGCAAGGAAAATGCCACTATAAAGAGGACTACATATCATTACTTTTTGAGCTATTAAGATTAAAATTGCGTAGACGCTCTTATATGTAATATATGTAATATGTAATATATGTAATACATTATGCAATGGAAAAATAATTATACAAATTAGGGTTGGACATCACACACCAAAACAAGGTAAAATATCTATAGAATCATGTGCCCCCCCCCCAAAAAAAAACAATCTTTGTACCTTTAAGCAATAACCCAGAAAAGATTTTGAAAATATCATCGGCCTGTTTCTACACACACATGCACTCATCGTACGATTCACTTCAAAAGACTGTGTTGAATGGTTTCGCAGACAGCCACGACTTGTTAACGAAGCGTCTCTGCATTATTAATGACTGCTGGACAAACCAACTGTTTTAGATGGTTCCACAGATAAAAATCCAAAGTGTTGAATACAGGGAATGTACATTTCATGTAATAGGTCCTCTCCTACCTATCCATTTGTCATTGTCGATGTCAGCCTGTGCATCGCGAACAATGTGATTAGAATTTGATGGAGTTCCATCATGGATGAACTACATGCGATTTCCTTTTAACAGAGTAATAGCATCTATCAATTTAAGGAGATTGCTCGAAGAAAAAAGTTATCTGTAGACATCTTCTATAGTATGAGCTGGGAGAACATATGGACCTTCCAGACAATCGCCTACAATTCCATCTCACACAAAAATTATAAACTGATTGTAGTGTCTAGACTGTATGGTACTATATGGACTCCGTCCAGTTTACAAATGCTGTTTGTGTAAATATATTATTCCATTTTTTTCAAATATTCCTCCGTCAGTAATCAAGACAGAAGAGAGAAACAACGGATTGTCAGTTTGTGCAATGAACTATCGGCAAACTTTCTCTGTGTTGAGTGATCAGAGTGTGTATATTATATACGTTGAAAATAATACGGACATAAAAGCTGCCCCGAATTACCAGTTTTTTTTTTTGTTTTTGGTATTATGAGATGCATGACATGCTAGGTAGATTTTAATGATACCTGGATCGTCCCCGACAGGCTGTGATGATTGTGGCCAGGCGTACGGGGGTATTTAAGTCTTCCTCGATTCATAGTTCTTGGTGAAACGGATCCTGTCTCGGTAAAGCGACAATAAACTCAAGCAAAGTTTGGATGACTTGGCTGCCTTCGGTCTGAAAACGCAATCTGATACAGCTGTTGCGTCCATTACCATTCAGGTAGCGGTAAGTTGAAATAATATCTACCTACTCACAATATCAAGGTCATACCATAGTGAAACGTGACTCTCCTAAGAGAACTCAATATAACAAACGTTAATCATTGAAGATAATCTAGCCACGCATGTGAACAAATGACAAATGTAACATAGGATTTGCGGTAATGTGTTTGTATGGGTTGTTATCCTCATTCTTTGTGAGCAAACGTCGCCACATTTGGTAAAAATATTTTTGATGTACCATGTATATTTGTGTGTGTCTCTCTATCTTTAGGCATATATATGTATAGAGAGAGAGAGAAAGAGATACAGAGATAAAGACAGAGACAGAGACAGAGAGATAATTTATATATATATATATATATATATATAGAGAGAGAGAGAGAGAGAGAGAGAGAACTAGTATATATATATATATATATATATATATATATATATATATACTATTTTAAACAACTCTTGAGTTGCATTATAAAATATTGAATGAATAAGTAATTTCCAAATGTGGCATTTATATTATTTCATGAGGCTAAATTTATAAATAATTTTACCCTAGAATATTAGTAAATATATGGGAAATACGAAATATATTCCTTCTTTAAAATTTGTATTTAGAAAACTGTCACTTGCATAATAAAATAAAGTGAATATATATTATTATTATTATTATTATTATTATTATTATTATGTTAAAATATGTGCAGACTACAAAACGACTTCAAAAATGTACATTTTGCTTAGACATTAAAAAAACAATGTCTCATAAAGTAGTTAACAATAATAAAAGAAATCGAAACATTATTTGGTTCAATCCACCTTTTAAATTTGAATTAAAATAAAAAATAGGACTAAAATCTTTTAAATTAATTTATAAACACTTCCCAAATAACTTAGAATTAAACAACATTTTCAATAGGAATTCAATCAAATTGTTATAGCTAGACTTATAGTTTAGAAAATTGCATAAGAAAGAAAAACGCCAGAAACCTAGCTAATAACGTACAATATAACATCATTAACACTTACTGTAACTGTAGGGCCAAAAGCAAATGCCCCCTTAACGGACTTTATAAAACAAAATGGGTATTTTACAAAGCATGGGGACATGACATAGATTGACAAGAAAAAAAATCTGTGCTAAAAAAAATATAAAATAAAAACTAATGGATTAATCACCAGTCTACATTTTAACTGGAAAACCTCAAAATATGTACGAAGCCGACTAGCCACGTGTGGAAGCTAAAATGCAAAAATGGAAAACTTCATCATATAACTTGGAGTATATTGAAAATAGCCAAACCATACAACGGAGGCAATGTATACAGATTGTAGAAGAAGGTGAAATTAGTCATTATGTTGTTTTAATAACAAAAGCAATTGCAAAATGAAAGATCAAAAATAATGTCCACATGGAATCACACCTATAAATTTATACCAAAATGATACAACCATTTAAGATTGTTAGATAATTCCAGTCTAATTTTAAAAACTTTTTGTTTTGAAAAATTCTAGGAAAAACCTCCTGTTTGTACGTTTGAAAAACGAAAAATAAGATATTATAAATTACCTGAAAATACCAAAAAATTGAAACCTATTTTGCGGAAAAAAACATTTCTAAATGGAAAATGTTCAAAACTGCTTAATTATAAATGTATTAAAAACTTTTTAATCCAACCGTGTACTATTGTAATTTAAGTATGATCAAGATGAGGTAGAGCGAAATATAAGGGATAACACCTAATGAGTCAGACGAACCTACCTAGGTTTTACCTAAAAGGTTCATCAGTGAACGTTGGAGCCAGCTTTCCCTGACGATCGTTTTGGGTGAAACCTAGAGAGGTTTCTGTTGCTCATTAGGTGTTATCCATTTATTTGCTCTGCATTGAGCGCATCTTTAGATGATTACTCATATCGTTTTTTTTCCTTTGGTCTTCGTGCTGCTCTCGTCCGAACACTTTTGACTGACGTTCATGTACTAAGCTCTTTCATTTTTAAAACCATTTTTTCCTTCCGTCGAAAAATTTCGAGGAAGGTTTTCGGCACGAGTATAATTATAATCTCGTTTATATATATATATATATATATATATATATATATATAGAGAGAGAGAGAGAGAGAGAGAGAGCGACAGACAGACAGACAGACAGACAGATGAAAAAACACTTAAATACATAACTCGTAGAAATGTTAACCAATAAATAATAATAATCTAATTAAGCTCATCATATATGATAAAAAATTTAAAATGTTTGACCTCATAGTCTCTAATAACCTTACAACCACACAACTATATCCTCTACAGAAAACTAATAGAGTGTATCAATTTAGATGCCCGTTCAGAGATTGTATTTCCGGTACTAAGAATAAACCCACTACATATACTGGTTTTACAACAACCACGCTTATCCCTTAGACTTACCTGTGAAATTTCTGACCTTAGTTGAATTAAACAACATTTCCTAGAAAAACATAGGCATATAGATAATATCAGACATATTTTAGTCAACAATACAATAATACTCACTCATACACACAGTAAAAAGCACCTTCAGATATTGGAGACCATCTACATTAAATAAAAAACAAGCCGCACTTAAGAAAATTTCGCTTAAATCTGGTCATAACACATTGCATTGCTTTTAAATATATGGTTCTGTTAACATTTCGAGCTCTCGCGTAGTTTGACGTCATAGAACCGCATTACAAATTTACGAACTTTTTTTTTTAATCGTGTCACGCCAAGCAAGGCAACACACTGCCACTATAGCGCAGGGGGTTACATAGAGTGATTGGGTATAGGAAATGTCAGAATGAGGGTGATAGACGACTTAGGATGTACATAGGGAGAGAGTTGGAGAGAGTGGGTGGGAGTTAGTGTGTTAGGAGGTGTCTATTGACCTTACATTTAAACTCCTGGAGGTTGTAGCCGTCGGGGAAGCAAGCATGCGGTAGGGAATTCCATAGGTGGGAAGTGCGAGGAAAGAAACTGTTGGAGTAGAAATTGCGGTTACATTTCATCGGTTTCACTGTAAAAGGGTGGGACCTAGTTGCCAATCTAGTATCTCGTGCAAATTCCCATCTAGGGGGCACCGGTGATTTAAGTTCATCAGAGCAGAAGCCATGAAAGTATTTATAGAAGAGGCACAGGGAAGCCACGTCACGCAGGTGAGAGAGATACTGCAGGCAGTCAGCCAAGTCGGTATCAATCACATTATAGATTCTTCGCTGTATTTTGTCAAGAACCCCGAGAAGAATAGAAGGGGCACCCGACCAGATGTGGCAGCAGTACTCAATACACGATTCAGGCGGGAAGAATTTCCGGGCCCTGCACAGAGAACCGGATTTAGCTATGGATTCGACGTTGTCATTCCGCTTGAGGTCCGCTGAGAGTGTCAGGCCAAGCAGGCGTAGTGATTTACTCACTGGAAGGCAAGCCTGTTCTATGCTAATGGGAGGGAGGTGCGGTTGTCTGTGGTGGTTAATTGACAGCAGCTTCGTTTTGGAAGAATTGAATTTTACGAGCCATTTCGTACCCCAATACACCACGGATTGGAGATCCTTCTCAAGCTCGGCAGCGAGGGTCGCCTTGACACCTACACTAGATTCTTGATCGAGGCGAGAGTAAACTGTGGTATCATCGGCATACATGCCTACTTGTGATCTTATGGTATCGGGGAGATCATTGATATAGATTAGAAAGAGCTTAGGACCTAGGATAGAGCCTTGGGGTACAACGCGTTTGTAGGGTAGTTCTGGGAGGCATGTCGGTTTAATACCACCTTCAATGTGCGGTTAGAGGTGAATGACCTGATTAATTCCAACAAAAGTCCAGTTATGCCGTGGATTCGCAGTTTCCGTAGAAGGCCGGCATGCCATACTCTGTCGAATGCTTTAGGCGACGGTTCGGGTTTCACCATTCTTGTCGAGAGCCTGGTATATATACTCGGTGATGGTCGTTAGCGTGTCAGCAGTGGACCTGGTGAAGCGGAAGCCATACTGTTTGTCCGAGAAGAGCCCGTGGGCTGTGAGATGCTGAACGACCTCGGCATTGATAATGGCTTCGAACACTTTGCCGAAAATCGGAAGAAGGCTGATGGGCCGATAATTTGCGGGGTCTGAGGGTTCACCAGTGTTCTTGAATATTGGAACCACAGAAGAAAACTTCCAACAGGCAGGAAAGCAGGAGGAAGATAGGCAGAGGTTGTAGAGCTTAGAAAGAATAGAGGAGAGTTCAGGGGCACAATTCTTCAAAACAATGACTGGGATTCCTTCTCTACCACTCGCTTTGTGAGGGTCCAGTTTAGAGATTATGCTAGAAATCAGGGAGGGCGTGATTTGACGTCATTCAATTGGGCCTCAGTTCTAGATGGGAAATCGGGTGCATGGATTCCAGACGAATCCAGAGTGGAATTGGCCGAGAATCTATGGGCAAAGCATTCAGCCTTGTCCGCTGAAGATGCGAGGACCTTTATTAGTGGAGGTATTGAGGACTTACTCTTGCTAAGCACGCTTTTGCAGAGGCGCCAGTAGTCTTTGGTACCGAACTTGGAGAATGCTATGCGCTGCATCATCCTGGCAGCAAACAGCATCTTAGCTTCGTTAAGTATCTTTTTACACTTATTACGTGCTGAGGCGAAAAGGCGCCTGTTTTGGTCCGACACGTGGCTACGATAAAGCCGGAAGAAGTGATTTCGGTGGGCAATGGCGGCCGAGCAAGCGGGTGTGAACCAGGGAGACAAATGGGATTTAAGCTGAAATTTCCTGGAAGGGATGAATGCATCGATGCCAACCTTAACCCAGGAGGAGACCTCTGATGCATAGTCTTCGATGGGAAGACTAAAAACATTGTTCCAAGGGACGTCGCAGTGGAAGTCACGGAACGAATCCCAGTCTGCTCTTTGATAGCAGTAGGATTTTCTGTTGGTCTGGGTTTCTTGGGTAGGGGTGGAGTGGAACGAGATGTTGACAGAATCTACGGCGTGGTCAGAATTTCTGAGAGGGCAGAGTTGTCTGGTGGATCAAGAATTTGGGGTGGAAGTGAAGCAGAGGTCTAGTAGCGAGTCCCTTCCATTAGGACGATTGGAAAAACGCGTGGGGAAGTCCACCACTTGCGTAAGGGTGCGTTTGCTATTTGGTAATTGTTATCATTGTTTAGCAAAGTGTTACGCCAACATAAGATAAAATCGTCTTTGATGGTGGAAGTTTTTTTTTTATGTTAACGTCCCTGTAGCCTGTCTGAAGATGACTCACGTGAGTCGAAAGTTTAGAACCAACTAAACAAAAAATTATCCAAATGTTGGAGAATTTTTGTCTTTATTTTCACCTGAAATTAAAACCAAAATAGGATGTTTAGAACTGCTCAGTATTAAACATAATAACATAATAGTCATTCATTGTCTGTTATATTTAGCAGTATATATATATATATATATATATATGTGTGTGTGTGTGTGTGTGTGTGTGTGTGTGAATTGATGTAAATATATGTGTATATCCTCAGATACGCATCAACATATAAATATTTATCAGGTAGCTATATAAAATATTTCTTATTTTTTTATATTTTTTATTTCATTTTTTTTTGTTATTTTTTGTACTTAAAATGAAATATCTCTCTGAACTATTTAATACCAATATAATCTTCTCGAATGATATCTCCTTCAGCATAAAATTAATAAAAATCTAATACTGAAAAATTATTACTCCGATAATTTTAATTTCTTATTTCGTTTTTTCTTTTCTGTATAAACCTAGGTTAATTATACATTTAATAATTAGAAATATTTGCACATTCAATTTACAATTCATATTGACTTTATACCTAAAATAACAACTCAAATCGAAAAACGGTCAGTTGAAAATATAAATCTGATGATTGCATAATGCATGAAACTTCGAATAGTACCTAAAACATAGTATATATATATATATATATATATATATATAATAAGAGAGCGAGGGAGTTAAAATATAGTGAGAAAGAGAAAGACGCAGTAATAAAAGAAAGTGCACTTGTTTAGAAATCTGTGATGCAGTGGATATCGGCTTGGAACGAGGAATCGGTGAGCCGAGTTCGAATTCCAGTTGAACTTCATGCATTCACTTACGCACAAATACGACTGGGGAAAGTATTAACCTGTCTCTTTCCTCCAGTTATGTGTTAAACTACAGAACAGATTGGGTTCTATAGGATTTGTCGGTAAACAGTCTACAGCAGAAAATAATGGCAACCTACTGCGGGATAATGTTCTGCCTAGTCAGTCATGTATAACCTATAGCCCTCAACTGACTGACTGACTGATTAAAGCAACTGCGATTGTAATTAATTATTTAAGCGACATGTTTTTATTTAAATTCAGTTTCCTAAAGCTGTTTTAAGATCTTTTATTCAAGATATAACGTAGATTTTCATAGGAAAAAATCAGCATATGTCTATATATTACATCTCCAGTTTAAACCTTTCTGACTCAATTCAAATCGATCAAACAAAGTAGCTAGTCTGAGTCATATTAAAGCGGTAAAATCAGATTTAAAGAGGATTTAATCAACAGCAACCAACCAGTAAGCAATGTCAATTCAAATGAGATTTCTAGTTTAGAGTTTAAACGACATAAGCTGTCGTATTTGAATGTGATGTATTTGAACGGCTGATGGATTGATACGGAAAAAAAGATAAATTTTATTATCTTCTTTAAGAATGGTAATTCTCCCTTCAAGGTAAAGAGATGCTTTTCTATAGTAAAAATTGGAAATCGTGATTTTCCAAGCATTCTCAAGCATTTCATTTTCCCTTTACAAGTATTTTGATTGAAAAAACATCGAATAATATTATTTGTTTTTGTTTGAAACAAAATATTAACGGAAATTTAACAACATATCATATATCTTCGAAACTGCACAAGGAAATAAGGAAAACATGCAGACAGGCAAAGAAGAATGGTTCAACGACAAATGCGCGGAGGTAAGAGACTGAACAGGACTAGTAAAGCAGACATGCATAAAGAGATAACAATTACAAGAAAAGAACCAGCTCCTCAATAGGATGTATAATATCCAAGGATGGAGCGATAATATTGGATAAAGAGGAAATACTCTTGCAATGGGATGAATATATAAAAGATCTTTTCCACGACGAGAGAGCAACCGATATTACACAAAGATGAGGACGGACCGGAAATATTAAAGACCGAAGTAAAAGTGCATTGTCTAAACTGAATAAAAAAAATAAGCTGATCCAGACGGTATTCTAATAGAGCTGCTGATAGCACTGGAAGAATTTGACATAAAGAAATAACAGAAATAATAAATAAAAATTTATAGTAGTGGTATAATACCAGACGACCTATGCAAGTCTATTTTCATAGCACTGCCTAGGAAGTCAGGTGCAAGCGAGTGCGTTGAACACTGAAATATCAACTTAATGAGTCATATTACAAAACTGATCTTCCGAATACTGGTGAATAGATCAAGAAGCAGAATCAGGCCAAGAGCAGTGCGGGTTCGTCAATGATATTTGAACAAGGGACGCCATATTTATGATTATGTCTTTCTGAAAGGGCAGTACAAATTAAGGACTTGTACATGTGGTCGACAAAATACGCCACAAAGAATTGATGGAGATGCTCAGCAGTCTCGACATGTTTGGAAAATACATTAGGGCAATTAACAATCTCTACCGGCAGCAAAACAAAGATGGGAAGGGATGTAAGATAGGAATGTGTCCTTTCATCGGATCTATTTAACTTATATAGCGAGAATATTTTGAGAACCATGGGTGTTATACTAGGATTTGTCATAGGAAGCCACAATTTGAACAACATAAGATACGCAGATGATAATGTGCTGATTGCAGACACAGAGAGGAAATTACAAGACCTCCTACAGAAGGTAGCTGAAGAGAGTGACAAAAAAGGCCAACAAATAAACTGCAAGAAAACCGAAGACATGGTCATCAGCACAAATAGCAACCCAAAATGTCAAATACAGGTGGAGGATATTAAATCAAGCAGCTACAAAAAGTTAAATACCTGGGAAGTCTTCTAACAGCAGACAGAAAATGCGACACAGAGATACGAAGGCAAATTGGCATAGCGAAGGATGCGTTCCAGAAGCCGAGTAGAGTATGAAGATACAGGAACCTTTCACTAGAAACAAAGAAGAGAGTACTAGATTGCTAAGTGATGTCAGTTCTTCAACATGGCAGTGAATGTTGGACATTATCAACAAAGATGAAAAAAAACTTCAAGCAGCTGAAATGTGGTTCTACAGAAGGACATCATGGACCTAAAATGTGAGCAATGATGAGCTGTTAGAAGGAATAGATAGGAAAAAGAGAATAATATTGATCATCAGGAAGAGACAATTGAATTTCATGGGACATGCAATGAGGAAGGAGGGATTAATGAACCTGATACTAACAGGCCATATAGAGGAAGAAAAATAAATAATAACATATTTGAAGGGCCTGAGAAGGGTCTGACAGAACGAGGATTGTGAGATGTTACAGGAGAAAGCGTGCTAAGAGCCACTAGGGATAGGAAGACGTGGAAGGCCTTGGTAGCCTACGTCCTGAAAGCATAATGGACATAAAAGAAGATCAGCTGTGTAATCCGTAATGTAACCTTTGATTATAATGTAGATTAGAATCTCTACTAAATATATCAAGCCCAAACTACCACCAGTCATTATAAACGGATATGCCCATCAGGAGGTTTCATGCCTTGAGAGAATATTTGGCCTGGAAAGCCAGCCCACCTCAGTTGAATGCCTATATAAGATGCAGGTAAAATTACCCGCTCCATCCGATAAGTACCTCACACCACATGCTATCCTTTAGCTTCATAAGTGCCAGTGCTGGCTTGAAATAAAGTGCTGTTGTAATATTAGGTGAACTTTACAGTCAGTTAAGAGCATATACGTGATACATGATTTGTCTGTCATGTGTGAAAAGAGACATGATTGACTAGGCAGACTTTTTCTGTAGTAGGTTGCCATTACATTCAGTGGCAGACTGGTTGCACGCCAACGCATTAAAATCCAATTTCTTATGTTATTTATCACCTATATGGAGGGAAGAAATAGATAAATACCTTGTTGAAGGGTATTTGTGCGTAAGTGAATGTAAGGAATTCACCTGACATTCGAACTGAGCTCCTTGATTCCTCATTCCGAGACGATATCGACTGTACCATAACGCATATATATATATATATATATATATATGTATGCGAGTTCAAATGCCGATTCAATGTGGTATATATGAGACGTACCAATCTGGGTTTGGAATCATGTGTAGCGCAGCATGTCACCGCAAATGTGCGTTCGGGTTATTCAAGACGGTTTTTAAGAACCACTCAGGCTGTTTATTATTCCGCCATTGGTCAACACTTATTTGACAATGAAGACTGTGCTTCTAGGTTGACGACACATGGTATTCTGTCCTGCACAGCGCCCGCTCGGTCTGTCATTTACGTATTTTGCAAGCTGTGTACCTGAAAATCTAGCAGCATAGTTTTGTGCAGACAGAAAGAGCACTTCATTCGCTCTTTAAAATTGTTGGAGGATGTGTGAGTTCATCTTTTTCTATTCTTTTGCTCTTGTGGAACTTTATGTTTATACCCCCTTACATTTTAAATAATGTTTGATTAAAATTTTGTTTTTAAACGAGCTCCAACTTCCCTTGTAGAAATTTTGGGTCCTGTCGCTTTCGAGACATGATAACCCAAGCATGTATAACCTATTAACCATTCTGCCAACAAGCACCGTTAATAATGTGTTGACTGAAAGGACCCTAAGGTCTTACATTATGACGCTAACTTTACTTTAGTCCATTTGTTATTTCTGCGGGCAAAAGTCTCTGTTTGTATATATGTATACATATATATATCACCAGCATTTATAATTCTGCCTTTCGTCCGTGCTTTCAGTACTGTTGACATATCTGGTTGGTTGATCCTACTATTTATCTTGAGATTCTTGACAAACCAAAGGAATATCTGTTTCGCTGTTGATTATGACTTGGCAGCACGCTTTCAGTCACTTTCTCACTGACGGGATTTGGCTTCCTTCTTTATTTTCTACAAATGTTTTCACTGTTTCTGCTCTAAAAAGCTTTTTCTCCAGATATCCTGAGGACCTGAATTTAATCTTGCTACTAGACTGACACTAAGATCCCACTGGGCTACTGTCAAAATAGTAAAATATAACAGCCATTTCTACTTAATAGTTTCTTTTTTCGCACTTGTCGTCTCTAAAATTTAAATGCAACGTCAACTGACATCTTCTCCCTACTTAAATCTCATCAACCTTCCTAAATTCCATTCACCTTCTATCCTTTTTTGGCATTCCCTGTACCCATTCTTTCTCTCTCAGACTCAGCATCCGGATTCTGAGGAACAGAGCGCGCATCAAAATCGGTCCAGAGATAGAACAAGGAAAGCGTGGCTTCTTTAAAGATACCGGAACGAGGAATACTATATTCATCCTCTGAATTCTCTGAAAGAGCAATGAAAAATCAGAAAGACCTTTATCAGTGCTTTATTGACTACGCAAAGGCGTTTGACAAGTACACCACAAAGACTTGATAGAGATGTTCGATACCTTTGATATTTTTGGAAAAGACGTTAGGATAATCAAGAATCTATATTGTATTGGCAGCAAACTACAAGGATATGAAGTGTATTCATCAGGTATACAAAAATAGAAAGGGACATAAGACAAGGATGTTTCCTCACCGCAACTATTAAACATGTACAGCGAAACAATTATGAAAGAAATAAAAACCTTGCCGGGGATCGTAATTGGTAGTCAATATCTGAACAATATAAAATACGTAAATAACTCGGTGTTGATACCTACACGGAAAGGAAAATTGCCACAGAAGATAGAAAAAAAAAAACAAGAAAATAAAGGACTGAGCATAAACCTCAAGGAAACTGAATATATAACCATCAGCAAGAAGAAGATCCAAAATTGAGACATACAAGTGGAAGAAACCAAAATAAAACAAGTAAAGAAATTTAAATATCTGCGAAGTGTTCCGACAGAAGATGGAAAGTGTGAGATGGAGATCCAAAAATGCACTGGCATGGCCAAAGATATGGTTCACGAAAAACAATAATCCCGTAACATTCCTCTCTTACTTGGTATGAAACAGTTATACAAAATTATCTCTCTCTCTCTCTCTCTCTATATATATATATATATATGTATATATATATATACACACACACACACACACACACACACATACACACACACACACACACGCACATATATATATATATATATCATAGGTTGGGTTACGTTCCATAGATTAAACTCATATATATATATATATATATATATATATATATATATATATATATATATTACGGAAATCAACGAATTTTAACGAAAATTGGTTATAAGCAACCGACAATTTGAAATGAATTGTTTGCACATTATTTTTTATCGATACTCGTATTTAAGTAGATATTCTGTTTTTCATAAAACAGTATTATATATTTATTTCTACAGGCCTGATTATTTACGATAAATACGAGTATCGATAAAAAATAATGTTCAAACAATTCATTTCATATATATATATATATATATATATATATATATACTATTCAAAATAATACCTAAACTGACTCTGTAAGTATCTAAATCCTTAAACTTCTACAAAGGTAAACTTTAAGAAAAACGAATAACCGACAGAATCTAATTCCGTTAACATCCGTCGCACTAAGGCATTGGATAAGAGGGGGGGGGAAGAAATCCGCAGAATAAAGACAAGACATACAATACTCCGCAGTAAAGAAAAAAAACCCAAACGGAACCAACCACAAAAAAGAAGAAAAAGTGCTCGATACAAATACAAACAAATGCAAAAGTACAAATGAAAAGCAAAAGTAGAGCAAAGACACACACACACATATATATATATATATAGGAAAGAATATTAATAAAAAGTTTTGAATTTAAAAATGTACTTTTTTTGAACAGTATTTGTTTATTTTTATTATATTTTATATTTCAGACCGCCCTCGGTCCTTCATCAGAAACAACTGATTTTTAAATTTGAATTAGAAACGTATTTCACGATAGCGTTCGAATATTTTTTTGTTTACATCACGTGGTGTGTTTGTTTACAACATGCGGCACGTCCGTAGAGAAAGTCTGTTTGTTTTAGATAAAAATTTCTTGGAATATCTGAAAAAAATTTTTTAGCTATTGAAATATTTGTAAAGATTCAACACACCTAAGTCCCTATTTAACCCTAGCTTGTGTGTATTTAATTTTAAAATCCAGTATGTTTCTTTCTTTCTGCGTGTGTATGTAGAACTAAAATTGGAGTCTATTAGTAAACATTTGCAATTTTCTAAAGTATGATCAGGTTGATTAAAATGGGCTGCAATTGGGGAGTATACATTTTTTTGTCGTATATTTAGTTTGTGATTATTGAAGCGAAATCTAAAGCTATTACCGGATTCGCCGATATATCCACTGTTGGGGCAAATTGAGCAGAAGAGAAAGTAGATGATGTTTTTGCTGTCACAAGTAAGGTTTGGTGGGTGTAATTTTATTTTGGTGTTGGGTACAGAGAATGTTTTGTCTGTTATTAAATGTTTACAAATTAAACAGCGAGGCTTCCCACATTTTAAATTCCCTGATAGGTTTGTATTATTTAAATATTTGTTAGAAGTGAGGATAGTTGATAGGTTGGGTGTTTGTTTCTTTGCATTTATGGGTGGTTTATCGAAAATGTCTTTGATGTTTTTGTTTGATTGGAGGTTCCTGTAATCATTTTTTAAATTTTTTATAAGTGTGTAGGAATACAAAGAAGAGAAAAAGTTCAAAAAGAAATAAGATAAAAGAGACAAAAGAAAAAAGGGGAAACAGAAAAAACAGAATAGAAAGCAAGAAGAGAAAAAGAAAGAACAAAGAGATAAATAACAAGAAATACCGTAACACGAGAAATAAATGTTGACATCATTTCTCATTATAGCGTTTCAAAACACTTAACTGTTTTCTTTGAAAAACCTTGAAAATTTAACTATGAAGTTCAATTTCAAATATACCGGGATATATTTACGGTACAAAAAAAAATTACATCATATGTTTAATACAATTTGAAAAAATAACTACTATTACTATTAATTTAAAAATTAATGCTAAATTTAAAATATTGTTCAAATAATTGAAAATACTAAAATTAAAAATAGAAACATAAATTTGATAAACTTAACAGAAGGGAGAAATACACAAAAAGAAGAAAAGAAAAAAAGGAGAAATCACGATGGAACGGATTTTGAAATAATTTAAAAAATAAAACAAAGCTAGTTCAAAACCGATGTATATAATTCATTCTTAGAAAAGTTACAAGGAGGTTTTTCCCTTAAATTAAAATATACCAACTTTAGGGAATATTTATGGTGAAAAATAAATCATATATCCTAACATAAATTACATTATAACCACTATTAGTAAGTTATACTAACCATAGTTAAAATAATAACTCCCAATAAGAAAATATAATTTATTAAATTGTAAATTTTCTTATCTTCCCACATACATACACAGCAAACCAAAGTCTTTGTCATTTAAAT
The DNA here is from genome assembly GCA_037127315.1 of Ascarosepion bandense. Classification (NCBI taxonomy): domain Eukaryota; kingdom Metazoa; phylum Mollusca; class Cephalopoda; order Sepiida; family Sepiidae; genus Ascarosepion; species Ascarosepion bandense. The sequence goes on from JBBBDQ010001328.1 coordinate 1,371,992, forward strand.
GTAAATCATCTGCACAACCAACAGCAACATTGCAATGTACAATTAATTGCTGTATAATTATATTAAGCTCTATAATACTCATTATATTGAGCACTGTTTATAATAAAATAAAGGACAGAGCACTCAAAATAAAACAAAACTTGTGTCCTCTTCACCTGGAATTATATATATATATATAGCTCATTTATTAGAATAAGACGCATTTGCTCAGACCATCCAGATTTTCTAAACAACATTAACAACCTAACAAAACAGTTTCTAAAATGCAAATACCCAATAAAAATAACAAAGGAAGCACTACATAAAACCATCCACATAGACCGCAGCACACTTCTCACATACAAAAAACGAAAAGACAATAACCGAATTCCCATGGTTTTTAACCATAATCAATATTCCCACACACTCATCAAAAATTTAAAAAATGATTACAGGAACCTCCAATCAAACAAAAACATCAAAGACATTTTCGATAGGCCACCCATAAATGCAAAGAAACAAACACCCAACCTATCAACTATCCTCACTTCTAACAAATATTTAAATAATACAAACCTATCAGGGAATTTAAAATGTGGAAAGCCCCGTTGTTTAATCTGTAAACATCTAATAACAGACAAAACATTCTCTGTACCCAACACAAAAATAAAATTACACCCACCAAACCTTACTTGTGACAGCAAAGACATCATCTACTATCTCTTCTGCTCAATTTGCCCCAACAGTGGATATATCGGCGAATCCGGTAATAGCTTTAGATTTCGCTTCAATAATCACAAACTAAATATACGACAAAAAAATGTATACTCCCCAATTGCAGCACATTTTAATCAACCCGATCACACTTTAGAAAATTGCAAATGTTTACTAATAGACTCCAATTTTAGTTCTACATACACACGCAGAAAGAAAGAAAAATACTGGATTTTAAAATTAAACACACACAAGCTAGGGTTAAACAGGGACTTAGGTGTGTTGAATCTCTACAAATATTTCAATAGGTAAAAAGAATGTTCTTTCAGATATTCCAAGGAATTTTTTATCTAAAACAAACAGACTTTCTCCACGGAGGTGTCGCGTGTTGATTGGTTGACCGAAAATAAACAAACAGACGTGCCGCATGCTGATTGGTTTATCGACACCACGCGATATAAACAAAAAAATAGATATTCCAAGAGATTTTTTGTCTAAAACAAACAGACTCTCTCCACGGACGTGCCGCGTGTTGATTGGTTTACCGAAAATAAACAAACGGACGTGCCGCATGCTGATTGGTTTATCGACACCACGTGATGTAAACAAAAAAGTATTAGGACGCCATCGTAAAAATACGTTTCCAATTCTAATTTAAAAATCACTTGTTTCTGATGAAGGACCGAGGGCGGTCTGAAATATAAAACACTATAAAAATAAACAAATACTGTTTAAAAAAGTACGTTTTTAAATTCAAAACTTTTTATTAATATTCTTTCCTATATATATATATATATATATATATATATAAATAATCTGATATATATGCATATATGATTCTTTTGTGAAAAATAAGATCTATCAGAGATAAACTCTCCCATAGTAGTCGAATCGTTGTCGTTATTGCTTGCAAGATTTGTTTGAATCTTCATGCTTTTTCAATCTGTGACTTTGTTAAAAAAAGGGACTGTTGCCATTGATACCTCTCCTCGGTTATAATTACCTCTTTGCTAATCTACTATATTTACAAGGGGATTCTATGTGATCAAATGCAACAACACGTCATCGATTCAGAGCCTGGTTTGCAACTCTTTTAACGCAACAAAAAGGGCATTTTGCATAAATATGTAAAAATGGATTAACATACATCCACCACTTCACTGTAAAGTCAAATCAACAGTCAGCTGAGTAGACAGCAGCAGATGAAGTTGACCAAAGCGACCAATGACACAAACATAATCAGGCAAGGTTTTGATCTCCGTATTTTGGGATGTGCCAGGTATTTTGTTCATCGAAAAGTTTGAGAAAAGAATAACCATAAATATCGGATATTATATAGCTTTATTGATGCGGTTGAAGGATAAAATCGTCAAAAACGGCTAAGAGTGAGGAAATAAAATGTGATTTTTCACCCAGACAGCGCACCGTGTCACAAGTCAATAGCATCGATGATAAAACTACTTGAATTGCACTTTGAATTGCACTTCTGTGTTCACCCTATTCTCCAGATATTACCTCCAGCTGTTTGCAGGCCTCAAAAGAATGCTTCAGAGAAAGAGATTAGGCTTCAATGAAGAAGTGATATCGGAAAAATGAGGCTTATTTTTAGGCCAAAGACAAATGTTTCTATAAAAAATATCGAATTGTTAGAGAACCGTATAATTAGTTTATCACCCTACAAGGAGACTATTTGATGAATAAAGTTGAATTTTGACTAAAATTTGTTGTTATATAAGCTAGGCTCGGTATTTACTGAGTGATATGTTCTATGTACATATTCTTTGATTTTTATTTTTGTCAACATCAAAATATTTACATTTCTTGAATATATATACTTTCCTCATGATTTCCATTATTTTCAACATTCAGATACTTACACCAATATGATTGTAGACCAAAACCTTCGGTAATTTTGCATTGGATTTATGTACATATGGCGGGATTTTATATTTCTAATCTGTTCAACATCTTAATATATACATTAATTTAATGAGAGATAAAAAATAATTATCTAAAATATTTTGTATTGCATTGTGTCACATGTTTTGAGGAGTGTATTCATTTTGACATCCATTATTTACATTTATTTAATTGTAAGTAAAACCATTTTTATTATGTAATTTACATAAATATATTTACAATATAGATAAGGACATTTTCTTTCATTGTTTGCTCATATATTTGTGTTGGAAGACTTTAATGCCCACCACCCCAAGTGACTGGAAAACTCTGTGACAGGTATTGCTGGTATTCATACCATGAACTTTGAATCACTCAGTCCCTTACGCAATGAGGTGATTTCACACACGTTTCTCTAATAACACTAATAGAAGTGACTGGCTACTAGATCTCTATTTCACGTCTATCCTTGACTCTTGCCATGTTATGCAGCTTTGCCCTCTTATCATACTATGGTTTCCGTTAATATATCTTTTCCCATCCCCTTCTCTCAGGAACCACAGACCAGCAGAATATTTTACTGCTACCAAAGAGCAGACTGAGAGTCGTCCGCGATTTCCACTGTGTCGTCTTCTTAGAACAAAGTTTTTAGACTTCCCATTGAGGATTGTGCGTCCGATGTCTCTTCATGAGCTAAATGTGGCATCGATGCTTTCATCCCATCCAAAATGTTACAACTTAAAACCCCATTCGTATCCCTGTTGCACCCTTGCTTGCTCGTCTACTATTGACAGCATCTCTAAAAATATAGATAAGGCCATTTTCTCTCATCTACCCGCTCATATATTTGTGTTTGGAGTCTTCAATGCCCACCAAGTTTAGTGGCTGGAAATCTCTGTGACAGGTCTTGCTGGTGTCTTTATCATGAACTTTTCAATTACTCAATCGCTTAAGCATGTGATGGATTTCCTCACTCGTTTTCTCTAATAAACCAAATGGATCTGACTCACTGCTAGATTTTTGTTTCACTTCTATCCCCGACTCTTCCCATGCTATGCAGTTTTGCACACTTGGATACTCTGATCATTCAGTGGTTTCCTTTAATATGTTTCTCCACTACCCCTTCTATCAGGAACCTCCAACCAGCAGACCAAAGAGTAGACAGAGAGTCCTTCCGTGATTTCTTGGGCGATTTTTCTTGGAACAAATTTCTTAGTCTTCTCGTTGAAGACTGTGCATTCAAAATTTCTTCTTGGCTTAAAGCTTTGATCAATACTTTCATCCCAGCTAAAAAATTACGACTTGAACTCCATTCGTCTCTCTGGTTCCCCCCTCTTTGCTAGGCCGCCATTGGTCACAGAAATCACCTGCTTTATCGGAACCACGCGTCTGCCCATATTAGGTGCCTTTTTGCCACTGCTTATAATGAGTGCAAGAGGATCCTAACTAATGCTAAGCTGTTTTTTCTGACATGATGCATCAGTCATTTACAAGTTCGTCTACAATCATTACTGGCAGCTCTGTAAGAATGTCTTAAAAACAGCAAGTTCTTAATCCCTACTTTAATCAATAAACTTGAAATCCTCTCATCTTCAACGTACAATGCCGAGTGCTTCGCTAGCAGATTCTCCACCAAATCAACATTTGATTCGTCTGGGGTATCCGCACCAGACTCGCCACCTTGAAATGAGAATCAACTGAGTGACGTTCACATTATCCCTTCGCTGGTATCTAACATAATTTTAAAGCATGACCCTCACAAGGCGATCCCAATCATTGTACTGAAAAAGGTACCCCTGAACTCTCATTTATCTTTTCCAAACTCTAAAACTACTGTATTTCTGCGTCTTGCTCTCTTGCCTGCTGAAAGTCCTCCTATGTGGTTCCTGTACTTAAGAATTGCGGAGAACATTTAGACTCCTATCAGCCTCCTACCGAGGTTTGGCAAAGTGCTCTTGGCTATTATCAATGCTGAAGTGGTTCAACATCTCACGACCAACAGCCTCTTCTCTGATAAACACTATGGTAGATGTTTCACCAGGCCTACTGTGATATGTTAACGACCATCATAGTGTATATATACCAGGCTTTCGATAAAAACGGCAAAGCTCGTGCTGTTGTCCTAGATATATTGAAAACGTTTGACAAAGCCTGGCATGCTGGCCTTCCATGCAAGTTAAAGGAATCTGATATAACCAGATGCTTGTTTGATCTACTCGAGTCGTTTCTTTCAATTTGTATTTCGCATCTTGGTTGGTTCTTTTTTATAACAATTGTAGCTTCTGTCTTCTTAAAGCTAATTAAAACTCTTTTATTTTTACTTTATTTTACTGCCGTTTTTAGGAGTTGCTGTAGATGTGTTTCTTTTTCTGTTATCGCTTTCACTTTCCCCATCCAGTCTCTGTCGTCTGTTGATTACATCAAAACAAACGATCTATTTTTCTTTCAAATCAGAAAAGAGTTAAACATTTTTGCCCATTATAACGAGTTTGCAGATATCTGTTGTGTTACAAAGTTTATTCTTTTCACAAATATTTTTTCAGGAATATAAAATATGGAATATGGAGTGTTAACAGATAAAATTACGGTAAAAAATATTATAGCTATGTCTGTTGTATATTATCTGACAAAATATTACAACTCTTCTTTTAAATAAAAGCTTACGGCTACAGTATGTTGAAATGTCATTTCCTGTAGAAGCAACGAAATTAAGCATCATCGAAGTGATAAGTACCTAGGTGGGTGACAGCTTTGGAAGACCAGCTTCTGCAAGCTTGAATTCCGACATGTGTAATTGATAATGGCATGGATTTGTTAATCGGATAGAAGATATTTTATTTCTGTTGAATTCAATATATTCACCTACGCGCAAATGTCATTAGGAAATGTTATGAATCCACTTTTTCTCCTACAGCTATGAGTTAATGACTAACACTTGTATCACTAAAACGCTATTATGTGCAAAAAAATTAAATTTCAAATTTTGTTGTCCTTAAATAAATAGGAATTGGAATACGGTTCTACTTCAGGGACATTATTATTTACACCATTTCTTCATCCTAGGTTACAACATCTGATATTTTCAAGTAGTCACCAATCTAGGCATTGATCATGCTTTACGTTGCTTAACTTTGGTGAACGTACGGTAACAGGTGCTTCAACGTGATGTGACCGCAGTCTATTATATCACGCACATATCTAAGCTTATAGCACCTGCTATTTTCAAGCGTTTGACCATCTAAGTATTGTCAGGTTTCAACGTTGCTTAACTATTTTTGATAGTGATGGATTATGATAGTGATGGATTGCTATTGTCCCGGTTTCAGATATATGTACAAAACGATGCGAATTCAACAGAGGTTTTCAAGAAATTTAAAGCGTCGATAAGCTTTCCACTCCTAAGTTAGCGATAGGCTAAGAGCGCTCGTTGATGGACGCAGAGACAACGTGCGATATCCGTTCCTGTGGGGTCGTTCCTTCGACTACATTGTAAAATCCACTCTCATCGAATTAAACGAATGAGAAAAAAGAAATGTTCATTTTTGTTGGTACAATTTTATGTAATAGTGTGTGGAAACAGATCACAACATGCCGCAACTGTACAAGAACTTGTGTCTCAACCTGATGGTGCTCTAAAATTTGTTTATTTTTTCTAATTGTGCTATCTTTGAGAAGTAAGACAATAAATATATTTTCTTTGTAATTAGATCACAAGAAACATTTATATTGGAAATATAATGTATACCTGATGTCTAACACTAAAATGCGCGCACGTTGTAAGCAAACAATGGAGAGATCACTTCTTGACCCGCAGGCGTCAGGAAAGCGGTGGCAATTCTAAAAGAAACTGCTTTTGTTAGAGAAAGTCGAAGACAAATTCAGAAATACCAACAGGGTATTCTGAGAAACTTTCAACCACTCACCTTCACCCACCTTCAAAGCTCAAGCCCAGACTCTCCGGTAACACTTACCCCAATCGATATCGTCAACATGTGATTTTAAACATTTATTTTAAAATGTAATATTTGAAAATAAAAATTCCGAGTAAAAATTTTAAAGAGTTTCATTTGAGACATAATTTATTTTAAACTGTTACAAAACGTTCATAGTCCTCACATAACGGGTAAGTTGCTAATTAACCTCGGCTGACAATGTATCTAGATGTGACACAAAGCCAAAAGTATTGAGTACCAAGTGAGGATCAAACTCACTACTCAGTTGTATTAGATTCTAGCGAGACAAGTTGTTTACTCTTACACCACGCCGAGGTGCCCCACGTATCTAAAGATAATGTCTTCATTAAAACACCTGTCACTCAGCTTCCTGGTGACTGTGGATGATATGTTTACCTAAACACTCACGATGCGTGAAATCTTTGATAAAAAATCGAACTGTCACGTGAATCGGAAATAATACTTAAAAAGGGTGTAAAGAACGAAATGAGTTTATTAGAAATCGATCGATTATATTATTAGCTAAAATATTTTTGAAAATAAATGAAAGTTATCTTAATTTTAAAAAACAAATTCATCTGTATCACATTTTTAACATGGTAAGAGTTGGATATAATTGTATAGCTGATTAGATTACAGTGGATAATCTGTTGCATAAATGTGGACATAATTGTAACTGTTTGCTGTAAGTAAAATATGCAAAAAGCATTGTTATAATCAGCAATATTTAAACTTTTTATTATTTACTTCTTTATAATAGGATGCTTAAAAATACAAATGCATATACCTGCATACACACATATATGCATACATACATACATACATGCATACATACATACATACATACACTATAGATATGATATACACAAAAGCTGCTTGTAAAATCAAGTGAATATGCAAATCAAACAGCAAAAATAAAAAAAATACCACAATTTGTGGCGTAGTGGATATCGGCTTGGAACGAGAAATCGGGGAACTGAGTTTGAATTTCAGTTGAATTCATTGCATTCACTTACGCGCAAATACCCTTGGGAAAGGTATTAATCCGTCTCTTCCCTCCAGTTATGGGTTAAATAATAGGACAGATTGGGTTCTATAGCCTTGGTCGGCAACCAGTCTACCGCAGAAAGCAATGGCAACCTACTGCGGGATAGTCTTCTGCCCAGTCAGTCGTGTCTCTTTCGAGACATGATCGCCCAAGCGTGTATCGCGTATGGCACTTAACTGACTGAAACTCTTAAAAGCGAAACGTGAGATTTATAAATGTTTTCTATTCATTCTTTATTATATCATTCTCTGGCATTCCTATCTATATTTGATTCTCTTTCTTTCTTTCTTTCGATATTCCAGTCTCTTCATACCTATCTATCTATCTTTTTGTTTTATTTTTACTAAGCGTAGCTTCGTCTAGCAGAATGTCAATAGTGGCACATAATTGATGACCAGGCTCATTTCAAGAGTGAATTGGTCTAAGAATCTAATGTGACTCTCGCACTAAAGTAGTCGGCCTAATGCACCTGCTGTATGGCTAGAAATAACCAACTTACGCATGAACCTTGATAGTGATTTTAAAAAAAATCTTAGTTTTTATTTTACTGTGGCTCAGCCGTTTACTAATGTGCATCTATCTATCTATCTATCTATCTATCTATCTATCTATCTATCTATCTATCTATCTATCTATTTCGTTACCGAGTTTACAGCACTCGTCGAATTCTTTTCCGGCTTTTTGGTTCCCAGTCAATTTGCTCGGCATGAATTTAAATGCACTATCAATCATTATCTTCTGGTTCCCTAATTCCTGTTCCTTTATTGTTCTCTCTCATAATAGTGTTTTATTTTTAATAGTCTCTAACCCTCTTGCGTCTTAGTATGTTTATCACCTTGCTTGAAGTGAAATGACAAAAAAGAAGAATTACCGATCCGGAACTTCTTTTATTCCGAACACAAAAAGCTTTGTATTGAACTCGAAGGACAGACTAATTCTCTTTGTAAAATTTTTCCCAAGTTCCACCACGCATTCACATATTTTTTTCAGATAATTGACCCACTGCCTTCCCCTATTCTTTTTCATTTCAATATCATCTGTGAGTTCAAAATTCTCCATGCCGTCTTTTCTTTTGTGTTCAATAAGTTTCACCTGTCTTTTTCTTATCCTAAACATAAATATTATTTTTGTTGTTATTTTTCTTAAATATCCTGATTGCTTAATCGTGGCTTCGAGCATCCTTATATAGAAATACATATATGCTAACTACTGCTTTTACTTTCTCAGTGAGGAGATTATGAATCATTCGCCCTTACACAAATTTCAAATAGAATATTCTTGTTTCTTTCTAACCACCATAGTGAAACTTTCCTAGCTTCAATCAGTAAAGATTATAATAGTTTCCCAGAAAGCAATACACCGCGGAAAAATCTGCAATGTAGTGCATTCTCTTTTGGCAGCTCGATTTCAGTCACTTTCTTGCCTACGGGATGTTGTTACCCTCTCTCTGTACTGATGATGAAATCCCTGGTGCCCGGTTTACACAAATTTACTGAATCTACTAGATTGGCAATTAGGTTCCAAACAATTTACAGTCAAATCAATGAAATTTAAATATCACTTCTACTCTGTCTATTTTCTCCACTTTCCACCAATGTAACTCCCCACCGTATTTCCTGATAGATACAATCTTAAGAAATTTAGTTGTAACGTCAACTGCCGTCAATTGGCATCTTTTATCATCTTGGATCTGTTCTTTCTCATATACTTTCTCCGGCATATCTTGTACCTTGTTCTTTTTACCGACCTTCTCTCATGTAATCCCATGCACACAGGCGGCACTAGTACCTTGTTTGGGGTGAAACGATTACATATACATCACAAATTAGTTGCTCGCATATTGAATATTTCGTACTCTTTTACTAAGAGAGATGTTCCATTTGGCCAATTTCTTTAAAAGAAACTTAACTTTGGCGAACATAATCCAACAAGTTAACTTTCCAATCAATAAAATTCCAACTTCTTCTTCGTGTCTAGAGTAAACTTTTATCTGAATAAAGCATAGTCAATCAGTAGCGTTATACCTCGAGTGACACCTGGGACATGTCTTGTGTGAACAGCTATAGAATCAAATAATTGATAAATCTATAAAGAAAAAGGGTATCACAAATGTAAGAAATTTGCATAATTTTTAAATACATACAGAATTTTTTTGTACAATAAAAATGCGGTGAAAATAAATACTTTTGATACATTAAAATATCATTAAGCAAATAATATTCAATATATTGTTTTCACTGCACTTATAGAAATAGATAGATAGATAGATAGATAGATAGATAGATAGACAGAAAAAAATCCAGATAGATAGATAGCTAGATAGATAGATAGATAGATAGTAAAACTCTCAGATTGATAGATAGGTAGATAAAGAGAGAGCCACACAGGGAAACAGACAGACAGACAGATAGGTAGATAAAGAGAGAGACACATACAGACAGACAGATAGCGATATATATATATATATATATATATATATATAGAGAGAGAGAGAGAGAGAGAGAGAGAGAAATAGAGAAATAGATAGATAGTTAGACATAGATAGATAGATAGATAGATAGATAGATAGATAGATAGATAGATAGATATTAACATAAATGTATATAGCTACATATGTGTGTATTGTTATAGATAATTCTGTTCCTGAATTTTCGGTACGACCAGAAAATAGAGGAAGAGAAATGAAAACATCACCTGTAAAGTCATTTATTGCTTACTTTTCTTTTTCTTTTTGTTATTTTTCAGGTATGGCTGGGTTAAACAAGACAGCATAATTTCCCGGAGCACAAGTCGTTTGTATTGAGTAACCGCATATCCCTGTTAGCGAAAAAAAAAAAAAAAAGAAAATACAGCAAACATAACAAATGTCCTTTCCTGCACTCTCGACGTTTTAAAAACTCCATTACATGTGCACATCCTGTTTCGGATTCCCACTATCTCGTTTCAACCGCGTTCTCGTAGAAAACAGTACCAAGATGACCTTCAAACAACAACAATATCAACAACAAAAACACTAAAAATAATAATAATGATAATATATGCAAAGGTCAAATGGTATTATTCTGGTTGATATTGTTTTTCATCTTGTATATCCTAAGTAGTAGCGCATCGCAGGAAGTTGGCATGTCTATGCAATAGAATAAAACACTGTAACGGCCATTAAAATATGGACATTCAATGCCGACTACTTAGAATTTTCCCGTCTTCGATATGGAAAGAAATGATAAGAAAGAAGAATTGATGACATATGAGACGATAAGGATTAATACATATTAAGACCTTAATTTTTAATATCTATCTATCTATCTATCTATCTATCTATCTATCTATCTATCTATCTATCTATCTATCTTAATCTTTCTATCTATCTTAATCTTTCTGTAGCTTTTCAAATATGTATGTGTCTATCTGCCTGTCTCTCCAATTCTTATCTATCTATCTATCTATCTATCTATCTATCTATCTATCTATCTATCATATGACATATGCATTTTTCTGATATACATCAGCACTTACCTGCACTTAAAGAGAATGGGCGAATTTTTGATCTCATGCCTTTTTACGCTTACAATCTTTTTCACATTAACTGAAACAAAACGAAAAATGTCTTCCTATAGTCTTTCACATGTTACGTAAATACGTATTTGTTTTTTTTCTTCTCTTTAGCCCGAATTTTTAGTTAAGTTTTGGACTTCGCCTTGCTAATATGACTGACAGTTAAAAGGCTGAGATCAACAATATCCGCTATCTCTCTAAGAGGCTTGCCAGTGAGTTCGTGCATCGTTATAATTTTCGTGCGCCCTTGGAGTACCCTCCATCGCAGACAATTGCCGTAGGATCGCTAACCGGCAGTCGAGACAATATTGTTTGGGCGTGATAAAAATCTCATGCAAGCACGGATGATAAGATATTTTTCAAGGCAAAGCAAATTTTATCATGCACCAAGAAAATAGATTCATATTACTGCACACCACTGTAAATGACTTAATCTGAGAAGAAGAAAAAATGATTACACCCTGCCACTCCAATGCGTCTAAAATTGACCGTATGATGAAGAAAAAAAACTAAAGCAGTTGTTTCAGTTAATTTGCTCAAGCGTCTAGGTTCGTAAATATATTAGTTTCGCTATTTATTCATCTATTAATCGATGTCCGAGTATTTACCGACACCCAAAATATTTATCGTAAAAAATGTTATGACATTTACGAACATCAGACACGTAACACCTGTGCAACCATTTTGTGTGCGACGCAACGTGTATTACAGCGATTTGAAAAAAATGTGAACAAACTGAGACAGCTACGAAATATTGCTCTTCATTCATAGCAGGTAATATACTAATCAGAGAGAAAAAATAATAAAGAAAAAAATAACCCCCTTCGATGTAGAAATACTAAATCTCAACCCACTTAATAAACACCGACATGGCCGTTCTTCTTATAACCTTGTTATCGCTGCAAAAAGACAGTTTTTTTTAATAGACTTGGTTGAACGTTATTGAATATAAATAACAATTACACTAAAGCGGTTGAAAGTGAATAGCTTATACATCATTCACAGAAAAGAAACCTTTAGATCTGCATATACTTCAAGACATTCTCAATACGCATTCCTATATACCCGCCATTAAGTAGTCGACCAAAGGATTCAATATATGTAAGCCACACTCATAATTATGTTACAATAGTATATCATGAAAAGAATATTTTTTATGTGTTGCGTCCCTTCATGACAAGGATAATTTTGGTTATCTATAACTTACTATCCTTCTTTAAACTCATAATAATGTTAGCGCTTTAATATACTTCCCAAATCATTTATGCAATTTGACTGGGAAGAGCAATCGCCGTTTCCCTATGTCTCTATTGCCTTCAGTATGTCGTAAGTGTATCAAGTTCTCCAAAACGTCATTTTTCATTAACCACCATATAGTTTCAACTACCTATTTATTATTCAAAGTATAATTATTTTAGCATTTTACTTCCACATTACTCAGATGTTTTGTTCAGTGTATTCTCAGCCTCTTTCCGTAGAACAGTATCGCTATTGACTATGTCTTTCTCTTCAGCTGTGCGAAAAGTGCCCAGATATCTCTGCCATATAGGATAATTCGTACTATACACGATATCTGTATTCTTCATATTCCCTGGTTTCGGTTGAGGAAGTTGCAAAATAATATTATGCTCAAGCACTAGGTGTTTATTCCTCCAGACTGTACCTCTTATGAGAGAGTGAAGTCATTAACCGGCTCCTAGGTCATTTCCAAAAACAGGAAGTACAAAAAGGGTTTTAACATTTTTTCACAGTATTGAGAGTAACCCACTATCGAACCGAACTTTTGCAACATACAGTTGCGAAGTGGGCTCAATGAAGAATATCAGCATTTTTGTTGTTGTTGTTTCTAACACCATGCGTTGATTTTCTCCTCGTTTCTTGTATATATTTCTGAGATTAGGTTTTTATATTTGTTACATTGTTCGGACTGTTGTCCTCATCTTTATTGTCACATTCACGGTGTTTTAGCAGTTGTACGCTCCGACCTTCTTCAGATAACTGAAAGATGACTCTGAACCTCGCACAACTGACATGTCGCTTGAAGATCAATAAATGGCGAGAGCTGAGTCCCAAAAATATAAAGAATTAAATTAAATGGATATGAATAAAACACTCGGAAGTCTAATGACTGGTTGAACGAGAACAAGTTATCAAAGTAAAGTTTTGGTTGAAAATTCCAGTTTTCTAAAGAAGGTCGGAGGGGACAACCGCTTAAACACTGTGATTATGACAAAATGAGGACAACAGTCCAAACAATGTAAATATTCCCGATTCTCAATACAATGTTTACTTTTAAAAAAATGTATCCAGCTATTGAAATGTGGGTGTGAGTTTCATTGTCACATTATATGTCCTACGGTTAAACAAAAAAACACATAGATTAACATTTTTGCGTGTTTGATTTTGACATTTCCGTTTTTTTACTCGAATACTGAATTGTTCCTCTTGTCAACAACCAAGGTTTCTGGGTATTTACCAGAAATCTCCCCATTGAGGCCGCATGTGATACAAGGTCGATTTTTATAATAGCAATTTCGAGTTATTTAAGCTGGGACAAAATTTTCCTTAGGGCTTGAATACTGCAAGTTTGTGGTTTTGTTTGTTTTAACCCAAACATGACACTTCCCTTCGGCATAGTCTTGTAAAGATTACTCTCCACCCGAGGCAGAGAGACCGTCAAACTTGATTTGAGTAAAAATATGAACAACTATGGATTCTGTCTTCTTATAAATCAAGGTTATTTCTTTTATCCGGATTTCTTTTACTACCTTATTTCCATGTACTTTACAAAGTTATATGAAGGTAATTATTATTTTGATTTTGACATTAGGTTAGTCAATATATTAATCAGTATTTAGAGAACTATATATATATATATATATATATATATATATATATATATATATGGTTCTCTAAATACTGATCGCAGGAGTACACTTGTAAGATAGAAGATAATATATATATATATATATATATATATATATATATATATATATATATAATTTATTGGCTTCAACATTATTTTTATTCGATACTCGTATTGAGTATATGTTCTGTTTTTAATCAAACAGTATATTTATATATTTATTTATTAGTTTGCAATAGTTATGGCATCGGCTAGTGAAGAATATATATATATAAATTTTCAACATTCAAAGATATAACTATTGCAAAAAAATTAATAAGCAAATTATATGCCATTGTTAAAGGACAAACGCGCTGTCATAAATTTCATAACTGGAAATAAAATTTACTATCTGGTAGTAAAGGAAATGAACTCGGTATTGTCTCTCTAATAAACTGATCCAAATCTGCTTCGCTATTGTCACACTAATCAAATGAACTGACGCTGTGTCGCTGTTACCTCTTTAATAGAGTGATCTGAAGCTGCTCTCTATTGTTTCTCTTTAAATGAGCAGGATAGGATATATATATATATATATATATATATATATATATATATATATATAAAATGATACACAAGTAAAAACTGAAAGTATAACCCCAAAATATTTTTCCAATTAATAGAAAATATTAAGCAGCTGAAAATATAGAACACAATAGATATTATCCAGATCAATATGAATTATTGAAAGGAAATTTCAATACATAATTAAACTATTATAAATACAAAATTTATTTCGGCAGTTAAATTACACACTGCTTTGTCAAAGGTAAAAAATTGAAATATTACATTAAACTCTAAATAACTGTCAATATATATATATATATATATATATATGCAACGGTATTTATTTTATTGGAGATGATTCTCCTCCTAGTGGCCTTAATGCTTTGCTTGGGCCGAATTGATAAAAAAATAGTAGATCTCGCAATGAATTTATTCAAACAGACATTTGATTAGCCAAAGTTGTATTACAAAGTTAAACTAAGTAATAAGAAAAATATTTCGTTATAAACACAGAAATCGGTGCTGGAATTCTATATGACATTCATCCTATTATATTGTAGTAAATGCTTAACACTCTCTTTAGAGATCAAGAGCAACCAAAATGTGGTTCAACAGAAGCGTACTGAGAATTCCATAGACGAAGCGAATAAGCAACAAGAAAGTCTTAAAGAAAATGGCAAGAAAAAGTAAAAATATTCAGAATCTGGAACAGACAGCTGAATTTCCTTGGCTATATATTTAGGAAAGTGGGTTTGGAAAACTTTACCTTCCCGAGCGTTAGGGGAATGCGGCAATGCGCCATCTATCAGATACGCAATAGCAGGTGGCAATGAGCTATCTATCAGACATGCAATTGTGAATAGATAGCAGAACTGAATCGGGAGGTTTAGCAAGTGTCACAAAAGAGAGCCATGTTCACGTATGCTCTGAATGGACACAGGCATATAAAAGGAGATTTCTGGTCATTGTTGTTTTTGTGACGGCGTTACAACAGAGTTATTTCTGCTATGTGTATTCTGTTTCAGATACCTCCTTCTCTTTTAAAATATCCCTTCGTCTCAACCAATATTATTTATCAGCTTTTTATTTTTTACCTTTTCTTTAGTTCATCTTTAATGATCCTCTGATGAGTGGATAGAGTGTTTCACGGAAGATCCGTCTACGAAGCATGAATCAGATATGTGACAAAACTTTCACTTATATTTATTCTATTAAACACACACACACGTGTATATATATATATATATATCGATGTGCGGGTAGTGTAGACGTCACTGCCATTGTTTCAACTTCAACATAAACCATTGTTCGCAGGAGGTTATACAATCGTATACATAGTTGCTTAAATAAAAACAAATTCAGGTATATCATTATGTTTACAGTTTTCTTTTCTTTTTTATTGTTCCCTCTATCTTCCAGGCGGCGTCATGAGTCGGGAGTGGTATGGATACCTAGTGAGAAATTGTTTATATCATCAAACTTTGATGCAGATTTAAGGCCGTTGCACTTTAGGTTGAATTCCTCTGAAATATGTATTTTGTGATACAGATGGAAATAAATAATGAAATTTTAAATGTGGAAATGAATTCATCTTTAACAACATTGAAATATCCTAGTAAGTGAACGGCTGAAGAGGAGTGGATTCTTCGTTATGGACTCTTACGCTACATAAAGCCGATGGAAAAGAGAAGAGAGGAAGGAAGGGTTTAAAAAAGAAAGCATATTTTTGATAGTGCTACCAAATATTGCAATATGCCCACCGTCTCGGTTTGTACTTAATGCACAGAAACATCATTAAAATTAGTTACAATCTGAGCGGAAAGCACCTAGCAATATTTATATTAAAAAAATCTAATCTGCTCTGCAGATAGAACATAAGTATTTTTCTCATACGAGAAAAAAGAAAAAAAGAAAAACAGGTTGCTGTTCTGTTCATCTCTAATGATCACTTGACGAGTGGGCAAAGTAATTCTTGGATTATGACGGCATTGACAATTATAAACACGGAAACTCTCCAGACGATTTGCAAGGGATTCCCAAGTTTACTCAGGGCCCTTGTTGAAGTTAATCGCGATTCTACTGAATAGATTTACTCTTTTTTACTGAATAGATTTACTCTTTCTTATTTCAAATTATTTTTGTACAATTTTGGTAAATATATCTGGAAAAATGAGATGCTATTGATTTTTTTGCGTTATTCAGACTGCAATTTATACATCTCACCATATATATATATACGTGGACAGTCCCGTTTCGCTTTAACACAGCTAATCAATACGGTTGATATATATATATATATACTGTCCATATATATATATATATATATATATATATGCATATATGTCCATATATATATATATATATATATATATATATATATATATATATATATATATATATATGCATGAACTCCGAATCTAACAAACGAAATGTTTTAAAAACAATTTAGGATAATATAAGATACTGTATTTATTTATTCTACAAAAAATAATTTCATAATTGGTTCTGCTTTTGTTTTCTTTCACATAAAACTATGGGTTATCTATATTTAACGGATATTTCTTGCTATATTTCAGAATATGCAAATATGTCTAGGAAACAGTTAATCTGATTCATCTGAGCCCCCAAAAGTGTATGTAATACACTTTCCTCTATTTCGTTTATAAGAAGGCTGCAAAAGCCAAGCGTCTTTATCAATCTCTGCTTGAATCGGCAGCGTCATTTATCAGTTCATAGATTTATCGATCGATCGATTCTCAAATAGCATAAAACATACCATTCACCCCAATCTGTTTCCTGAATCACCTGACATGTTTAGTAGCGTTATGAATAATTTATTGTGCAATTTTATGTGTTATAAACATATTGATAGTATTTTTATTCATTTTCATATCGATGAAATAACGGAAAAAGTGTATGTTTCACGTTTCGATGACTTTATTTCAAGGACACATTTTAGATGTTCCAGTATAGCAAGTAAATACTCTTAAATCAATGAGACTACGCAGAAATAATGAATAGCTGCCAGTACCTGGGTACTAGACCCACCTTTCTTCAAACATAGCTCTTTAACTCAGAAAAAAAACGACATATTACCAAACGTCTGTTATTGTCTTATCACCAACTTAAGCAAATTTGAGCCTATCAGTAACTAGGTTAGTGACTGCCTGGGAATACCAGGTAACTTGGATGTATGGGTGATATCTTGTATAACATGAAATCTAAGAGTCCAGATGAAAATCGGCTCTTATTAGTTACATTCACTAGTGCGCATATACACTTTAGAAAAACATCTCTTCTCCCCTCACCAATGGGTTAAACAGAAGGACTAAAATAAAATGGATTTTATATTCTTGGATCGGAACCAGTCTATGATAGAAAGTTTGGGCTGCCTATTGCAGGAATTCATCTACCAAATTAATCATGTATCGAAAAGAGATATGATCGCCCATGTGAAATAGAAGATAAATTTTCCCAATTTAACAATTTCTTTTCGCTAGATTAAAGCATTCGTTGGGAAAGTGATATAGCAAGCTAAAACGACTGCTATTATAATATTATTTTGGATTAATTCCGAGGAAAACAAGCTACGATAACGATAACAAATGAATATATTTATACGCATGGATATTACTCCAGATAGGGTTTCTCGAATGAATTGAGCTAAAATGTGTTTTCCCAGAAGCACACTGAGATCCAAAGGCGTTTTGGCATAGGCAATGATACATTCAAAAGCGAAAGTTAAGTATTGAGATTCAGAAAGATTTCAAAGAAAACAAAAGAAGAGTACTGAACTGTTACGTAGCATCTGTCCCCCTATATATTAATCGTTTCATCCCAAGGAAGGCGGTAACGCTACTGATACGCAGGGGTCTACATAAAAGAAAAAGATTAGATAGGAGGAGAGTAAAGAAAAAGACGAACCATCTACAGTGGGTGTCAGAGAAGAGAGCTAGAGAGAATGGAAAATCTATCTAGGGTGTCAAGTGGTTAAAAGATGGGTATTGACATTGCATTTAAATTCCTGGGGGTTGTAGCCGTCAGGAAATCAAGAATATGAAAGCGAGTTCCACAGGCAGGAAGTGTGAGAAAAGAATCTGGAGGAGTATAATAGTCGGCTGAATTTTGTTGATCTAACTGTGAATGGGTGGGACCCAGTTGCCAGTCGGTTTGCACGAGTAAACCCTTGTGGCAGGGACACCAGTAACTTAAGTTCGTCGGAGCAGGAGCCATGCAAATATTTATAGAACAGACAAAGGGAAGCCACATCTCGTTTGTGAGAAAGTGGCTGGAGTCGAGCCGCCAAGTCGGTACCTATCTCATTACTGATTTTTTTCCAGAACACTGAGATGAACAGTGGAGGCGCCTGACCATATATAACAGCAGTATTGCATGCACGGACGAATAGTTGATTTGTATACGTACAAGATGGATTCGTAATCAATAGAAATCTGGTTCTACAGAAGAATGCTGACGATACCATGAACCGAAACTGTAAGAAATGACAAGGTTTGGGAGGGGGTGGAAACTAAAATGTAACTTATACTTAGCATCAGTAATAGACACTAGGGTTTCTGGTACATGTAATGTGAAACCATGGAAAGTGAGCTTAGAGAATCTAATACTCGCAGAGGGGAGAGAGGAGAAAAGAGATAGTAGAAAGCAGCGTGAGACATATGTGATAGGTGAGAGCAAGTGAATGGCGGAGCGGGGTTTGGGAGAGATATCAAGAGGAAAAATATTATAAATAGACGCGAGTGGAAGTCCATGATCGCATACGTCCTGAAAAAAGACGTCACGTAAAACGGAGATGTAGAAAATTATTTCAATTGTAAATTTGAGTTTTAATGATAACATTATCTCTTTCCTTATAATGAAACATTCGGTATTAATTAATTCAGCAACCTGTTTTACTTTCGATTGAAGTTTATAAAGAAAATAACTTCCTAATAAAAACCAAGTGAAGAGAATAGGTTTACCAAGTTCCACCCAATATGCCTCCTTTCAGTATTTATGTAGGTTTTCTTCTTTACTGTGTTTAAATTTTCACGCAAACCTCAGCATAATGGTTATATGATTATTTTCTATTCAGGTTACACATGATAACCATTCTAGTTTTTTCTCTCGTGATGACATTTCTGATATTTAGTGCAAATCTTTGTTAGAGATTCTGTAGCCCAAGTATGAAGAGAATAAGGTAGGAATGATTTTTGTAGGACCAACAATTGGAGACACTGATCCGAAGAAGCGTTTATTTTTGTCTGACACATTGGATATTTCTGAACGGTTTGGGGGACCTACATGACATCCATATGAAAGTTACGACCTGAAGAGGCTATTTAAGAGCATCATCATTATTTTCATTCTGTGCCAATTTGCGGGGTTAGAAACAAAGTACATATATTGCAGTCTGCTAAATGTTAAATATACTTAGCTCCTTTACTAAATTTACTTTACCAGATTCTACAGGTACAGGTACTTGAAGTGTTTAGTATTTACCAATTCCATATATAGATTTTTCATGATTGATTTATGGTTAGTGGCCTCATTGCTTCCATTCCATTAAGAGTTTATGTTTTAGATAGACTTCTGTTCAGTAGTATTTCATGGAATTGATGATTTTTGGTCAAGATCATTCTTATTCCCACTCGGCATATCTATCTATCTATCTATCTATCTATCTATCTATCTATCTATCTATCTAATTAGATAGATAGATAGATAGATAGATAGATAGATAGATAGATAGATAGATAGATACGTATAAATACAGGTTTCCATAAGACCATTGAGGTTACATAAAGTCAAACCTGGTCAGAACCGACTTGGCAGACGCTTTGGGGATACCAGATACTGTAAACTTGGGTGAGCGGTGGATGTACTAAATAATGATCCGTGTTATAATTTTTGTTAAGTTTCATGAATTCATTTAAATACAATTAAGTTTTGAAAAGGCATGCATCTATTATCGCTTTCTCTGATATATATATATATATATATATATATATATATATATATATATATATATATATATATATTTCTTCTATGGGCGAAACAAAATTCACTAGATTTCAGAAGTTTCTATCTATAGTTACAAAAATTCCTAATGCCTTTTGGCTGACATATTCAGACATTTTCAATGTTGTATCAGAAACCTACAAATATATATATATATATATATATATATATTGACTAATAACAGTTTAACAATTATATATATATATATAATTAATAAACCGTTATTAGTCAAAATCAAATTATACCAGTACATCCGTATTAAAAAGGGATCAATATAGAAATAATGTTTGCCTTTTATATTTTTTGGAAGCCAGCTACTTTGCTTTCAACCTATAATGGTTGAAAACAAAATAACGTAATCGGCTCTCTTCCGATATTTATATATATATATATATATATATATATATATATATATATATATATATATATACTACTTAATTGTGATAGTGTTTATCTCTAAGTTTGTTTCTTTACGTCATTATTAATGATGAAGTATATTTTGACAAGCAAGTTATTTATTGTAAACTGCTCGATATCGTGGTGTAAATAAAGCGTTGAGGGGTACGAAAATTTTGTCTCTAACAGAACAAATTTATGCCTACTTCGAAGTTTCCATGGGATGCCATTATTATATTCTCACAGGTCAAGGTCTTTATATATATATATATATATATAAACTATTCAGCGAAAGCAGTAATAGATGCATAGATTTTCAAATCATAACTGCGCTTAGCTGAATATAAAAGACCTAACGGAAATTGGAACACAGATCTTTATTCAGTACATCAACCGCTCATCCAAGGTTACAATATCTGGTTTCCAAAAACTGTTTGCCAGGTCGGCCTTGACTAGGCGTTGTGTTATGTAACTTTAATGATCGAATCGGAACCAGTGTCTCAACGTAATGTATCTTTCAGACAGCATTCATAAATGTTCAAAAATAAGTTTTATGAATCCTGAATTGTTTCGACAATCTAGACGGAAAATTAACGAGAACGAAAACAGAAAATTTTTATAAAAAATAAAATAAAAAGATTCTAAAAGAAAGCTGCAATAAAACCGATTGAATTTCTGTAAACGCCTGATTATACTACAGCGTGAAAACAATGAAAAATATATCAGGATTCTCTTCCGGGCCTAATTTAGACTGGAATTATTGTAAGCAGAAAATAAGGCAATGGTAGTGAATCCTCTGATGCCTTGAGGTTGTTTTCAGAAATACTAACAAACGATTAAGCCAGAGATGATGGACCTCAAGAAATATAGTATTGGAGGTCAGGCAGGTAAAAAAAGAAATATTTTTATGTACAGAAAATATTATTTCTTCCGGAAAATAGAAGAAACAAAAAATGTCGAAGAAAGAAAAACATTAATCGGAATAGGTGAGTTAATAAAATGATGAACAACATGAGTACATTAAAAGAACACGTCCTAACTGTGTAGAGAAGGCTCGGAATGAATAACTGATTGGTAAATATCATTGTTCAATTTTTCGCCCTTGTGTGCTATCTACATATATAAAGTGATATTATTATTATTATTATTATTATTATTATTATTGCATAAGCATCGTAATATTAATAATAATGATAATAATAATAATTATTATTATTATTATAATGGTGCAGCTGATAAATACGTTAAAAATATGAGAATTTAACGTGTTTCTTTTTTTGTAGGTTAACAGCACTTCTGCGGAAAATGAGCTCAATAGCTAACAAGCTCAATGATCTCTATATTAATACTGTATTATCTACGCTTGTCACGCTCTAGAAAGATATTTGAACGCACACGCAGACACAATAAGTGAATTTTAAAACTGAGTTATTTTGAAACCTTACAGCTTCAAAAACAGTTTCAAAATAACTCAGTTTTAAAATTCACTTATGAACTTAGCAATGATAACAAAATTCCTTTTCTTGATATATTAATTAACACTGATAACAATAAATTTTCTATCTCACCGTATCAAAAACCCACTAATAAAAATCCCTCCACACTCAATTATATTAGTGAATGCCCCCACTCTTACAAAATAGCCATTATAAAAAATCTATTATATCGTGCAAAAGTCAATTCATCTACAAATCAGATCTTCCACAGTGAACTAAGAAACATAAAACAGACAATCATCAATAATAATTTTCCCAACTACATAGATGATGAACAAATACGTTATTTTCTTAAAAAGCTTAACATGGGAATAACAACACATGATACTAACCCAACCAATCCTAAACATATCACACCCTTATACCGTACCAATATGCACTAAAACTACCAACTAGATGAAAACATCCAAAAAAAAACTCATAAATACTACTATTTCTCCGACGGACTCTAACAAAAGAATTAAGTTTATTATATATTACACTAAATCCACTACATCTAATTCATTTGTCCGCAACGACTCTTCCCCACTGTTAGTGATTTACAAAAAACCAATGTAGTATATAAATTCATATGTCCATTTAGAGAATGTATCTAACAACCTCAATAATATCTACATTGGCCACACTACAAATTCGCTCTCACGGCGTCTGACGTTGCACTGAAATGAAAATTCAAATATATTCCGTCATTTAAAACAACACGGTTATCAACGCACACTTCTGAGAAAAACGCTCGTTGATAACACGTACATACTCAAACAAGAAAATAATAAACAGAAACTAAAAATCCTCGAAGCAATCTACATTAAACAATTTAAACCTGTTTTGAATACAATCAATTTTGATATTTCCAATAACGTACTCAAATGCCTGTAATCAGATCAGGGACCACAACGCCACTATTTTGTCACTGCCTTCGGCCATCCGCCATGGTAGGGATGGACTTATATTTTCAATTTAATTCTTTTTATTGTTAATAGCTTAAATGTTCTGTTTACTGTGTGTTAATATTTACTCTTTGATAATGGCTTATGTGAGCCGAAAGCTTAGACCCGATAAAAAAATCAACAATTACTGTGATTTTTTGTTGTCTTTCAACGATATCACCATCAAGTATATCAGACGGTATGAACGGATCCTACACAAAATTAATAGACAGAACTTGTCTATATTATTCAATGAAACCTGCATTAATGAAAAAATGCTGCCAAAATACACACAATATATATATATATATGAATTTTATTTAACAGTAATTAATCAACAATACATATAATACATATAAATGTACAATTAACAATATTTGTATATATATATATATATATATATATATATATATATATATATGGGAACCAGTTATTTTCGCAAGTTAGATTTCAACCTTTCCGTATCTCCAGGTGACATATCGTAAGTGATTTTCCGACGTTTTCAAACGTACAACAGTCATTATTACGAACGTGCGACTAAAATGTTTTAACCACCCAAAATTTCAAAATCCTGGAGGAGGTTTTTAAGTTTTAAACAATTTCTTTCAGGTTTGTACGAAACTAGGAGGTATGTTTAGGTGTGCTTACATCTCTATTTTATTTCTGATTTGCATTTAATTATTTTTTGTCCTGGAAATAATATAATGGCTAATTTTTTTCTTGGCACTATCAGCAGTCATCACCACCGTTTCTTTATAAGAATAATGTCCAGATGTCATTTTAATCATACTTAGTTCCAAAATTGTTATTTTTCAGATGTTTAGTGGTTAAATGGCACTTAAAGCAAGTGACATTTTTTATAGTACAAACGATATCAAGATAAGGATACAGCGTTATTGTAATATCGTCACTTTACCTAGTATTTGGTCATAGTTAAATTAGACAAGCACATAGTTGTATTAAAATGTGTGGAATACAATGATATTTTAAACATTTGAATATTTTTCATTTGTAGACAAATTATATTTCACAACACAGGTTTCTACTATCTATTGATTTCAGGTTATTTCCATTCATTTTAAATCGCATGAAGACACAAGCCAGATGGTAAAAACTACGTTGCGTAATAAAACACGTATATATATATATATATATATATATATATATATATATATATATATATATATATATATATATTTCATGTAGAGGACTTTCCACTTTAATTAAGGAGGTTCCTGCTGACTACGATGACTAAGTAAACTGTTTTAATGTCATCACACGTTGGGGCTGGATTTTAGTGATAAAAAATCTGCTTGTCTAAGTACTTTTCTCCGTATAACTACTGAAAAAGCACCAATATTGGCTCCAAAATCTACAACTCAACATTATATATATATATTGCGTTTTAAAAATCACTGAGGGCATTATTTTTTTTTTTCAAAGTATTTATTTTGTCCCATACATCTTCAGAAAAATTCTCTAAAAATTAGTGCAAAGAACAATCATAAACGATGTAACTGAAAATATTATGCGTGGAGGTAAATAAGGAAGCCACGATTAAAATAAATTTACTTCTAAAACAATAAATTCTATGTAAATATGCTTCTATATATATCTTGAGGTTGAGAGTTGTTCGAAGATAAGAGACCACAAGAGAGTTCTACAAGTGAGAAATACGAAACAAGAAACTGTTAGTGGTTACATCTAATCATTTCAACTGTAATAAGATCAAACATAGCTGCCAATAAATAGGTGAAATTCAGGTAACAAACACGAGATCAAACCAGAAGAAATTCCGTAAAAGTATTCATAGAAAATGATCTTTGAATCCACTTTGAAGCGTCGGAAATTGAGTGTAGCCAAAACACTAGCTCAGGATCGATAACACTGCAGATTCTTCTTTGCATTTTTTAAAGTATCAGAAACTACAGACCAGATTTATTATTCGATGCATGGAAGAATGACCGACTTATAAATTGTGTGAATAACTATCTAGCACGACACAGTAACACCCCCTATCTTAGCATCAAACATAAAAATCGACTTTCACTTCATGTCATTGGTAAACGTTAGGTTCTTTGAAATTTCACCCTGTATTAACGCTAACGATGTGATTACTGAATCCTAATAATATCTCCTAACACTCAGTAAATGCTAAAGGCGATTTATATAGAGCTGACTTCTTCCGAGTCGATGTCAGACTAGCAGATATGTTCTTTTCGCTCTGTTGAATATGAACGATTAACAAAATTATATGCTTCATTTCTGGAAATATATTGTTTCTGATATTTTTATATTAACTTCCTATCGTCTTCCACTATTGCCAAATATTTTTGATGTGATATTGTTACGGAATTGGTTTATGGGTGTAGGATATTTCTGACCAGAACTGACACGCAGTAATTTTATCAAATGAACTTATGAATTCTACAAGTCCTACAACATGCTTCTTCCAAAACTATCGAAATAGAACCAGATGTATAGGTGTGTATCTCGCTGCTTGCGTTAGGCTTTTTTCCACACATTCATCATCGTAGCATATTCAGGTCTTAAACGCAAACATTATTGCGGTTTTCTTGTTCTGTGTGGCGTGTCTGTTTAGCACATGGGCGATTATAGCTTGGCATAATATCCTCGTCATTGTAGTGCTTTATAAAAGTTGCCTCTGTGCAATATTTAATCCATGTTTTTGTTTCTCTTGCCTTTGATATGACCTGTAAGTCACAAATATTTGTAAAACTTCTTACTCTATTATGCGCTGTAGGTATTCCCAATTTCCTCTTTATGGTGCTACGTGATGCTTGTCTTTCCTATTCGTAAAATGTTATCTCTGTTTACGTTTTCCTGATCTTATTTTTGGAATTTTGTCTAATCTGTGATGAGTTTTTAAGCCTTCGCTGCAGTAGAGTAGAATAGATATTAAATAAGTGTTCAACATCAATTTCTTTTGTTTTTATTTTTGTTAAATAGTCCTGTTTTTTAATAATTTTACTTAGCTTTTGTAAGGTATTGATTTTAGCTATTCTAATGCACCTCTAAACTGTGGTGTCATATTTATTTGCTTTTCACACCAAATAATTTCTAACAATATATAATTTTTACACACAACCTGATGACACAAAAATTATATTTTACAAAACTATATTTACAAAATATTTTTACACACAACCTACTACTACACTATCGCTATCGTGATGCACACTCTTAAAATACTTTTTTCGTCGAGCACAATAAACTTTACTGTTCACCTAGGATCGTGTCTCATTAGTTGACTATAGGCAGCATAATTCCCGTTAAATGCAATATCTAAACAGATATCTGCAATTAAGTTCTATTCTTAGTGGATGATTCACAGATGTTAGATTGTAGCGAAAGCTTTTTAAATACCTAAACCATGTCAATAATTAACATAACTGTAATATTTACATTTGTTCTGAAGATGTAAATCTAGGCAAATATCCACATGATGCTATGCACTGGACCCCATTATTAACGCTTCAACTTTCCACATTTCTACCTCTCCATACCGAATCCCAAATTGAACAAATCATAATTGTAAAAACATTCTGCGTTTAGCTTTTATCTCGCTTGAAATTTAGAAAATGTTTCTTTTTTTCTTTGATTATTACTTTCATTCTTTCTTGGTGTCATAGGAATAACGATAAACTGCGCCTGTTGGGTAGGCTATTTATCGGGTGATTGGAAATTTTTTGGAGCGGAGAAAGTTTCGCTTAATTGTTGTTCCAATTGGATCGTCACCCAGGTAGTTAGTACCTGTTGAGATTACAAATATTCATGAAAATCAACATTACCTTCGAAATCACCATTGTATTCTTTGGAACCTCTTGCAAATCTTCTATACGGTCTTATTTTTTTTCTATTGGTAAATATTGCTATAATCATTGCTACAAGGTGTTTTTTGTACCCCGCTTCATAATCAAGTGGTTGAATTCTAGAGAGCTGGCCAGATGATAGTCATGATGTGGTTGCAGAAATTGTCAGATAGCCATGACCGGATTCTCTTGCTTGTATGGCATGTTGCGGAGTCCGGTTGCCAGACATAGGTTTTTCACTACTGAATCAGGGTAACATTACCTCATCAAAGCACTTTATGTAAGCCAGCCCTGTTAAATCTGTGGCCTGTTGGGAGTCGAATGAGTTTCTATAGTAACATTTCCAACAATAAATTTTATGATCGACAATCTATGTATCTAAAAGCATAGTTTTACAATAAAAATATTAAATTACGTAGAAAATATTTAAATTTTGGCATTACAATAAGCTATCGATGTCGATATGTCTGCTAAATAAAACAAACAAACCAACTTACTTTCCTTCTTGCCCTGTATTTAAAAATGAAAAATATCGTTTTTGACTTGGTTTTTCTATCAATATTCTCATTCTATTTCTATTTTTGTTAATTTCAATATTGATGAGGGCTTCAGTTATTACTTTTTGTTTAAGGTAGTGTAGAAATTCGAAATATTGATTATGTCATTATTTTCTCTTTGAGTTTTATATGCCATTCATCTTGTTTTTGTCGTTGTTCTGGAATGTCGAGTGATGGTATTTCTGTTATCATTTATATGTAACATTTAACAGTAACCCTCTGCCTTGTTTTGGATTAAAAAAAGAATGATAGTATTTTAGTGAAGAGAAAATAGATCATAATATTAGGATTACGTTTTATTCAATTTTTCTTAAGATTGTAGGCGGCATGGAAGCAGAAAACTGGAAGTGAAAAAATAAAAAAAATAGAAACGATAATCTAATCGGCCTTGTGTTTTTGTCAATATTCTCAAGATATGTAGCTAGAACAGTAGACGCGATATGAGAGATTCAATGCACGATAAATTTATAAATGTGCAAAATGGATTCTGACGAGAAATAGACGGTTCCCAAATCTGCATTTTTGGGTGAAAAGCAGAATTAAAAATAACCATGAGTAAAAGTGTATATGAAAAGGTTTGTCCGTGCAAAACGACTAAATCTCCCAATGTATTATATCAGGAACTTTTATATATGTACTCAATGCGGTCATGAGACGGTATTGCTAAGTAGAGGGCTTATACTGAGATAAACAGACAAAGCAAATAATTTATTATTTGTATGTGAAGTTAGAGTGGCAAAAGTTTTTTTAATCAAGAAAGAATTGGGTTCACCTCCTCAGCTCCAGATTTTTTACGAAAGAATGTTTAAAATTATAGTTTCAAACCAAGCTATATGGAAGGAACTAGCCAACCTCTTAGATGTGTAGTGATCTACGAGTATATACGATAATGACACGGATGATATATCATAAACGTGTAGCACATCTGACCAATATGAATCATCACCAACGAGCATTACAGTATACCGTTTCTTTGCAAAATTTTTAATCTTTAAATAGATCTCAGAAGAAGCTTTAATGAAAATGAAACCTGATAGATTGACTTGAGACGTGTTTCCTAACTTTTTCTTTATTTATTCTATCATCTTGTCGGATATATTTAACTAACATATATGTGTGAGGTTCATGAGCGGTTTTGGATATTCCAACATCATACTCATCTCTTTACGATGACCAAACTGATACTGATCGTGTATCGACGTATGTGCTATCCGTCAGCTACAACTTTTTTTATTTTTCATAAATCCACTTGACTATTTATAGTTCAATCTCAGATAACTTCCGTTTCACCAGCAATCAAAGCGATTCCATAAAAAAGAAGGGAACACATTAAGGTTTTCAATCTTGTAAGTAATATTGCGACACGCTGGACTTAAAATGGTAAGTGATAACGATCCTTATTCACCCTCACTAATATATATATATATATATATATATATATGTGTGTGTGTGTGTGTGTGTGTGTGTGTGTGTGTGTGTGTGCATATATATATATATATATATATATATGCGTATCATCTTTATCATCTTTTCATTCACATTAAACATCCAACCAACAAGAACATAATATAAGGCATTCCCCACGTGTCCATTATATATATATATATATATATATATATATATATATATATATATATATATATACATAAACAACACAGAAAAACATAACACTGTTAAACAGAAAAGCTGGTGCTAAAAACCAACCGTAGGTAACAATACTTAAGGTTAATGCTAAATCTTTCCCCTCATCAGAAATCTATTCTAGTCTTTAGTTCTAGGTTTTACACAAGACCCAGTATATATATATATATATATATATATATATATATATATATATATATATATATATAACAAAATAAATTTTTAATATTCAGAATTGTTGAATGATCATTTCGACATGAAATCCCTATGGGACATTTCACATCTCATCAGCAACAGTACCTATTTCAAAAAGAAAATGAAAATGAAATAAAAAGGGAAATAAAAAATTAAAAACAAGAAATAGAAAATGACTGTTAAGATTTGGGAAATTTACGTCACCAAAAATTCGGAAGCAAATAATGTCTAATTTTAGATTTTACATTTATATAGTGTTGTAAGTGAACAAATAGAAAATTTGGCTTCGTTTAGCTTTACGAAGGGAAGGGGCTAAAGGAATAAGAGGTGTTAAGTTGAGAATTGAGTTAAACAAATTCGAATAGGAATAGAGGCGGGAGTTAATAAAAATAAAGTAAAGGAACGAAAAGAAAAGAAAAAAGAAAAAAATCATATATTAGAGACGCTCGATACGTGTAAAAAACTAACTTTATAAATGGGTTAAAGTATTAGAAAAAACGTTTTAGAAAAAGCATATTTAGTGGAAAATGCACATATAATAGTTAAATAAAGTTAATTAAGGATACCTCTAGGTATAGATAAACTAAATAAAATAAAATGAAATAACAATTATCATTAAAATTAATGATTAAAGAAAATTATAATTTAAAAAAATTTTAATTAATTTAAAAAAAATTTTTTATAAAATTTTAAGATGTGAAACAAATATATATATATACTAGCAGAGAAAATCGGGGGTTAAATTAGTAAAGGAATTCTTATTTTGTAAAGGTAGATAATCAAAGGAGACTTGGAGAGGAAGGTGGAGGGGTTAAAATACTATTTAAAATTAAATTAATTGCTCAAAAACCATTAGATTTATATTTAATATCCTATAAACTAGCGGCTAAGAAATCCATTCTCACATTTCATAATTCCACATGGACGAAAGGGCCAAAGGATAGCTTTGATCTCCCTATGGGAGCATATGATGTAGTAGGTATATATATTTTAGATGTTTTAAGAAGATTCGTAGACCCAAAACAAATAGGCCTATATCGGGATGATGGATTAATATTTATCTCTAATTCCAGTGGGCCTTATACAAATAGAATACACAAAAAAGAATTAGAGTCCTAAATTACCTCGGTTTTAAGGTTGAAGTTACTTCTAATCTTAAAATTGTAAACTATCTAGATATCACCCGTAATTTAAACGATGGATCATACCAACCCTTTCTCAAAGAAAATATTTCCGTCATTTATATTAATATTTTATCCAACAATCCCTAAAAGATTATAAAAGAGATACCAATATAGTAAATAATAGGATTAACCAATTATCATCTAACATTAAAACTTTCAACGAAAGTAAAGATATTTACAATAAGGCCCTTCAAAAGCGGATTTAAGAACAAATTAACCTATCATAAACCTACAATAGACCCCGAATCATCTAAAACTACAAATAAAAGAAATTGTAGAAAAAGGAAAATAATTTGGTTTAACCCTCCTTATAGTAAACTATCTAATATCAATATTGCTAAATATTTTCTCAGATTGGTAGACAAACATTTTAATAACAATAATCCTTTACGAAAATTTTTTAATAGGTTCACTCTAAAAATCAGCTACTACTCTTGTACCTCTAATATAGACAACATTATAAATTCCCATAGTAGACATGTTCTAATGAATTTTTGTAATACTGACTGTAATTCCGGAATTTTAAATAAATGCAATTGTAACTCTGTGGATGCCTGCCCGGTGGAGGGCAAATTTAAATCCACACAGGTAATTTATGAAGCCCACATTTCTCCATCAAACAACAAAAATAATTACCGGACCTATATTGCTGTGTCCGCAGGACCTTTTAAGCAGAGATATTACAATCACAGGTATTCGTTTGCGAACCCAGGTAAAAAATACCAGACAGCCCTTTCACGAAGATTCTGGAAAATGAAGTAAGAAGGGCTGGACCCCGTAATTAGCTGAAAACTAATGGGTTCATCCCGTATTCCGAGAAATTTTCGTGATAGGTGCTGTCTGTGTCTGCTAGAAAACATTCTAATATTAAAGTTCCCTTACCAGCACCTACTACTGAATTTTAGAAAGGAACTCATTAGTAAGTGCCGTCATAAAGTGTGTTTTGTGAACATTTAAATTTTATATTTAAATTTTTAGTTTTTAGGATATTATATATAAATTTAATAATTTTTTATGAATTAAATAATGAGCTCTTCTCCTGTATCATATTTTAATATTAAAATTTAATATTAATTAGGATCAGGTTTTTGGATTTAGCTTTTCCGTTTTCATGAAATTATTTTAATAGAATGTGTATATATATATATATATATATATATATATATATATATATATATATATATAACGGAAATTAACGAAGATTAACGAAATGGCATTTAAACAACCGCCAATTTGAAATGAAATATTTAAAACATTAGTTTTGACCGATATTCGTATTTAAGCAGATATTCAGTTTATAATAAAAACTGTGTTATATATTTATTTATACCGTCCTGATTATTTACGATAAATTTTCGTTAGGTAAATCCTGCCGAATGACACATTTTTGTCACAAAAAATATCATAACTAATCAGGCCGGTAGAAATAAATATATTATACTGTTTGATTATAAATATAATATCTACTTAAATAGGAATATTGATTAAAAATAATGTTCAAACAAATCATTTCATATAATATATATATATATATACACACACACACACACACACACACACACACACACATATATATATATATATATATATATATATGTATAATCATCGGCATACAGGCTTGTTTAGCTGTATTACAGCTCACCTGTCCGGCTAGATCAACCGTTTGTTTCAAGCCTGGTTTGAAACAACTGATATATACAGGTTGTATCAAAGCGACATTTTGGGGCCATTTTCTCACACACAAAAAAATCAAGGACAAAATACACATAACGTTCAGGAAAACTGAATAGGCAGGGACGATCACCTTCCCTGTTCGCATATTTCGTGGACCTCAATCCATGGGATTTTTATTTGTAAGCCCAGGTTAAACAATTGCTTTATACATCAGACATTAATAATGCAAAGACGTTGCATCCACTTGTCAACGGAACCTGGGGAAGCATTCGAGACCGTCTGGGACTATTTCAAAGAGTACGTTAGTCGATGATCCGAGGTGTACATACATGTATTCATTATCGTATATACTCGTAGATTGCTACACATCTGAGAGGTTGGCTAGTTCCTTCCATATAGCTAGGTTTAAAACTATAATTTTAAACATTCTTTCGTAAAAATTCTGGAACTGATGAGATGAACCCAATCCTTTCTTGAATAAAAAAAACTTTTGCCACTCTAACTTCACGTACAAGCGGAGGACTTTTTGAATATTTGTTATGAGTTACTGTGTTGCGGTACAACAATAGCATTTAAAACATATTTATATGAGCATTGTATCATATGTTGGTATCCCGCACCCACCTCAAAGTTTGTAAAACTATTTTACGTTTGTATCTTGGGCTGTGCGTTTAAGATTATTTTTCGTAAACGTAAACCTTAATGACTCTAAACAATGCATTTGTGGGCATATATTTATATGTATTTTCCCTGGTTTTGATACAAAAAGCCACCTCAAATGTTTGTAAAATATTTTAATAGACCCTTTATATAATAACTTAAAGTATGTCATTTCAGTGTGTAACAATTCTTATTAAATTCGACGAACACAATATTATCAAAACCACGTGTCCATGACCAACTTCAGCGTTTAACATTTGGGGCATCTGATTTAATTTGACCTGGAGAGGTATAGACTCCGCCGGGCTTACTAGCCTGAGATACTTTATATATGGTCATTTTATAAGCGTATCTAAGATGTGGCATAAGGCCGTGAATATGGGGAAGGAAGAAATACGTCACGTATGAATGAATATATCTTCGTCTTTAAGCCCAGATAAGTGAAATGATCTGGTCAGCTGTTTTACATCACAGCAAAGTGATGACCATACCCAGTCATCGGCTAGAGATGATAATAATGACTTGAGAATCATTATGAAATTTTGACATCAGCAGCATTTAATGAAGGCTGTCTTCTGCCATCCTTTGATGTAATATTGTAATAAATTGCTTAGAAGAAAAAGTTAAGTTTCTTACAAGAAAGAGATTATGCATTTCACACCCAAAGGTGAAACAAAGCAAAAGTAGCAGTTTTTTTCTCTCTCTGGACCTGATTGTCTGTAAATCAATGTTTCCCGTATGCATCCGTTGATGAATATTGATGTTAACGAGTCTCCGTGTGTATTGATCCTAACGAGTGTTAATTAGTGTTTGTTTTTACCGACCATCCCTTTTTCCTCCCATCCATATCTCCAATCATTTGTTAATTATTAATTCATCAGAAAGTAATTGGCTGGAAACAGGCCGCTATGATGCGGAGCTGGGAAGCCGGCCGTCCGCCAAATGTCACTTGGACAATGACCAGCCAAACTGATTAGCTTTCGGGTGTTTCTTAGTTAAAGAGAAAAAATATGTGTACTGTCTTTCTGTTGGCTAACGTTTTGTCTTCATGTATTTCGATGTTTTGGTTTATTTTAAAAAAGACATTTTCTTTTCTTATTTCGAATACACATCTTTCCACAATTAGTGATACCTTTTCGTTTTTCATATGTCTCACTTTCATCAGGTAATTCTTTTTTTATTTCTTTTTTTACAGTTTTTCGTTTTATCTCACTTTTTCTCTTTCTTTTTCTTTTGTATCTCTTTTATTTTTCAAATTTTTCTTTTTATCGTTAATGTTTAATTTATTCACCTTGCTATTCATTTCTTTCTGTCTTTCTTTTTTTTCAATTCCTTTGTCGTTTTTATATCTTTCTTCATCTTTGCATTATTTCGGTCTCTCTTTCGTTTTTGTCTTACATTTCCTTTAATGATATATAGGCTTTAACTTGTTTTTCTTTCATTGTTTCATCCGTTACTTTTTTCTATTTTTATAATTCTTTTCGTTCGTTTTTTTCCTTCATTTTTTCTTTCTTTCTTTCCTTCTTTCTTTTTCTTTCTATACATTATATCACCAACAATTTTTGCTTAAATTGAATGTTTTCGTTAATGTATTTCTTGTCTTTCTTTCTTTCTTTCTTACTTTCTTTCTTTCTTTCTTTCTATGCTCTTATTCTTTTTATTTTCTCTTAATTCCATCTGTAACAAACACATATTTAAAAAATATTGTTATTTGAAACTGTTTTTTGTGGTATCCCTATAATGAATGTAAATCAGAGAATATAGAATTTGTTTATTGTATTGAAGCTGCTACAGTTAATAGAAATCCCGGCGGTATTTTATGATTCAAATATGACATTTGTATTAGAATATAAATGGAACTCTTATGTCCGTGTTGGGAGTATAACTGAGAGCCTTGGCTGTACGATGCATA
Organism: Ascarosepion bandense; assembly: GCA_037127315.1. Taxonomy (NCBI): domain Eukaryota; kingdom Metazoa; phylum Mollusca; class Cephalopoda; order Sepiida; family Sepiidae; genus Ascarosepion; species Ascarosepion bandense. The sequence continues at coordinate 1,407,044 of JBBBDQ010001328.1, forward strand.
AAGTTATCTATGTTCTCCAATGACCGGTATGACAATAAACTACAAGGGCTCTGATGACGAAATTGGACGTTTTGAGGAGCGTGGAATTACCTCTTAATTTCTGTTTTCCCAGATTATAGTGATAACATCTGTTAGAGTCTCAACCATGGTCAAATAGTGAATCCTTGAGAATAAACAATACACTCTGACATCATGAAATTTACATTTTTATATGAGTAAAATTATCCAAAATATATTTTATGAAAAAATGCCAGCAATAAATTTTTAGTAAATGTATCCAAAACATTTTTAATAGCAAAATGTCTAGCAATTCATTTTACAGTAAAAATTGTAATAACAACATATTCAATACATTTTATAGTAAAATTACCAACTATACATTTTAAATCAGAAGGACAAACAATTTATTCTATAGTAATATTACCAAAAATATGTTTCACAGCAAAATCATCATCAATACATTTTATAGCAAAAATACCAATAATACATTTTAAAACAAAATGATCAGTAATTCCTTTTATACTAAAATTACCAATAATACATAATACCAAAATAACAGCAATTCATTTTATACTAAATTTACTAAAAATACATTCTAAACAAAAGGACCAACAATACATTTTATATGTAGCTGAAGTTATACAATTGAATTCAAAATATATTTATTGAAGCCATAACATTGTGTTTATCGTATATATATTCCAGTATTAAATAATCAGTAGAGGTTAATATGCCACAAAAGTAAATCAACCAACAAATCCTTTTTATAAAGATAACCTTTTTCGATATCTAGGAGTTCATTTAGAATGATCAACAGATTATATGAAGGAAATAGAAAATGATATCGATTAGATTTTAACTGAAATTGTTGAAAATACTTAGATTTGGTTATTCAGAATATTATGTCTAATTTTAGAATCAGTTTTATTCTTGTAATAATGTATGATAACAGCCAAAATTATAACATTGAAGATCTATACAATTCGGCGAATGAGTTATAATTTGATAAATTCCTTTAGTATTTATCTATATTTCTGAGATGAGGTATTATTTACAGTATTTACATTACTCGGACTATTGTCCTCATTTTTGTTGCCATTTGTACGATGTTTTGGCCGTTGTACGCTCCGGCCTTCCTCAGGTGCTAGGAATTTCGAGCCGAACCCTTTATTACAATCACCTGGGTATATCATTCTCATTCTTTGCGTGAAATCCCGATTGGAAGTCATGGGTTAATGACACATGGCCTAGTTGATATAGATATTGGTCAGTACCTGCGGACTCGTAGTGGTGAACAAGTAAATTGCAGGGTTAGAAGGAGATAACTCAGAATTTCCAATCGAGGATTCCCGTAAAGAACGAGGATGACACACTCCAGTGATTGTAATAAAGGGTTCGGTTCGAAATTTCTAGCACCCGAAAAAGGCCGGAGCTTACGACGGCCGTAACGTTGTACAAATGGCAACAAAGATGAGGACAAAAGTCAAAATAATGTAAATGCTGTTTATAAATTTCTTTATGTTAAAACTGGAGGCCAATAATGTTTGAATGCAGTTTTAAAAAAATTTAAATGGTTTAAAAAGTGATAGCTAATGGGCGAGAGGTAAGGGAAATCTGGTGAAGATGGTAAATTTGTATAGCCTAAACTGTGAGCAACTTCAGTTTCATCTTGGTAAAATGTAGCACTCAGTGTCAATGTCTTAGATGATTTGTTATTAACAAAATAGAGATACTAATTATCTGAGACATTTCCCTGAGATTTTGAAGTGTTTTTTTTAATTCAAAGATTTCTCACTTATTGATTATTAATTTCATATGGGGTTTCTTCTTATAAATTTAACTAGAAGAGTTTTATACTCACTGCGGAACTTCAGAAACCAGCGCAGAACTGCCCCTTACTCTATGTTCCGTTAATTTTCGAATCAGTTTGAGAAAAATTATGACGAAGCTTGAACTCAGGTAAATATGTAAACGCATATTTCTTTCATGTTCAGGATTAGGGATATAGATTTTTGAAGTTAAATTCTGAATTAAATTGATATAAAAGAAAAGTTTCAGGAAAGAGTGAGATATTTTAGTCAAACTGTCATATGGATAATAAATGAAAGTGTTTATTCTAGCAAATGACATTTTCCAAACAACCTAATATTTGTAAAAGAAAGACGCAGTTGAAATTGATTGGGGGAATAATGAGAAAATAAGGAATTATAAATTTTGACACTCACATGATATATGAAAGAAATATCTATAGAAAATGTAACACGTAAGCTACCTAACGGACTTATTTGGCAGAAGGAGGATCAGGAATAACATAAAAAAATATTACTAAGAGCTACAAAAGACATGAATTTTTGTCATGATCTCCAAATCTCTGATGGACACGTCACATAGGAAAAGTGGGTAAAAGATATAATTTTCTTTGTAAATGCATTTATTTATTTAGTTTGTTTTATAGTTAATTTCAGTCTTTTCAGAAATAACAACTTAGTAACAAGAACGTTTTCATCTATCCAAAACAAAAAGTAAATTAAACCAACAAGTTTTATCTTTATCCGCTGAGATAATTTCGAAATAAATAAACGGGTGCTGACATGCTGCGTGATATGTAATCTAATTTTTTTATATATAAAACTGAATGTGAATCATATATGGAACCGTTTGTTAATAATTTTATTCCCAGACTAAGAAAAGTTTAATTTAAGAAATGCCGATCAAACGACGGCTACTGAGAATAAATTTGACAGAATATTTCTAAGTTAAATATTACATTCATTGAATCTGTAATTGCAATATGTAAGATAAATCTCTCTGGATCGACCTAATTCTGATAAAGCTAAAGGACGCAAATATGAAACATTAATAATAACATAGATAAAGAAAATAGACGTCATGTAATTTATATTTCGTCCCATTATTATTAATAATATACCCTCCTTTTCAACGTTTTAATTTTAAAGTTTGTTTTATAGTTAATTTGAGATGCATTACATTGCAGCTACTCGGGTCATCTATCAAAATGTATGAACAGGATTATTTGATTTGTATTGCTGCAACTCAAATTTAAATTAAATGAAACAACTATTACACAAATATTACTAATCATATACAGCGCGGTATGTAATGTAAACAACGACATATATTGCAGTTTGAATTAGTATTAAATTTAATATTTGCTAATTTAAGATATTTTTAAATAAATTGTTATAACGGTTTTATTCTATTTCGTATTTTCTTTATTAAGAATAAACGCTATTGAGTCAAATGGTCGTATCATACTATGATTATGTCATTTTCATCACATTTTATTCCTGCTATGGTAGCACAACTAGCCAAGCCTGCGGAATGACCTAATTCAGGTCCTGGCGTGTTGCTATGGCGCCATTTCATGTCTTTTCTATCTTCCCATCATCCCTAGCGTTACATAGATAAAGTTCTCCTTAGTGTGTGGGCTGTACTTAATAAGACAATCGTTTGTATATCTCTTAAGCTAGGGTTTCCAGGTATTCTTTCAATGTGTTTTTTGTTCCATTTTTTATCATTCCAAGTGCACCTACTATCACTGGCACGATTCTTGTTTTCCATTTCTACATTTTGTCTGTTTCTATTTCCAGGTCTTTATATTTTGACAGATTTTCGAATTCCTTGGTTGCGATCTTACAATTCGTTGGACAAGCCATATCAATTAATAGACAAGTTTTTTTCTTTCTGGTTTTTAACAAGAAGGTCAGGTCAATTTTCTTCAATTTTTCCTCCTGTGTAGATGGTGTAATCTCATAGAATGGTGATATCTTGTATTTCTGTAACCGGTGCTGGGTGGTGTTCATACCAGTGTTTGTTTTCATATTTTCCATAGTGTTTGCACAATGTCCAATGTAAATAATGCCCCATTTTATCGTGACGATTTTTATATTCATTTGGAGCAAGTACAGAACAACCTGAGATTAGATGGTGTATTGTTTCTTGATGTTTATCACAGAACCTGGATTTTTGATCCACATTATTATGTATAATATTTGCCTGAATGTTTCTAGTGAAAAGACTTTGGTCTTGCGCTGCAAGAATAAAGCCTTCAGTCTCAGACTTTAATCCAGATGCACGTAACCATCAATGATTATTAACTTTATCAACATTGGATTTATAAGCACGTTCTGGATATTGGCCATGCAGTGGTTTGTCTTGCCAGCGTTGTTTCGTCTGTTCAAGAGCTTTATCTTTGGCTTTAATTTTCATATTCTTTGGCGCAATAGTTGTTTCTTGGCGTCTATTGTGCTTTTCTACAGAATCTACTAAATGTAAATCTTGTTTGTATTCAGTGCCTTCTTTTATTATTGAATATTTTTTCTTTCTGTTTTCATATTGTTTGACAAATTGCATCAACCAATCCTTTGCTGTTTCTATGTATGTTAGTAAGCCAATATTTGTTGTCTTGTATGACAATTCTTGCTGAATAAGACCTCTTCCAACTTCTGTACGGGTTATGTATAGACGGTCTACATCAGCCTTTGGATGATGAATCTTATGCTCAGAAAGAAGCTTTTTTGTTTTAGAATCCATTCGCCTGATGTCGTTTAGAGTCAAGATGTTGAAACTATAATGGACAACTGGGATTGCAAGGATATTAATGGTCATAATTCTCTTCAGAGAAATTAATTCGGATTTTAATATCATTCGTAGCCTTCTACAGTACTCTTTAGCACTATTTCCTTCATTTTTTTATGATGAACGTTTTCGCTCTCATTTACACCTAGGTATTTATAGGCTTCTTCTGGCTTCCTTTTATTGTTACAGCAGGTTCTAAGCTAATTGAGGATGTTTGTTGTAGCGATTCACGTAAAACATTAATTTTAGCACATTTATTCAAATTGAATTTCATTACAGTGTCTTTGCTGAAGAATATTTCTGTTTGCAGAAGACCTTCCGACTAGTTATCATTTTTAGCATGCTACTTTAAGTCATCCATGTAAAATAGATGGCTTATTTTCTTTTGGGCTATTTTATAACCACATTCTGTCTCTTTAAGTTGACTGGTTAGTGCTATTAATGATATGCAGAATAGTAAGAGAGACAAAGAATAACCTTGAAATTTACCTCTTTTGATGTTTATTACACCAAACTTCCATTCATAAGATTGAGGTAAAGGGTTGTTTTCGGTATCGACATACATTGTTTGATGTAATTGATGATGACGGATGATATCTTGTATATATTTAAAGTCATTAACTTCTAGGAATGTGGCACAAAGGATCACCTTGAAATATACCTCTTTTTATGCTTATTTCACCAGACTAATTATTATTATTATTATTATTATTATTATTATTATTATTATTACGTGTGGTATTATCTTGCCAGGGAGTAATTATAACTGCCCAATTACCAATTTCCCTCCGAGTAATATAGTGCAATTTTTCCTGAAATTCTGTTTTTAATTTGTTAGTTTCCTATATTAGTAAATAAAGTTTCATATTTCTTTCTTGTTGTTTGATACTAATTATCATGCTGTCTTTTGTCGTTTTCAGGCACATTTGAAGACTAGTATATTTCCGTAAGAGAGGTGCGATGTGATGCAATGGATGTCGTCTCGGAAGATGAAACCCGAGAACGAAGTTTGAATTCCATTCGAATCCGTTTCATTCACTTCAGCGCAAATACCTTAGGGAAAGGTATTATTCGATCTCTTCTTCTTCTATCCATGTGTTGAATACCAGGAATGATTGGGTTATATCGCCATGGTTGGCAACCAGTCTACCACAGAAAAATGTTAACCTACTGAGTGAAAATTATCTGCCCCGAAAAAGACATGATTACCGAAGCCTCTATGACGTACAGAAAATAACTGACTGACTGAAAACAATTCTAGCTTAAATTCTGGACGAAATCTTTCGGAACTGGGCGCATGTAGATATTGAAAATCAGCTTTGGGATGATGCATGCGATATCAATTACAGAACTTCCTCGTTTTTAAATCTATTCGCTTAATTTCAGCTATGATCAAATAAGGATTGTTGAATTTTTATTGCACTACAGGGACAACCAAAATGTTTATAGCTGATATTCTGTTTTGTCAATTCAATCAGGTAGTTAACTCCAGAAGTATATGCCTGTAGTTTTATTTTCTTAGATTATTCTTTATTTGAGTATGCAGTATTCTATCTTCTTTGCTTACTCCTTGGTGTTTATAGCATTCTTCTTTTTCAAATCCTTAAAATTTGTGACAACGTCTAGATCTATTATATGTGTATGCATTATTATCCCTTTCTTGAATGTTTCCTTTTGCACATTTATCAAAATATATATCAATGTCACCACTGAAACATTATACAATATTAAGGATACCCTTCAAATCATTGACGTCTTTGGCAAAGATTTTAATATCATCCATGTAGAATAGGTTTTTTAGCATTTTACTTTTTTTCTTTGTATCAATATATACTACTGTTTATTTTATGCGAAAGGGGGATTTCAGAACAACAGAGGCAAATGGAAGGCTCCTGGGAAGGTACATCGCCAGCTATCTAAGGAATTGATATTGGTGAGTGGCAGGACGTTTGGTTGTAATTTAGGTTTAATGTGGCTTTCCACAGTCGCATCTTCATTTATTTATTTTTGTTTTCCTTTCATTCCTTCAGTCTCTCATTCATTTTTTCTTTCTTTCACATACTCAGTCTGCTTTCTTTCATTTCTTTTTGTCATTCTTTCTTTCATCTTATTCATTCTTCCTTTGGTCTTTCTTTCTTTCATTCATTTTTTCATCATTTCCCTTTCTTTTTTATTAATTATTTCTTAAAATAATTCATTTTTTCTTTCATTAATTCATTCTTTCATTCATTCATTCATTCATTCATTCATTCATTCGTTCTTATTTTGATTTTTGAAATTATTTTTTTCTTTCTTTCATTTTTTATTCTTTACTTTTGGTTCTTTCTTTCATTCATTCTTTCTTTCATTATTTTTTATTTTTTAATTGCTTTCTTTTTTTCATTCCTTCTTGCTTTCATTCATTCTATTCTTAATTTTTTTCTAATATTTCTACCGAAATTATATTTCGTTTTTCATGCTTGTTATTATTTTTGGCATATTTGCTTTTTTTTTCATTTATTTTTTTACTAATATAATCTTTCTTTCTTTCTTTCTTTCTTTTTCTTTCTTTCTAGTTTTTTGCGATTATCCTTCCTACAATAATTTTTTCATTCTTTGATTTGATCTTTCTTTGATTTGTTTTATTACTTTTACTTTTTTTTGAGGTGGGGTTAATCCTATTTATTTCATTTTCGTTTTTTATTGTATTATATTATTATTATTATTATTATTTATATTTCTTAAATGCAGAATTTTTCTATTTGTTTTGTTTGATTAGCTTATATATTTTTCTAATATTTCTATTTCAGCGACACATAGCTCCAAAGGCGAATTGGCATGGCAAAGAACGCGTTCCAGAAGCTGAGTAAAGTACTAACACACAGGAAAATTTCACTGGAAACAAAGAAAAGAGTGCTGGATTGTTATGTGATGTCAGTTCTTCAATACAGCAGTGAATACTTGACAATATCATCCAAAATGAGGACAGAATTTGAAGCAGAGGAAATATGGTTCTACAGAAGGATGCTGCGGATATTGTGGACTGAGCATGCAAGCAACGATGGGGTGTTGGGATAAATGGCAACTAAAAGGAATTTAATACTGAGCATCAGGAAGAGACAACTGAAGTCCGTGGGAAAGGAAAGAGAGCTTGGAGAATCTGATACTGACTGGCTAGATAGAAGGAAAAAGAGACAGAGGAAGGCAACGGATAACATATTTGCAGGGCCTGATCAGGTGGATGACGGAATGGGGGTAGCGAGGTGTAACAGGAGCAAACAAACTAAGAGCCACAAGGGATAGGGAGACATGGAGAACCATGATCGCCTACGTCCTGAGGAACATGGCACATTGACGAAGAATAAGAATACTTCGGTTTGAATTTTTCTCTCCTTCGACAGCAGTTTTTTCTTTCTTTCTTTTTTTTCTCGATTGCTGGCCCTTACTACATTTTTGTTAACATTTTACTCATTTCTGATATTTCTCTTTTAAATGCTTTCGTATAAGTCTTGCATACTTTCTTTTTCTCACTTAAAATATTTATTACAAATTTTTCTTCTTTCTTCCTTGTATACCTTCTAATTCCATTTTTCTTTCCTTGAATCTTTCTTACCTTCTGGCTTGTTTATATCTCTTTCTTTCTTTTGGTTAATTTCGTCCTCACTTACGTCATTAATAGACAATGACGGATACACGCAAATTCCCTTCTCCTTTTCCCGTCTATATTCGAAGAGCAATGATAAATTACCTGAGTCTTGACTTCGTAAACATTACTAGAAGTCACGCCGAAAGAAGGAAAAAGTTTTTGCAATGTCGACTTGCTCAAATTAACCGTCTCAGTAAACTGGCCATTTCAGCGCCTAAGTAATCAAAAGAGATTGTGATGAATTATAGCGACACAATTGCTGAGCCATCAACGCAAAATTTCGTACTTGCAAGCACGCAAATTCAGAATCAAATCTCCGAAGCCATCAGCCATTAACCAAATCTCATTGACCAAATGCTTCCTTCAATACTGAACTTAAATCCTACAAATATCAAATAAACTTAACGGAAGATTTCCAGGAACCAATTACTGTAAGTTAAATTTTTGATTTTCAACTACCCGCATATTGATATTTTTAAAGCACCAAGTTTTTTCAAGGCAATCATAGTTCTTCACATCCTCCTGTCCATATTAATTATACATTTTCACCAAAGTTCTCCCTTCTCTATTGAACAGGAATAGAGATTTATCATGTGTTTCTTGTTCAGGATTATGTTTCTAGTCCATTTTAAAGTATCATTAAGGCCCTAACGCAGTAGTTCCCATTTTTTTCTAAGCCGAACTTTTTAAATTGCAATTTACTCTAGCCTCACAAAATTTTGTGATAAAATGTACATTTCCAAATTAAAAACAAAAACAACAGAAAGCGACAGGTTTAACGAAATATATCAGCAGATTCGAAGTCAGAACCTTATAATTGATAAATCTCTCCTCCAATTTGCAGACCCCAGTTACGATATATTTTATGCAAAAATATCAAAACGATAAAATTGGTAAAAATCTTTTTTTTATAACTACATATACTGGGAATCATGCATGCATTTACACGTTACCCAGAATTATATTTTAACTTTTGAAATCATATTTGTTTTGGAATATGAAAATTTTGAAACTATTCCTAAATTTTGAATATCTTTTCATGCTTCCACTTCATTTCCTATCCTCTTCTGTCCCACCGATGAAGCGCTACACATTTAAAACCAATGTTCTAAAGTGTCGGTATAAACTCGGAAATTTATTTGCTATTTATTTAATAATTTTCTTGAATAGAAGTAGATAGATTTACCAATCGTCTGGTTCACACTTCTCCTGGTCTTTCGAACCAGTATAGAATGTTTATTGATTCTTTCCTGTTTAAAATTAGTGTTCCGACTTTTTCTAAAGTTCTGTCATTTTGTTTTAATTCCAGTCGCCTCTTGCGTCTTAGCACAATATCACTTTGATTGGAGGAAAATGATTGAAACAAAATTAGGATTTATTTTTCAGTGCGCCAACGTTCGTACTGAATGTAGCTAAATATGAAAACATTTAAGGTTTGTTTAAAGGCAATACCCCGGGAAAATTACCCAAGGCACCTCGTCAACACTCCTCATCAGGACATACTGATGTAGAGGTACTCCATAGAGGAAGTCTTTCTTGGGTTTATCTTATCAGCGTACGTGTCGAAAATGTGGCTCACCCAATGAGGATCGATATAATTAATCAGCCGAAATTGATATAGCGAGAACGTTTTGTTCTATATTATTCATATCTAAACGTTTAAGAGTTTCTGCGTACAATCAAAAAGAACCTATTAAACGGATGCACAATGAAGAAAGCAAGGTCAGGTGAATTTAATACTCACACGTATACTCAAAGCAAGAGGTACAGGTGTAATATAAAGTAACATGTTTAAGCGTTTGTGTAAATGGATGGAATGATATAGAACAAAACGTTCTCGCTATATCAATTATCGATCCTCATTAGGTGATCCACATTTTTGACACTTACGCTGACAAGATTATTTTAAACCCAAGAATGCCTACCACCATTTTTTCTATGTACGCTGTAAACAATAAGCGCATTTTATTTAAATCATTATTTACCTATAAAGAACTAGTATATGTGTTGTGTAATGAATATCGGTTCTAAATGAAAAATAGGAGAGTAGTTTCCGAATTCATGTTGAATTTCAGAGAAGCGCAAATACCCTTGGGAAAGTAATGAATCCTCTCGTCTAACTCTATTTATAGGTTGAATAGAAGGACAGACTGGTAATTGCAAGCTTTAGCGAAAAAGTCTCCTGCCTAGTCAGCTATGGATCGAAAGCGACACGATCGCCCAAACGTGTATCACGTATGGTACTTATATGACTGATAGTAAATAATGACAACCTTCACGTTTGTAAATAACTGTCTCGCTGCATATATTAAATAAATCGACTAAAATAGTCTCTTTGAATTACTACTATAAATATTTTCGGGTTTTGTTTTTGTTAATTTTACCTAATGTTGAAATAATCCAATAAATATTGCACACATAATTTAACAGAAGCTTTCAATACCTTCAATGGAAAAAAAGGAAAAAATGTCTATAAACTTGACACATTTAGAAAGGTATTAGAATAATCTAGATGTTATACTGACAGCAATTCTTCACCATACGAATAGAAAAAGAATTCATTAAATATACAAAAATAAAAAGGGTTATAAGAAAAGATAAATTTTCGCATAGGACTTTTTTATCTATACAGAGAGACAATTTTTAGAGGAGTAGAAGTCTTAACAGGACTTATTAATGACGGTCACAAACTTAACAATATAAAATTATATAGATGCCATAGAATTGATAGAAGACACAAAGAAAATACAAGAACTCATATTGAGGGCAATGAAAGAAAGCGAGAAGTATGGAACAGATATCAATTGCAAGTAGATTAAATACATAGTTTTTTAGCCAAAAGGACAGACCAATATGCAAATTCCAAATTCGAGACTCCAAAGTGAAAACGTACAAAGTTAAAAAAAGAAGAATATGTTTAAACAGAGAACGGGGAGTGTGACACACTAAATACAGTTGCATGTGTATAGCAAAATATACCTTCAAAATATTAAATAAAATATTTGAAATAATAAAAAAATTTCGTTAGAAACAAAAAACTGAATACTGAACTGTTGGGTGATATCAGTCCTACATGGTAGAGAATATTGAACACTTCTATTACAAAGAAGAGACACAAATTCTGTTCTACAGAAGGTCGCAGAGCATATGATCAATGATGGAATTTAACATAAAGAAGAGTTAGTTTAAATTATTGTAGTCGATAATGAAGAAAAGTGCTAGAAATATTGATAGTGGACAGATTGAAGGCTAGAAAGCAAAAGACAAACAACGCTAAACTACCGAGCGAGCTTGCGTAAATTGTAGGCAAAGCAAGTTTTAGTAGAAATAACAAAATATAGCACATTGAAAACGAGTTAGATTCAACCACATAAAGAGGAGAAAAATGAAAGATAGAAATTAAAATATATGTTAACTATAGTTTGAACGTCAAAAGAACAAATTTTTCAAAACATTTGACTGTCAATTCCATATTGTTTTATAATTTTGCTTATTTTGGGGTATCTTTTATATTGGTCAATTCTGTTTCCGTATAGTTAAGACGATACACAGTTGCTAAATATACATCTACTCTTATAGGTTTTATTAAGATAGTCGGTTGTTATACATTCGAGGTTTGTTTCGAAAAGCCGAGTTAAAGTTCTCAATTAAAAAGAAACAAATTGGTTCATATTATATATAATGCCTTTTCAAATGCCTTATTTGAATAGGAATGATCAAGGTTTAATTCTTCATCAATTACTTTGATTCGATTATGAAAAATATTATGTCCTCTGGTGCAGAATTATCCTGCTGACCTGACGCTCAGTCGTCTGTGTTCTGTCAGCCGTGTTCACTTGTTAGTTTTGTGAATGGTGAACGACGGTTTGGTTAGTTTTAACTGGGCGATTTTCCTAACGAGGATTCCATTCGAACTGCTTCTTCTATTTCCCATGTCTCTTCAGAACGTAGATAATTATGGCTGTCCACGTCTCCTTATCCCTGCTGCCTCTTAGCACACTTTCTTATTTTACCCAACCCAAACAACGCTATATCATCCACCTGCTATGGTTCTTCAAATATGTTATCCGCTGCTTTATCCTGTCACGTTTTCCCCTCTGTATGATCTGTGAGTATCAGGATCTCCACGTTTTCCTCCCTCATTATATGTCCCAAGCACATCTGCTGTCCCTTCCTCATGCTCAGTATCAATTTCCTTTTCGGTTCCATTTTTTCATGGCATCATTGCTCAGATACAAACGAAATCTTTCAAAATTGATCATCTGCAGAACGGAAAACAAGAAAATCCTAGGCAAACCAAATGGAAATAGGCAAAACCTTTCAATAAAAATCACACTTTAAACAATATTTATGAATTCGTAAAAAGTGTTTGACTTATCATGGGACTGCTTCTATGCTTCATCAATGTCCCAAAATGTGGTTGTCTTTTAAGGTTTGGCTTGCTACTAAATCATTCTTGATTAGAATTAACACCTTCTTTGTTAACTAAATATATCCTTACATAAACATTTCTGACGAAAATAAAATACTTAGCCCGCACTGAATAAGAAAATCACTCATTTGCCGGGACTTAACACGAAAAGAAGTTATTCTGTCTGTTCTGTAAGATGTGTGAGGTTTCTTCTATTATTAAGTGTTAAACCAATCCATCGCCGTGCGGAAAAATAGTGTCGTTAACTGAAAAGATGACACAAGCACGTGTGAAAATAAGGAAGTTTCTCACTTATTCATCTGATCTTGTTACAGGCTTCATCATTTCAGAACATTGCAAGACTTCTTTACGTAAAGTTATTGTTAATTCCGAAGACGGTAAAAACTGTCAGCAATTTCTCTTAACATCGAAACCTGAGAAAGATAAAAACGATTTGTAAAATTGTAGGAATTACATTAGCGAGAATATGGGAAAATCTTATATCTATTAGATTTAACAATTACGACTTAAGAAGCATTCGTTTCATCTACCATCAATTTTGACTTGTCCCACCTTTCAATTAAATAACTTTGAACTAAATCTATCTAGCGAAAGACAATATTTACGATAGAATATTTACGGCGGATTTTAAAAAAAATTTCATGAAAATTTACCGTGGTCAAAATAAACTTCTATAATATAATCGAGTTCTAATTTTTTTCTACATGTTCTTTGTCAAGTTAGGCGTTTATCATTTTTTTTTATAAGCGTTTCACACCGAGCAAAGCATGTCACTGCCACTACAGTGCAGGGGGCTACATAGAGTAGAGAAAGGATGATTAAATATAGGAAATGTCAGAGGGTGGGTGATAGGCGGGTAAGGATACCGAGAGTGAGGGTTGGGTAGATGAGCGTGTTCTGAAAATAATTAGGAGTTAGTGTCATAGGAGGTGTCTATTGACCCTACATTTAAACACCTGGAGATTGTAGCTGTCGGGAAAGCAGACTTGTGGAAGGGAGTTCCACAGGCGGGAAGCGCGAGAAAAGAAACTGTTGGAGTAGAATTTACGGTTACATCTTATTTGTTTAACTGTAAAAGAGTGGGACCTAGTTGCTAATCTAGTATCTTGTGTAAATTCGTGCTTAGGCGGCACCAGTGATCTAAGCTCATCGGAGCAGAAGCCATGAAAGTACTTGTAGAAGAGGCACAGGGAAGCCACATCACGCCGGTGTGAGAGTGGTTGCAGCCGGTCTGCCAAGTCAGTATCAACTACGTTACAGATCCTCCTTTGTATTTAGTCAAGAAGCCCAAAGAGAGCAGCAGGGGCACCCGACCAGATATGGCAGCAATATTCAATACACGGGCGGATGGTAGATTTGTATATGTGCAGAATAGATTCAGGTGGGAAAAACTTCCGGGCCCTGCACAGAGAGCCGACTTTCATAGCAGCAGATTTGGCAATGGATTCGATATAGTCATTTCATTTGAGGTCCGCCGAAAGTGTAAGGCCAAGGAGGCGTAGTATTTTACTCTCTGGGAGGCTAGCCTGTCCCATGCTAAAGGGAGTTAGATGCGATGGTCTATGGTGGTTAGTTGATAACAGCTTCGTTTTAGAGGCATTGAAATTTACCAGCTATTTCCTACCCCAGGCCACTACGGATTGGAGGTCCTTTTCAAGTACGGCAGCGAGGTTCACTTTGTCGTCCACACCTGGTTTTTGATCGATGCGAGAGTAGATTGTTGTGTCATAGGCATACATGCCAACTTGGGATCTAATGGTGTCGGGGAGATCATTAATGTAGATCAGAAAGAGCGTGGGACCTAGGATAGATCCTTGAGGGACGCCCGCGTTCGTATGGTAGTTTTGGGAGGCATGCCCATTTAATACCACCTTCAATGTGCGGTTATAGAGGAAAGACTGGATGAGGTCAAACATATGTCCAGTTATCCCGTAGCTCCGCAGTTTGCACAAGAGGCCAGCATGCCAGACCCTGTCGAACGCTTTGGAGATATCCAAGGCAACGGTTCGGGCTTCACCATTCTTGTCATGTGCCCGGTTTATGTACTCGGTAATGGTCGTTAGCATATCAGCAGTAGACCTGGTGCAGCGAAACCCGTACTGTTTGTCAGAGAGAAGCCTGTTGGCCGTGAGATGCTGAATCACCTTGGCGTTGATAATGGCTTCGGAAACTTTGCCAAAGATCGGAAGGAGACTAATAGGACAGTAATTGGCGGGGTCTGAGGGTTCGCCAGAATTCTTAAATATAGGAACTACACGGGAGGACTTCCAACAGGCAGGAAAGCAGGAAGCAGATAGGCAGAAATTATAGAGTTTAGAGAGGACAGAGGAGAGTTCTGGGGCACATTTCTTCAGTCCTATGACTGGGATTCCGTCACGGCTGCTCGCTTTGTTTGGGTCAAATTGTGCAATTAACTTGGCGACCAGCGAGGGTGTAATGTGGACGTTATTTAGTTGAGCCTTACTTCTGGGTGGGAAGCCTGGTGTAGGTATTCCTAACGAGTCCAGTGTCGAATTGGTGGAGAATCTACGGGCAAAGCATTCAGCCTTGTCCGCTAGGTAGGTGAGAACTTCAAACTCATTGATTAGTGGGGGTATTGAAGTCTTGTTCCTGCTGAGCACGCTTTTGCAGAGACGTCAGTAATCTTTGGAGTCAAACTTAGAGGATGCTATGCGTTGCCTAATTCTGGTAGCAAACACCCTCTTAGCTTCGTTCAGTACTTTTTTACACTTGTTCCGTGCTGAGGCGAAAAGGCGCATGTTTTGGTTCGACGAGCAGCTTCGATAGAGCCGGAAGAAATGGTTACGGTGGGCAATGGCGGCCGAGCAAGCGGGTGAGAACCAGGGGGACGAATTTGATTTTAGTTGGAATATCCTGGCCGGGATAAAAGTATCGATGCCAGCCTTAACCCATAAGGAGACCTCGGAAGCAGTCTTCGACAGGAAGATGGAAGACGTTGTTCCAGGGTACGTCGCAGAGGAAGTCTCTGAACGAGTCCCAGTCTGCTCTTTGATAGCAGTATGATATTCTGCTGGTCTGGTTTTCTTGGGTAGAGTTAGTGCGGATTGAGATGTTGACGGAGACTACGGCGTGGTCAGAGTTTCCGAGGGGGCAGAGTTTCGTGGTAGTGCAGGAGTCTGGGATGGAGGTAAAGCAACGGTCGAGTAAAGAGTCCCTTCCGTTAGGGTTTTTAGAGAAACTCGTGGGGAAGTCCACCACTTGCGTTAGAGCTTGGGCTATTGAAAAGTGCATGGTGCGGATCCCAGCAAGGTCGGTGGCTGCGTTTTCAAGCCACTTGGTGTGGTGGGCGTTGAAATCGCCAAACACAAATATATGGGCAGATGGGTGAGAAGAAATGGCCCTGTCGATATTAGTTGAGATGCAATCAAGTACCGTACAGTCAGAAGATGAGGGGGAACGGTAGAGGAAGAAGAGATAGCTAACCGAGCTTAGAAGTGAGAGGCGGAAGCACATGAAGGAATGATCAAGGGATTCAAGAGATGTGACCCTGGCTAGGGGGAGTTGTTCGCTGACATATACACCAAGCCCATGCATATGGACATTGGAGTCCTTCCTGAAGAGGGGAAGGTAACCAGGAACAAACAGCTCCGAAGAGGGGATAGAAGGTTCAAGGTTAGTCTCACATATAGCTAAGATATCGGGTGAGTTAGTTAGAAGGAATGATTCTACACTAAGATTCGCCACAACAAATTTCTGACGAAGATTCGCCACGACAAAAAGAGATAATGTTATCTGGCGTGATCAACTGTCTGAGGACTCCATAATGATTCCGTCTACACAATTTCACTTACAAGTCTTACGTTAGGCTGTAACGCAGTTTTCAGACACTTTCCAAATCTGTCTCAGGCTGTGATTGCATTCACAAGCCGATCAAAGTAAGAACTCAACTTTCTGATCCATTGAATATGGCGAGATTCGAACTCGGGTTTTATGGTCTGAAAGCGAATACTTTAACCATTGGTCTACGAGCTCATACTGGTTAAGTGTATAATGATTTAACTGCGGCTGATAGCATGAATAAAATATGGATGATGCTCGTCTTCTGGAGAGAACACACTGCCCCTCCATGTCTTCACTTTCACCGGAGGTGGAACGAATATATCGGATCTGCAGCTGCATCTACTGCTAGGAAGGATTGATAACTGCGTTGAGACAAAAAAGTTTCTCGTCAAAATACATCTTTCACATTTATAAATCTATTTGAATTGAATACTGTAGACATATTTCGGTGTGCCTGCTATACGTATCGAGGTTCTTGACAAAATACAAAGAAGAATAACAATGTAATCTATCCTGACTTGACATCTTGACCTCAATCATTTTCACACCAACGTGATGTTGCTTCCCTCTGCTTTTTTTTACAAATATTTTCGTAGCAAAATCTCTGAGGAAATATTTCCGAGATGCCTCACATTTACTTTTCAAATAGCTTAATGTAACCACCTCTTTTACTCTATCAGTTTATTTTCTCGCACTTCCCACCTCTTGAATTCCCTTCAGATTACTTGCTTCCTATATAACCACAATCTCTAACAATTTAAAAGCAATGTAAATAGCAATCTTCTCTATCCTTGATTCCCATCCATTTTCTATCCTTTCTTTAGCAACATCCGTACCCTCTCTTATCTCTCACAGTAACCTACTGCGCACTAGTGTCGGTCCCGACTTGCTTGGGGTGAAAGGATTAAAAATAGGAACCAATCAGAAATGAGTACTGAGTCCAAATGACGGGAAACGGAAGTGAATATCAAAGCAATACCTCGTCTTCGGATTGATCGAACACTTGTAAATTTATTGTATGTCAAAGTAACTTATGTACGTTGTAAATCGCTATATGCAAAGAGCGGGTTTTGTTTCATATTTTCATTTCGGTATTTTGGCGATCTTAATAAAAAAACGATTTTTTTGTTGATGGCGTTTATGCTTCAACATTTTATTTATGTAAAGAAAGCCATTACTGATCTAGCACTGGTAAAGTCATTTTTAATATTTATAAAACTTCATAAATTATTACAATAAAAAAATGAGAAGAATTCTTTTAAAATTTCATTAGTTATCAAATTTTTTCCTCAGACTTTAATGTCCTTTATTTTTATTATTTATTCAAACAATTAAATGTTTATCAAATTAAATAATATCAGAGTTTTACTGAATTTTTACTTTACTTTTCGGAACAGATTTTCGGATACTGTTCGAAAATGTAAAATAAAAAATAGATGATTTATATTCCACAATTAGTCCTGCGTTTAAGTAATAGAATTATAGACTGCAGCAAATTAAAATTTATTAAAATTTCATGGATTTACGTGGAGAAGAGATAACAGAGGTAAAATATATATTTTTACTAAGATTATTAAAAAATAATATTTTCACAAATGATTTCATTTATTTGTTAAACAGTACTGAAAGTTCCTTTAAGTTTCAATAATTATTTGATTTACGAGGATTTTCCAATTAATGCGGGTGATGTACCTATTACGTTTTCCATTGTAAACAGTGGTTAGGTTTTATGTTACTCAAATCAAAACAAAATATTGTCAAAATCTCGAACATGTTAGAAGGAATTAATTGTTTTTTAAATAAATAAAATTTACTTTGATCTTTCCTCGTAATAATATTATAAGCATTTTGATGAAAAAAGTTCGTTTTTATTAAGTTTTAGAATTTTTTTTTATTCATATTATGCTATATTTTTAGCGATTTAGTGAAGTTACCTTGTTTTAATAGACAACAATTGTTATGATGTGTTTTTCTCTTTGTCAGTTTCGGAATTGATGTGCAGTACTAGTTTGGTAGTTGAAATTGCTAGTTATAACCAGACGATCTATTGCAACATATTTTTCTCTCGAACTTTACTATTGAGGATCTTTCTAGCAGATTCTTGCCTTCGAGTCAAATTTGATCTTACCAAATTTAAAACAAAGGATAATCGTCAACTTATGTCTCCTTCAAATGTTTTTTAGTTGCCCTCTCTTTTTAATAATGATTTTATTACATTTAGAATTGATAGAGATGCTCGGCAGCCTTGACGTATATGGGAAAGACTTGAGAGTAATCAAGAACTTTTACTAGCAGCAAACGGCTTGCATACGGACAGGTAATGAATTCAGCAGATATACAAAGATAAAAATGGCCGTTAGACAAGGATGCGTCTTTTCACCGGATCTGTTCAATTTGTACAGCGAGAATATTTTGAGGACCCTAGCAGTTATGCGTGGATTTCTCATCGGAGGCCACAATTTAAACAACCTAAGGTACGCAGATGATACAATGCTGATAGCAGACACAGAAAGGAAACTACAAGACCTCCTACAGAAGGTAGCTGAAGAAAGTAACAAGAAATAACTAGAAATAAACTGCAAGAAAACCGAATGCATGGTCCTCAGTAAAAAGGGCAACCCAATATGCAAAATAAAGGTCGGAGATACTAAAATCAAGCAGGTACAAAAATTTAAATACCTGGGAAGTGTTATAACAGAAGACGGAAAGTGTGACACAGAGATCCGAAATCGAATTGCATGGCGAAGGAAGCATTCCAGAAGTTGAGTAAGGTATTAAGAAACAGGAGAATTTTGCTAGAAACAAGGAATAGAGTACTGGATTGTTATGTGCTGTCCGTTCTTTCATATGGCAGTGAATTCTGGACAATATCATCAAAGATGAAGGAAAAAACTTGAAGCAATTAAATATAGTTCTACAGAAGGATGCTGCGAATATCCTGTGAGCAAGGACGAGGTCTTAGAAATGATGGAAACAAAAAGAAAATTAATAGTGAGCATCAGAAAGAGACAGCTAAAGTTCCTGGGATATGCAATGAGGAAAGAGGGCTTGGAGAACCTGATACTTACAGGAAGAAGAGACAACGGATAACATATTTAATCGACCTAATCAGGTGGATGACGGAAGGAGGGTTGCATGGTGTAACAGGAGAAGGCATAGCCACCAGGGATAGGGAAACGTGGAAATCCATGATCGCCTACGTCCTGAAGGGACAGGGTACATAGAAGAAGAAGAAAGCATTTGCATTCTAATTTCCTTATTAGCTTGTTTTGGGGTGAAAATCGTAAAGAAACCCCAATAATTTCATATATATATATATATATATATATATATATATATATATATATATATATATATAAAGTGCTGGACGGAGTTCGAAACCATACGCGCTATATTTACAATCTAACAACTGGCGCCTAGTCCTCTCAGCCAAGTTGCGCAGCTTACCGGCTCTTCTAAGAAATCCAAAGGATATAGTCTAGTCACAAGGTATTAAAAACATACATTCTAACTGTTAATGTTAAATCTGTCTAGAAATCAAAGACTCATTAATCAATCATTTAACTAATCACACCACTTTCTTCAAAATTCGAACGGTCAATACACGTGACTTGTTTCCCTATCACTAACATCCACCAACACCCCAAACACAACTGACCAAATATAAGAAAAGAAGCTTTCCATTCCTATACATACCGCCTGATGAGACATTGAAGTTTCAATGTCGAAACAAATGTACCTTTGTAGTGTGTATATATATATATATATATATATATATATATATAAAAATTATATACATGTTCTAAAATATAATTTATATATATATATATATATATATATATATATATATATATATATATATATATATATGGTGATGGATGTAAGTAACCGAGGAATAAAAAAAATAAAATGTTAACAGTATTGTCAATAAAACTGATCGTATATATTATATATTAGTAGGCATTTTCAATACGAATAAAACAATTGAATTGGAATATTCAGGCTCACTGTGCTATTTTTCAACGTTGCAAAAATAAATATACATTGGGACTCACACTTCCTCGGATTTTATTTTTCTTTCATGCGTTGTATTACTGCAATTTGTCAAGAGAGCTCTTCAGGGCTTGTTGATGGGTCTATGTGATAACTGTATTCTCTGTGTATATCTACATCACTATTTAGTTGTTTAATATTTGATTTTATAATGAAAATATGTTTTAACCACGATTTATGATTTTTTTATTTTTGATGTGGAGAGAAAAATGCTAAAAGTATACGTTAATTTAATTAACCGGCCTAATAAATGTATATATTATCATTATAAGAAGCACATGGGGACCACATATACATATACATATATATACATATATGAGTGGATTGAAAATATAATGCATTTTAAAACTGTGTCGTGCATGTGTGTGAGTAACAATATAATTAATTGGATTACCGTATCTTAGCTAACGAGTTTTCTCCTCTGATCTTTCTTGGTAAAATTAATCCGACTACGAGATGTGTTAGGAAAGAAAATTTTTGATTTTTCGCACTATTCATATTCTTTTTTACAAATATATTTTTACTTATATGTGAAGTTTTACATACTTATGTTTTGCATATAGAGTGTGTGTCTGTGTGTGTCTGTGTGTGTCTGTGTGTGGGAAAGATTTAAATACAAAAACAAATAGAAAATAAGTATATTTTATTTATTAGTTCGTATTAGTATCTATTTACTCTATAAATAATAACTCTGTTATTTTATATCGATCTGTTTTACTACCACTTTTTATGTAACTAACGCACCCACTAATTATAATATATATATATTTATATATATATATGGTTTGAACTGTGGAAAATATTAACAATATACTGCTCCTACTGTACATTTAGCTATTCTTAAGAATCCAAGCAAAATGGTCCAAGAATAATATGCAGTTTTATTGGTCAGAACTGACATACTGAATTCAGTAAATTTCTCATCGCCGTAATGCATGTAATGTATTTGTAGATTCTTCTATTGCGTGTCTTTTTTCGACAACGGCTTTCCCTAGTATAGAAGTAGGGAGATAGTTAATGTTTTTTTATAATTGACCTTGTGTGAATCATAACCGAACCCTCTACAACTTACAATTATTCGCTACGATCAGAAGGTTGGAGATTGAAATGTATGTATTAGAGGAAAATAAAAGTATACATTTTGTATGTTTAAATAGTAGTTTATTCATGGAAAAAATAATATGAATTGGTAGAAATTAATGTTTAATGAGAAACTTTATTAAGAATTTGATGGTATCAAGAGTTCTTAATTGTCCTTGCAAGAGTGAGGCAGGAATGTATGTATGTATGTACGTATGAGCTTTTATTTTTGGGTAGGATAGTCTTTGAAGTTATCGCTCAGGGTGAATGGTGAAAAGGAAGGAGGTGACAGGTGAAAAGTGAGAAAGAAAGACTATAGAGACTATAATAGCGATCGCTTGGGACGTATTAATTACGCTTGTCTCATTTCTCTCTGTCGACGGTCGAGCTTGCTCCATCTTTTATTTTTTTTTTTGTTTAGGTCATTTGGGAATTTACTCCTGGATGTAATTCTGGCCTTTTCGTTGAAAGACAAACAAACTACGCGTCGATTTGCGAAATGGGTCCGTAAAAAGTATTGTTTATGATAAGTAAATATTATTTAATTTTTTTATCCATGTTTCCTCGTTTTCTATTGACCGAAAAGCATTTCGCATCGAGGTGCAAAATTTTGGATATTTTCTATGTGCTAAGCAAAGGTTTTGTATATTCGAGTAAATTCGTTTATTTCTCACTATGAGTCACCGCTTAGCGTTTGTATTTTTAAATCTAGAACTCTTTTCTTTACTACACACCTACCCGTATCTTTTCTATATATACTCTCAAGGTAATTCTTCTGAAAACTTTCCTTTACGTTACCGATGTATTATAAATTTAAGGCCAGTACAAGATTGGCAGCAAGGTTTCATTATTCTACAGTTGAAATGCCTAAACCGGGAGTTCTGTGCTAGCTGTTTCTTCTATGGCACTTCCCGGTCTTGGAAATTTCTTCCAGCTTCACAGACACATTTGATCATTTCATTTAATATGCATTTTTATCTTCTGACTTCTTAATATCTGTTCTTTTAATGTTCTCTCTCGTCAATATTCTCCAACGTCCCATAAACACTTGCGTCTTTGGAGCTCTAATGCCTTTTTTAAATCAATAAAATATAAACATAGAAATCAATATTTCACCGATATTTATATTTTGCTAACAAAATTCATACTTTTGAAATCTTTCTTATTAAAGCGTTTTACTTTTCACTCTGGTATCTAATATACTTAGTGATGCAAAAACAGTAAAACAAACCAAACCATCCCCACAAGACATATTGTATTGTTTATATAAACGTATCAATAACATAGTGATAATAAATATATCAAGAATAAGTATATTAATTCATCAATTCATTAAACTATTTTCCTCACCATTTACAGGCGCCGCTTTACGTACAAAATAGTTTTTTCTTATTATTATTACAATGTATTTTAATAAAACTATGAAAATAAAAATATAAACAATTTGAAAGAATTAAATGAAAACTATATAAATCTTAGATTAACTATGATAACACTGATAAAACTGGTAACATTTTCCGCCTCCTGGGCCTCACTCTCTCAACCGACCTCAGATGGAAGGACTACAGCGAATCTATAGCTGCATCTACCGCAAAGAAGTTTGGATCGCTCTGTCAAGACAGAAACCTTTTCTCGTCATAAACTCTTATGCACATTTATAAATCTAACATTAGTCTGTGGATTGAATACTCTTGCCGTGTTTATTCGTGTGTTCCTGCCATTCATTCTGAGGTTCTCGACAAAATCAAAAGTCGCTCAACTTCCGTCAGTTTCTCACTGACGTGATGTAGCCCCCCTCTCTCTTTACTACAAACATTTTTACGGCTTCTGCTCTGATGAACCTCTTACTCTGGTGCCCGAATCACTTGAATTTACTCGTGATACTAAGTTGGCATCAAGGTCCCACTCTTTTAACGTCAAAATGGTCAAATGTAATTGCCACTTCTACTCCAATGATTTTTTATCGCACACCCGCCTGTGCAACTCTCTTCCGTATACTTTCTTCCCTGACAGATATAATCTCCAAAATTTTAAATCTAACGTCAGTTTATACCTTCTTCCTCTCTGAATCACGTCGACCTCCCTAATTCCTATCAACCTCTCCTTTTTAATCCGACATCCCCTGTTCCCAGTCATTTTTTCTCTCACTATAACCCCCTGCCCACCAGTGTCAATCTTGCCTTGCTTAGGATAAAATTATTAGAAAAAAAATTAAAATTTCTTTGTCACCCACTATCGTATTCGGTTTAATGGAAGGCATATATTTTTCTTAAAATTTTCTGAAGTTTTTAAAGAATGTATATCTTAATATTGACGACTTTAGCATGAGCACCGGGTATATCTTTTTTATACTTACTAATCGTTTTTATATTACATGCGCATTCGTTCTCCAGTGGAATGTATATGTATTTTTTAAAGTGATATTTCCAAAGGATTAAAGATTATTGACATTAGAAATGATAATACGTCATATTTGAAAACCTCTTGGTCATGTGCTGTCTGAAATTTTCTGTCCACCGACAGAAGGTCCAATTCTTTTTGTTGTTTTTTTTTTGTTGTTTTCTATTTTGATTATTATTATTTATAATTGTGACTGCATTAAGACGTGGCGTTATACAGGCTTTTCAGCTACAAGCTGTCTTATGAAAACTGCATTAGTTACAGGAATTGAGAATGGTGTGACACACATGTAGAAAATGTTTTTTAATTTTCAGCTGCATCGTAGGAATCAACCTTTATGACCGCCATTCTCAATCTGCATAGAAAGTGTTCGTCATACATTTTAGAGACGATTTAAGAATTTCAAATTTGAGTGATATATGACGAGCTTTTAGGATACTAACTCACTACATTTACTAAAAATAAATACATTCTGGCAAGGTTTTAGGATACTAACTAATTTCATGTACAAGTGTATAAGAAACGATATATTACATTATATATCATATTTCTCTTTAGGACATAAACAATATGGCTGCCGATAGATTCATTTTACTCTATTATCTGCAAACTGACAAAACTTTTATGGAAATATGAGTGAGGTGCTTTCTGTTGGTTCCTGAACTATTCAGAATTCAGAGTTTTCTTTTTATTAAACTGGTTACGACGTAAATATATAAAGATCAATTTAACATACCATTAAACCAAAATCTAGAGCGATGAGTGCTGGTTTCATATCATACTGAAAGCATTTCTACGAAATTCAACGTCCAAAGTATATTATATAATGTAATGTAATCGACCGTAACATGGCATCTCGACATTAGATACTTTCTTAGCGAATTGACGTGGCATTTTTCTGTCGTTTCCACGATTATTTTTATGGCAACTCTACTGATGCTTTTTTTTCTTTACTGTCTCATTTGGAATATTTTCATGAAAGATGGCGGTGTATTACACATTAAGACCATAACCATTTCTTTCTTGAATTGACGAACTTTAATTTCCCAGCATTTCGCTGTTAAGTAATACTATACAAAACCAAAATTGAAAGAAAGAAGGATATAATCAAAAGTTATAATATAAAATATGTATAACGGAACGACTACTGCCGAATACCAAAAAAAAATAAATATTACAAAAACACTTGAAACATTTAATTTTTCATT
This sequence comes from Ascarosepion bandense, assembly GCA_037127315.1. Lineage (NCBI taxonomy): Eukaryota > Metazoa > Mollusca > Cephalopoda > Sepiida > Sepiidae > Ascarosepion > Ascarosepion bandense. Next base: position 1,432,242 of record JBBBDQ010001328.1, read on the forward strand.
AAAAGCTCGCTATAATTTTCATAACCGTAGAATTTAATTTTGAATCTATATTTTCACAGATTCATTTCAAGGATCACACATTGTTACACTAGACATCAGAAATATGAAGTCGAAAATTTTAGTCTTTTGTAAATTCTGTGAATTCTAATATTTAAGGCTATTTGATCAAGTTCGATTGAGCACTATGAAATCCATAGGAACCTTAATAGTATTAATGATGATTCTTTTATTAGATATAACAGCCTTAATTCTGATAATATTCATTAAGGATGAACACCTCGAGAACTAGAATTGTGGTAATTTACGTTTGTTGATCGCTATTTTTAAATTGAAAACTAAATGTTTTGATTTCTGTAATGGTGGCCACATCGGTTTTATTGGACACGCCAAATGCTAACCTGATATCAAGCACGCAGCAACAATTTCATAAACGATGCATGCATATTATAAATGTGTGAAAAAATAAAGTCGATTTTTCTAAAAGGGAATTGTTCTATGTGTAGAATGAAAAACATAGAATTTATATTGAAGTATTCATAGAAAAGATACAAGGAAAAATAAGAATCTAATCTCAGATGAAAATATGTAAAACAAATTGGAAGAGATCGTACAAAATTCTCAAAACTAGAAAACTTCTTCAAATCCTGGCAATAAACGGCTTCTGAATCTGAGATAGTACATTTTTGATAAACAGCGGATTTTTCTATTTTGTGCCAAGCTGATCAAATATTGTGGGACAAATGAGATTCCTGCTCACCGTGGGATTAATCTTCTGCCCAGTCAGTCGTGTCTCTTTCGAGATATGATCGCCTAAGCTTGTATCACGTATGGCACTTAAATGATTGAATGGCGATTGTGCTTTTATTGCATATTCTTTAAGAGTTAAATTAAATTTAAATTTAACGCTTTATACATCACACACACACACACACACACACACACACACACACACACACACACACACGCACACAGACACACACACGATTGTGTGTGTGCGTTCGCTTTTAAGTGAGATGAATCCGCCTTAAAAGTTTGTAAAACAACTTTAGGATTGTATCATGAATTGTTTAAACATTATAACTCATAAAATAAATATTTGCGGATATATGTTTATATGAAACTTTGTCCATGTTTTGTTGTAAGTAACGGCCTCCAAAATTTGTTAACGCACTTTTGACACACTATATATATATATATTAATGTTCCCTAAAGGCATATATTATACTACTTCATAAGTATTTTCAATTCTTTAACGATTTTTTTAATAAGTATCCATTCTACTCTTAATAATTAAAAACTATTTTTGCCTCACAGCTTTACATTTCTATTATAAATATCACGTGGTAGTTTATGAGAATAAAATCTATCAAACTGAATATAACGGCCAAGACCGAAGTGCACAAAAATGGTTAGAATGATTAAAAATATACATTTTTCCAGAAATGTTGCTGAAAATACTGAGAAAAATCATTATGCGAAACATATTTTTATTCTCATACCATGAATAAAATTGATTTTAATAAATTAGGAAACAAGAAAACCTAATATATATATATATATATATATATATATATGAGTGCGCGTGTGGGTGACTGACTATGTACACATTAATATAATACAATATTTTCCAGCTAAAATTTAAAGCTTACAGATATAGAAGCAAAAATATTGCTACGTAAATATTCTTACATAAGGCCTGCCTTATGTTCAGGGTATCACATCATTTCTATTCTCTTGTTTCCAATTTAATAAGCAGTAAGTTCCACTTTAACAAAATCGTTCCTTGAACTGTTATTTTGAAAAACTCGTGAGAAGAAACTTCCATGACAACTACAATTCTTGGTTTTTTAACTCTACAACCAAAATATATCCTACATGTCCTCATAATATGCACTGATTAATTCGCCACAGACCGCTTACAACCAGATCGATTATAACACTCTACTTTTCCGCCTTTATTTGGTTCACTAACAATAAAACTTATTATGTCTATGATTTTTAGAGGTACTGCTTATAAATGAATACACTCGGTCATGTCAGTCTGAGTATGTGTTTCTTAATTTTACACACGAATCTAGCTGTATCTATTTATTTCTATTTATTTATTTACCCATCACTACACGTATATGTAAAGACTCTCTTATATATTTTGGGCTATACCATGAACTAGTGTACTTCTCTAAATATCAGTTCTTTACTTGCTTTACAAGATTCAATTCTACCTCTTGTAAAAATATATATTTCGGAAACCTTGAAATATTTTCTTGCCTCTAGGGAATAAAAACGGCGCCTTTACTTCTGAGTGAAAAAGGAAAGCCCTCGCGTTTTCCAAGAAAACAAAACTAAAGTCAATATTTTGTAAGACGGACGTATTCCATTTATATCGTTTTTCGATTTTCTGTGTTCTTCTACACATGATCTCTGAAAATGTAAAGAAACACCGAAGAACTAAATCAATATTAATTAATATATATGGATTTATGGTTAACCGGAATCGATGTATAACAGACGGTTCGGAATTCATAGTTTTACATCTTAAACATACAGACAATGTAACGTAAAAGTTGAAACTTTCGTGTAGATTTCGTATTGAATAAAATAAAGAAAAGAAAATATCCCTCTCGAATTATCTGCATTAACTAATAAATATATTATGCGATAAAAAATGACTCTGTCATCCCTGAGAACTCTCCACCTACAGCAGAACGTTCACTCACATGATTAAAATGTTAAGTATTCTTAAGTGTTTATCATTGTCATGTTGTTTGGACAGGCTTCTTCTTTCATCAAGGCTCATGCCATCTTGAAAGATTCGGTAACATGTGCTCCTGTTACAATGATCTTTTTTTATATCCAAGTTTTAATATTTGACTGACAGCTGTAAGGAAAGACGTTTATCCATGCCTTAACCAAAGGTGCTTTCTCATTCCAATTCGTTTGCAGCACATCTGGCCTACTGGATGACAGAGAATGGTAGACAATCTCTTCAAAGATGCGGAAGAGGCTGGAATTTAGAGAAATGCGGTTCTATAGAAAATTTCTGGGATTAACATCAACCGAATATATGAGCATCGACGAGGTCTTTAACGAATAGAGACAGAAAGTAAACTAATACTTAATATCTGGAAGAAGAAGTTGAAATTTCTTGTACACGTCGTGAAGAAAGAAGGATGATACTCACATATCATATTGAGGGCAAGAGGGACAGAAGAAAGTAGAAAGTAACAAACATGATGCGCTTGTAAAAAATGCACGGTAGAACAGTTTTGAAGCATGTGAACAATGTCAATGTTGTAGAATATATCGACACCAGAATGAAACTCATACTTAACAGAAGGAAAAAGCAGTTGAATTTTTGGGGCACGTAATGGGGATTGGATGTGCGCTGTGGTGCAGTGGATATCGACTCGGAACGACAAATCTGGGAGGCGAGTTCGAATTTCAGTTGAATTCCTTGCATTCAGGTACACACAAATACCCTTGGGAAAGGTATTAATCTATCTCGTTTCTCCAGTTATGGGTTAAATAACACGACAGATTGGGATCTGTAGCATTGCCTAGCAACCAGTCTACAGCAGAAAGCAATGGCAACCTACTGTCGTGACTCATTCAAGATATGATTATCTAAGCATTTATTACGTATGTTAAATAACTGACTCACTGAATTGGGATAGGCGGGTTAGCAAATCAGATATTCACAGGATAGATTAAGAACAAGAGGAACAGAAGAATGCAGCGATAAACGTACTTGATAAGCTTCAGTAAATGGATGGTAGAACAAGTTTAGAGAGTAATAACAAAATACTAAACATACTGAGAGATACAGAATAGAGGAAGATGTGGAGGGCATTAATAGCCTACGTCCTGAAGGGGCACGTTTCATAAAATATGTTCATAAGTGGTCACAAATTTGATTATTGACCAGTCTTGACGTTGCTTGACTTCGTTGATCTGACAAAATTCTTTCGAATAATCCTAAAACAGACCGGAAGAGTGAAGGATGACGAATATCCTAATAATTGTGAATACGACTGTTCTCCAAAAAACAAACATTAAATATCACTTAAGTAACGGACGGACAGTTGCTTCTCTAAACGCTGCTTAAATATGACACGAAGCGGAAAGTAAAAGGATAAGAAAAAACTCACTACACAATTGTAATAGGTTCTAGCAAAGCATGCTTGTTTACCTACACCATGTCTAGGTAACCAAACAAGAAAGGAGAGTGTGTATTTCAGTTGTATTTTTTCTTTTGATATCAAATACATATCAGCATCGCACAAATGAGTCTCTTTCACTATATTAGATGAATACATATTTAATATACACCAAATCCCTTCCTTTATTTGCTACTGATTCGGGTATAAGGAATTTTCTCCATTCTTTGATTAAAGGGGTTGACATTGCATGTCTCGAACTGAAATGTTGAAATAGCTATTCCCCCTAAATATGGTCTGAATTGACATATATATATATATATATATATATATATATATATATATATATATATATATGTATATTATTAAGTAAATCATCGAGCTTTATAGTCGACTTCAACAGAATGCAGAATGCAGAAAGCACTGGACGGCCGTTTCGTCCTATATTTGGGACTCATCAGCAGTGCGCATCCACTACCAGGAATCGAACTCAGACAGTCTTGGTTATAAAGCTGATGTTATACCAACTGTACCAGGGGCCCTGGTGACGAAGATGTAACGAATTAAGCTCAATGAAGTGCGCCGCTCCTCACGAATTCCGTGGTGGAAATAATCCAAGCTCCATTGCCCATAGGATAGTGCCTCCCCAAGCAACGACTTCCGCGACCAAATCGCTAAATCCATAGCGTGTTTCGTGGTTGAAGCACAGAGATATAATTCAAGAAGTAGTAGGAGGCCTTGCTTGGGGAGGCACTATCCTATGGGCAAAGTAGCTTGGATTAGTTCCACCACGGAATTCGTGAGGAGCGGCGCACTTCATCGAGCTTCATTCGTTACCGTTTCGTCACCAGGGCCCGTAGTACAGTTGGTATAACATCAGCTTTATAACCAAGACTGTCTGGGTTCGATTCCTGTTAGTGGGTGCGCAAATATAGGAAGAAACGGCCGTCCAGTGTTTTCTGCGTTCTGTTGAGGTCGAATATAAAGCTCGATGATTTACTTAATAATTGTTCAAATCGTCCTACTACTTCTTGAATATATATATATATATATATATATAGAGAGAGAGAGGGTGCGATAGATGAAGTGTAAACTCTCTTAGCATTTGCCTTGTAGATCACGCACACATTTTTTCCATTATAAGATTTGGTTTGAACGACTATATTCCAGATATAAATTGGGTTATATTTTTTAATTTCGAATATTTTTTTTCATTTCCAGTAATATATAGATAAATCAGTGGTTTTGTTGTATTTACCCTTGTTTAAAAAAGCATCAGTCAGTTAAGTGCCATACGTGATACACGCTTGGGCGATCATATCTCGAAAGAAACATGAGTGACTGGGCAGGAAGATTATCCCGCTGTAGGTTGTCATTGCTTTCTGCGGTAAACTGATTGCCGACCAAGGCTATAGAACCCAATCAGTCCTGTTATTTAACCCATAACTGGAGGGAAGAGACGGATTAATACCTTTCCAAGGGTATTTACGCGTAGGTGAATACAATGGATTCAAATGGAATTCGAACTCGGCTCCCCGGTTTCGCGTCCCGAGCCGATATCCAATACACTACAAATGATTATTTAAACGTTGTTTCCACTTATTAGCTGTTGATCCCATGCAGAATTTAACGCCATCATCCGAATGGATGCGAGCGCTATATATAAATTCTGTGGATCGACACACACACACGCGCACACACACTCACACACGCACACGCACACACATTTATATATATATACAAATTTATATATATATAATTATATATGATACACATAAATACATAAGAACATGTAAAATTAAAGAAAAATCATAGATACAGCATGCACATATCTATAATACATACACATATATACAAACATACATTTACACACACACGCAGACACACACGTACATACACAGAATGTTTAATTTTGATAATCATCAGCACCAAGATTGTTATTTTTTAGTGAGTTTACTGATAAAATGCATTTTGGTAAGCAGGTATTTTTCGTAAAATGCTCGATATCGGGATGTAGATAGATAGATACAAAGAGTTTGTCTCTTTAATAGAGCAGATTCATGCCAAATTCGAAGTTAGGTGAGGAGATTGTTATGATGTTCTCTCTCGTCAGGGCTGTTTGTGGTTTACTGTTTATATAGACTATGTTGTGATATTATGGTAGATGTCTTGTTTATGATTGGTTATATATATATACATTCATTTTAAGTCTGTAAACGCTAATAAGCGGATAAAATCTTTAGAACAATGCGTTGATAAAAATTTAATCTATCTTTTACTTTTGCAAAGACAGGTTTCCTTCTACGTATTAACTCAACAAAATACTCTTGTCAAGAATTTATTCTAATGAAATTAAATAAGAAATGTACCTATTGCGTTATTTGACGAAAATGCTTATTTGAATAAAGATTCAAAAACTGAAAATTAATTTTGGAAAAAAATGTAAAACTATTTCACATTTTAATAGGGAAAATTTGAATAGTAAAGTTTGAAGGACTGAATACTCGCTGGTCAAAAATTTATGAATATAACTTTGTGAATATCATACATTGTTTGAAATTGACGTCCATATCTGTAGACTTACCTTGACTACCAACTTCCCAAATTTTCAATGGGTTTCAGGTCGGGCGAACACGCTGGATGTTTGAAAAATATCACGTTATTCATCGTGTAAAACATTTTTTTCTGCGAGCATCATGAATTGCAAGGTCGTCCTGCTGAAAGGGTCAGAGCTTTCGGTCAATAAGGCGGCTGTATCCAAAGTGTCGACGTAACCATCGCAATTTGAAGCCTCAACATAACCTGAAGCTCCAATCTTCCTTTGATGGAAATAGCATCTCAAATCAGGACAGAACATCCTATAATTTTTAAAAAAAGATTCATTGCATATTCAGGCCGGTAGGTAGAAATAAAGTAATATACTTGTTATGTATTAAACAGAGCATCTGCGAAAATATGAGAATCCACTTAAAAACGCGAAATAATAAAATTATGTATATATATATAGTCATCCACAGACAGATCTGTTTCGCTGTATCACAGCTCATCAGTAAGTTTAGACTCCAATTGCTTTTAGAACGATTGAATTGGCGTCAGTCGGCGATTCTACCTCTGGGCTTTAGGTGCTCGGTTGGAGAAGTTAGACTTTTTAGAGTGCATATTGTAATTATACCCCCTCAATATATATATATATATATATTAGGGTATATATATATATATATATATATATATATATATATATTAGGGTAGGTCGATTTTGCAACTGTAAAAATTCCACTTAAAGAAAGTTGCAAAATAATGTCAAGAGTTACTACAAGAATTATTTTTCTTCAAAAATTTTTATTTATCTGAGAATTTAAACTTAAATTTGAAATAAATTAGGATTTTTATCGCGATATAGGTATCACTGGAAACATGTGTCGATTAAATGAAACTCGTGTTTTAACAAAAAGAAAAAAATACAATACGCTTAATAATAGATATTTTAAATTTTAGTATTCATTTTTTTAGAAATTAAATTAAAACATCAAAATTAAAAAGGAATCGAAACACTATGATATTTAGTTTAATATACAAATAACTATTTAAGTATGCCGTTTTATTTATTAAAATTTTCATGGTTTCAACTGTTGAAATTTCCTCCTCCTAAACGATTGCTTTTACTTTGTTTACTCTTTTAATTATCACGAATACCTCTTGCATTTTTTTAATAGTTAAGTCTCATTTTAATGAAGAATTCAACTTTTATAATTATTCTGATTTGTTTATATTTTTTAAGTAAATATTTATTTATTAAAAGTCTATTTACGAGCTAATTTCGGAAGTAACTTTATTTAAGTTAAGTAAACATTCAGTCAGTTAAGTGCCATACGTGATACACGCTTGGGCGATCATGTCTCGAAAGAGACCTGACTGACTGGGCAGAATATTATCCCGCAGTAGGTTGCCATTGCTTTCTGCGGTAGACTGGTTGCCGACCAAGGTTATAGAACCCAATCTGTCCTGTTATTTAACCCATAACTGGAAGGAATAGACGGATTAATATCTTTCCCAAGGGTATTTGCACGTAAGTGAATGCAAGGAATTCAACTGGAATTCGTACTCGGATCTCCGATTTCTCGTTCCGAGTCGATATCCACTGCGCCACAACGCACATCCTAAGTAAACATTACGTTTCATTTAAAGTATTTATTTCAAATTTTATCAAATTTATTGTTAAAATATTTGTGGAATTTCATTTCTGATAGTACATATATTTTTTTCAGGTATTTCAGGATAATGAATGCCTAAAAGTATCAGACGGGCAAAATAGTGCCTAAGGGTACTTGCCAGGTTGGACCTGTTGATAAAAGTGCTATAAAAAAGTAAAAGGGAAACAGAGAATTTAGTTTCATCACCAAAGCTTCAACATCAAATGTTCAGGATAATGTTTCTTCCCCCTCCTACTCATCTTCTCCAAGTGAAAAACCAGAAGAATATTTGCAGCCAAGGAATCATCCAAAAGGCCCTTATAATTTTTAATATATGCTTTCAAGTTAGTCAGGGGGGATATATCTTGTAATCTTAGAGCCAGCCTTATTAATGCCTTGCTCTTCGATTTGAAGACTATGGGCCTTCTTATACCAAATATGAAAGATATTATAGATAAATGCAATGTTGATAGGGTAAAGTCTAAATTGAAAACAACTGCCCAACAAAAACATGATGAAAATGTGGAAAACCTTATATGTATTGCAGTTGATGGGAGAACGAATAAGAAAACGTTGCTGTATGAGGAAATTGTAGGGGAAAATGGACAGAAAACTATGAAAAACTAAGGAACCAGAACGCCATTTAAGTTTTACAAAGGAGGCACCACATGAAAGTCAATATCTGATACATAGAGTTCTCCCTAATAGTGGTGCAACAGGTGTTGTTCATGCAGAGCAAGCAGTGGATGTTTTGCATGAATTCAACAGTGGGAACACTATCAAGGCTATCCTTGTTGACAACATTAATGCCAACACAGCCTATGAAGGTGAAATGGTTGCAATTTTAGAAAAAAATTAAAAAAAATTCTTCATGCAATTGGTTGCTATTTGCACTATAATGAACTACCTTTCAGGGTTCTTTTCAAAAGCATAGATGGTTAGATGGTTGCATAAAAGGCCCTAATTCATTCAGTGGTCCTCTGGGGAAATTAGGCTCAAACGATTGCCAAGATTTACCACAAATATCATTTTTCATTATTACAGTCCTCTGCATTCAATTTTGAAAATTGATGAAATACATGATTTTAGTTGTGACCAAAGACTACTGTATGAATACACTGAATATTTCTAGAGGTAAGGTTGACTGTAGATATACCTCCTAGAAAATTGGTCCTTTAAACCAGGCAAAGTGGTTAGATTTGGCCATCAGGCTTATGCGTTTATGGAGTGGTGGCACATACCCACAAAAGCTCACAACAAAGCTCCATAGTTTAATAAGTTTTATTGTAAACGTGTATGCTACTTGTTGGTTTGAAATTAAAAGAAACAATAAGTTCCACAATCAGCAAGTGCACATTTCTAATATGGTCCAGAATCAGCCTCATGAAATCCAACATCACTTTAAGAAATATACAAGGAAGTACATTTTCTTTACTGTCTAAAAATCTATATTTCATGGTCAAATCTGATGAAGTTGAAGTTAGAGAAGAAGCTTTAAAAAGAGTTTTGGCCATTAGGTAAGTAAATATTTATTTATATATCAATGACCCAATTATTTATTGCAATTTATAGAATCATTTTAAAGATGTTATCTAATTTCACCATAATTATTAAAGTAGTAGAGACTGGAAGTTTTTAAATGAATCAATAAATAAATTTTTATATTCTTTCAGGAGTGGGGAGTCAACCAAAAAAAGGTTAAAAAGAATACCAACCCTTAAATTTAATGCCACACACTGGACACAATTGATAGATTTATCATTATGTGGCATTTTTGAACCACCTATTACAAGATTTTTCTGAATTTGAAATGCAAGAATCATTGTTAAATGGAACCAAGCTTGACTTGCCAAATTTGCTCTCACATTCCCAAGGCATGGAACAGGCAGTCAATTTAACAACAGAAGCTTTGTAAACTGTATATTGTTTTGAAGCAATTCCCCAACATATTACAGCCAAAGTTTTGATTCAGAAATTGAGACTAGCATTTTTGTCTAAGGGCCCTTATATGAAGTAATTTGACTCCTAATATTAAGCTCTATTAAAATAGTGTTTGTTTTTCCTTGTTTGTTTGCTATATTTTCACTTACAACAGAAAAATCATTTAAAGTATTCAAATATTACTGCTTAATTCATAATATTAAAAGGCAGATTTTTAAAGCAGATACTGAAAAGTGCGTGTGGCAGACTTTCAATTTGAAGATTAGTCATCATTTTTTTAATTAATATTTTTATGAAATAAAGTGACATTCCCTGATTTACATACTAAAATTACTTGGTTTTCTCGCTAATATTCAAGCCAAATCTTGCAAAAATGAGGAATTTTCAGTATATTTTTGTCTGCGATCTTTGACCACAAACGCTCAAAAAACCGTTAAAGTATTTGATCTAATATTTTGTATCAGTACTTAATAGGTCCATACACAATATTCGGTAAGTGAGATCTTTTAATATTTTAAGAAAAGTGAAAAATCAACCTACCCTAATATATATATATATATGTATATATATATATGTGTGTGTGTGTGTGTGTGTGTGTGTGTGTGTGTGTGTGAATAATGAAGTAAAATGGATACCTTATCTTTGCGTTTCCTCCTCCGATTTTCCTTGTTGAACTAGTTCGAAAGACGAAACGTGTAAGCCTACGCCTGCCCTTTGTTTCTATATATGGAGATACACACTGCCACACACACACACACACACACACACATATATATACATATATATATATATATATATATATATATATATATTGCCTATCTGAAACTGTGTTGACTCAGTCAATGAATATTAATTAGCATCTGTGAAAGAGAAATCCGTGAACACTAACCGAAGTCCCTTGTATGTCGGTTTTAAGGCCTTCCCTTTCAAACATTTAGCCACGTCCATTTATTCCTGTTCACTTATGGGTTAAAAACGAGATCAGACTAGTCTGTCTAGCCTGGTTTGACAAGTGGTCAGTTCATATTTTAAAATGACAAACTCTGCACAGTACTTCCGAAAACTCTGGCTTTTTCTTTGCGAGCCTTCTCCACTCTAATTGAATTATATTTGGCATTAATCTGTTGGTTCAGGGATGCAAAAAAACTGTAAAGTCCTGCTACGCTTAGAGTAAGAAGACTTTACCGTTAACTTTGTTTCTTTGAAAATTCGTTATGCAAGTTTTGCACTAATTATCATGCAAAGTGTGAATGAATAGGCATGTTTAGTATATGCTCATTAGCTTAAATCTACTTGGTTTTTACTTGTATTAATAAAAAATAACTATAAAAGATATTTGGCACAATCAAATTTGTAGGTGTCCATAAGTTTGCTGCCTTCAATAATAGACAAAATAAAAAGATTATCTCTTGCTGTGTAATTTTGCGTTTTTCTGTTATTATTTCTCCCACATATTTCCCACATTTTATTCGCAATAAATTAAGAAGCACTTATTTCAAGTAACCACATTACTTAGAATGGTTATTGTTTTATTTAGTAATTCATGAAAGACAGTAAACTGAGTAGTACTTAAAAGAGAATTTTTCAAAAATATAGAAGTGGGATGAAACATTATATTAAATGTCAAAATGCCAGAATTGTGTAAATATATTACCATATGTAATGAATTTACATTAAATTAAGATTAAATTAATTATAAGCAAATGCAAATTATTTATAAGAATTATGTAAATTTAGCTGAATATATGAAGAGAGGTTTTCTTTCTTAGGCCTGCCTCAATTCAACTCCCATCCAACAAACGGTAACCCGCATAACTTCTCAATATTCTTTTGTTTCTTCTCTTGATCATTTTTTCTTTTTTGGGCGAACGATCATCTGAAGAATATGAAGATAAAAGTCAATAATTTAGTTGTTAAAAATATGCTGCTAGTTTTATCTTCAATAAAACGAAAATAAGTGAAAAGTTATTTTTCAATTTATAAAAAGCTGCAAAATGCAGAAATAGTTTTATTGAACAAAAACATTAGTAACAGAAAGCTATAAAAAAGCTGCTGCTTATTATTTATGATTAATTTGCTGAAATTATCTCCCGACTATTTTCTACGTCATGTGAAAGGGTACATTAAAATAAGTAACCAGGTATTCGATTTAAGTATTCTGAATATCGCTACTTTTTGTATATTAATGTTAAACGAATTGAATTCTTTGTTATGTGGTTTTGGAAATTAGTGATAATGACTTCATTAGCTTAATAACATTATGACAATATTTTTGTGAAGGGCTATGAAATGCATTTCATTTATTGGTTTATTACGATGGCTTTTTATAGAAGTGTGTGCCTTTGCTGTTGCTATTTATTAGGCGTGAATTTGGGATTATAGCTTTTATGGTAAGCCGAGTATTTGAAATGATCATTATTCGAGTCAACTAGTAAAATCAACACAATGATTCATTAAAATCTATGATTGAGAAACTCACTGTTACGTATTTCGAATGCCTTACAATGTTTGTCAATAGATTTTTCACTAGTTATCTGGAATAGTGAATAGAAATCATTTTTAGCTCATGAGCCAATAATTTTTTTAAATAATCATTTCACTCCCATCAAGGTAGTACTGCCAAATGGGCCAGGTGTTTAGAGAAGAAGGAAGGCCGAAAACAAAACATTACAGGTGATATAGTACAAAGGGCAAAAGGTAGGTGGCAGTCACGGAGAGAGAAAATGACAATTGGCGTTGCATTTAGGTATTTAGAGATTGTAGCTATCAGGGAAGCAAACATGAGAAACGGAGTTCCACAGGCGGGAATTGTTAGTAAAGAAACTGAGGGAGTAGAATTGGCGGTTATGAATGCCTATTTTCAGGGTAAAAGTGTGAAACATAGTTGTCAATCTAGTTGCACGAGTAAATCCATGAGGGCCCCAGGGAATAAAGCTAATCAGGGAAGAAGACGTGAATATGTTTGTAGAAAAGACAGAGGGGAGCCACATTCCGTCGATGAGAAAATGGCTGAAGGCTAGCAGCCCAATCGAGACCAATTACATTACAGTTCCTTATTTTCAGAATCCCGAGAGGAACAGCGAGAGCACGTGACTAGATATTCATTGAATGAACGACTGGTTGGTTTATAAATATGCAAGATGGATTCTGACAAGAAAAACTTCTTCGCTTGGCACAGCGACCCAATTTATTTAGAAGCAAATATAGCCATTGAGTTAATGTATTTATTCCACTTATGATTGGCTGAGAGAGTGAGTCCGAGAAGGCGCAGTGTATTATATTCGGGAAGACTAGCGTGATCCATATTAATGGAAAATGAGAAAAAATTTATATGGCGGTTAAAGAAGTGTAGAATGTTTTTGAAGAAATTTGAAGGAATAAATGTTCTGCGGGACATTAAATTATTATAATGTATATAATTATTTCTATTTTATATAGTTGTATCTTTACTAGATATATTCAATGTATATTTATTGGACACACTCAAATTTACAAGAATCTAAAATATTTCTAAATAATTTGTAACGGTTGGCCAGCGAACGCATGCTGCTTAACTCGACTATATTCTGTAAAAAATGGTTTAATTTCAATTTTTGTCTTCAGAAATTTAATTAAATCAACTTTTCAGTGTTAGCTGCTTTTGGTAAGTCAACCGGGATTCAGTCCATTTTTCAGTCTGTTTTTCTGTAATTTTTGGAATTTTTTTTTTTTCGTTTTTTTGTTCGTCTTTGATTTTTTTTTTCACTTAGTTTGTGTAAATTATTTTGAAATTCAAGGTTAATTTTGACTTAAGATAAATAATATCACGGTTCAACTATTTCAATTAGTTTTGTCTTGTAGAAGAGTTAAATTTCTGTCTTCGAGGCATTCAATTCATAATGGTTGGCCAGTGAACGCATGCTACTTAACTCGACTATATTCTGTAAAAAATGGTTGAATTTCTATTTTTGTCTTCAGAAATTTAATTAAATCAACTTTTCAGTGTTAGCTGCTTGTGGTAAGTCAACCGGGATTCAGTCCATTTTTCAGTCTGTTTTTCTGTAAATTTGGAAATTTTTTTTTTTCGTTTTTTTGTTCGTCTTTGATTTTTTTTTGTCACTTAGTTTGTGTAAATTATTTTGCAATTCAAGATTATTTTTTACTTATACTAAGTTAAAACTTCAGTCACTTTTTTCTTCTTTCTTTTTTTAATTGGAGTAGATAGTTCCTACTATCGCCCGGTCTCACACTCCACCCACTTCTTTTGAATGAGTTTAGAGGTGATCACCTTGTTTCTTGTTTAGGAAGGGATTTCCGGTTCATCCCGTTTCTCCGGTCTTAGTGTTAGTTCAGCTAAAAACTCTTTGCAGTTACGGAGTATGATGGCAACGTCTTTACATTCTGAGGGTACCGGGTTGGCAGTTTCCTGGTTGCTGCTTCCGACTTGTAGTTAGGAGCCCGAAATCTTGCGTAGCGTCTTGAGAGGCTGCCCTGATCAACAGTTGAATAATAACGGCGTCCCTGCATGAACGTTCGGTGGGCAATCCAGAGGCCACATTATGTTTTAGGCCGCGCCACTCTCCATCCTTCACAAGTTGCAAACGATTGACCGACTGATTCTATTCTAAGACCTCTCCTTAACTGAATCACTATGGAAAAAAGCAAACATAATAGCAAAATTAAACCAGCTCCTTTGAAAACGCCCAAACCTGTCTGCATCTCTTTCACTAACATACGCGGCATCCGCACCAACTTCCTCAGCGTAGATTCATTCCTCCATAATAACTCACCTGATATATTAGCCCTATGTGAAACTAATCTCAACCCATCTATCCCTTCATCTGAGTTCTACGTTCCTGGCTATCTTCCCCTCTTCAGGAAGGACTCCAATGTTCATATGCATGGGCTTGATGTCTATGTCAGCGAACACCTTCCCTTAGCTAGGGTGTCATCTTTTGAATCCCCAGATCATTCTTTCATGTGCTTCCGCCTCTCACTTCTCAGCTCGATTAGCTATCTCTTCTTTCTCTACCGCTCTCCTTCCTCCCCTGGATGTTCGTTACTTGACATCATTTCTGACAATATCGACAAAGCCATTTTTTCCCATCCCTCTGCCCATATATTCGTGTTTGGCGACTTTAACGCCCACCACACCAAGTGGCTGGAGAACGCTGTCACCGACCCTGCTGGTGTCCACACCATGAACTTTTCAATCACCCAATCCCTTACGCAAGTAGTGGACTTCCCCAGGCGTTTCTCCGACAACCCTAACTGAAGGGACTCACTTCTAGACTTCTGCTTCACTTCCATCCCAGACTCTTGCACTACCAGACAACTCTGCCCACTCGGAAACTCTGACCACACTGTAGTGTCCGTCAATATTTCACTCCACTCCCGCCCGACCCATGAAACCCAGACAATTAAATATCCTACTGCTATCAAAGAGCAGACTGGGATTCGTTCCGAGACTTCCTCTGTGACATCCCATGGAACAATGTTTTTAGTCTTCCCATCGAAGAATGTGCATCCGAGGTCTCCTCCTGGGTTAAGGCTAGCATCGATGCCTTCATCCCTGCTAAGAAATTCCAGCTTAAATCTCATTCGTCTCCATGGTTCTCAGCCGCTTGCTTGGCTGCCATTGCCCACCGGAATCATTTCTTCCGACTCTATCGTAACTACGCGTCGCACCAAAACAGGCGCCTTTTCACTTCAGCTCGTAATAAGTGTAAAAGGATACTTAAAGAAGCTAAGATGTTGTTTGCTTCCAGAATGAAGCAACACATAGCTCTAAATTCGACTCTAAAGACTACTGGCGGCTCTGTAAAAGAGTACTTAACAAGAGCAAGACCACAATACCACCGCTAATCAACAAATTTGAGGTCCTCACCTCCCCGGCAGATAAAGCTGAATGCTTTGCCCGCAGATTCTCGAACAATTCGAGTCTGGACGCATCTGGAGTTTTTACACCCGACTTCTCACCTAGAACCGAGGCACAACTGAATGATGTCCACATTACACCTTCGCTTTTCTCTAAGATAATCTTAAAACTTGACCCTCACAAAGCGAGCGGTGGGGACGGAATCCCAACCATAGTCTTAAGGAAAAGTGCCCTTGAACTCTCCTCTGTCCTTTCTAAGCTCTACAACCTCTGCCTATCTGCTTCCTGCTTTCCTGCCTGTTGGAATTCTTCCTCTGTAGTTCCTATATTTAAAAAAAACTGGAGAACCCTCGGACCCTGCAAATTACCGCCCTATCAGCCTTCTTCCGATCTTTGGGAAGGGCGAAGCTCGAAACATTGCATTGGATATATCTAAGGTGTTCGACAGAGCTTGGCATGCTGGCCTTCTATGTAAACTGCGGAGCTATGGTATAACTGAACATTTGTTTCAACTAATCCAGTCATTCCTCTCTAACCGCACAATGAAGGTGGTATTAAACGGACATGCTTCCCAGAACTATCTTACAAACGCAAGTGTCCCCCAAGGCTCCATCTTAGGTCCTACACTCTTCTTGATATACATTAATGATCTCCCTGATTCCATAAGAGCCCAAGTAGGTTTGTACGCCGATGACACCACAGTTTACTCTCACCTCCTACAAAAATCTGTTGTAGGCGTCAAAGCTAACCTCGCAGCCGAGATTGAAAAAGACCTCCAATCCATATTGGACTGGGGTAAGAAATGGTTAGTAAATTTTAATGCTTCTAAAACGAAGCTACTCCAAATTAACCATCATCGACAATCTCACCTACCTTTCATTAGCATGCACCAAGCTTGCCTCCCAGAGAGTAAAACACTACGCCTCCTTGGTCTCACACTTGCAGCGGACCACAAATGGTATGGCTATATCGAATCCATTGCTAAATCCGGTTCTGTGTAGGGCCCAGAAATTTTGTTTCTGTCTAAATCCATCCTGCACATATATAAATCTACCATCCGCCCGTGCTTTGAATACTGCTGCTATATCTGGTCGGGTGCCCCTGCTATTCTCCTCGGGCTTCTCGATAAGGTTCAGAGGAGGGTCTGTAATGTGATAGATACCGACTTGGCAGACCGCCTGCAATCTCTCTTCCACCGGCGCGACGTGGCTTCCCTGTGTCTCTTCTATAAATACTTTCACGGCTTCTGCTCCGATGAACTTAGATCACTGGTGCCCCCTAAATACGAACTTGCACGAGATACTAGATTAGCAACTAGATCCCACCCTTTTACAGTGAAACCGATAAAATGCAACCGCAACTTCTACTCCAACAGTTTCGTTGCTCGCACTTCCCGACTGTAGAATTCCCTTCCACACGATTGCATCCCCGACGGCTACAATCTCCAGGAGTTTAAATGTAAGGTCAATAGACACCTCCTAACACACTAACCTGCTCCCATTCTATCAAACACTCTTCCCATCTGCCCAACCCTCATCCTCGGTATCCATACTCATCTGTCACCTTCCTCCTGACATTCCCTATATCTGACCACTCCTTCTCTTTACCTCCCCCTATGTAGCCCCATGCGCAATAGTAGCAGTGGAATGACTTGCTTTGGGTGAAATGATTAAAAGAAAAAAAAATTCGCATCTGTAATGAAACAAATATTTATATACAGTATTTATTAGAACTTTTCCGTTTTTCCCAGTTAGGACAAATGTCATTTTCACTGCCTGACTAGTTAATGTTTATATAATCACTAACTAATTAGTAAATCTTCATAATCTAAGTATCATAAAAAAATTTAATATATTTAATTTCTTTAAATCAGGAGAGAGTAATAAAAAACATCATGGCTCATATATTAGCTCGGTGGTCCATAAAAAATAGTAAAATTTATGTGTCTAACCTGAAATTCGACATGGCCTATTTGGACCATGTAACCATAGTTTGGAAAACTATGATTAATGTATATATTTAAACATATGCATAATATATATTATGTGCGTAGTAATTTGTATACAAGTGGGATTTAGTCGTAGTGTCGTTGAAGTTTTGACGTGTTTACTATAAATACATTTCGAAAAATAAAATTTTGCTTAGAATTGCTATTAAATCAAATGAAAATATAGTGAAAATTGTTAAACACAGTAAAAACAATAAATGCATAAATCGATTTATGTATAAAACTATAAATATAATAAAACTTATACAATAATCGATATAAGTTCTTAAATTAAACTATAAATTATCATAGAGCACGAACCCTACTTGACCAAAGATGTCTAAGGCCATACCAGGTTGGAAGTCAAGCAAAGACAGTACCTTTAAAAATTTTGTGTACAAAATTAGATACTGGCTTCATGCAAGCCCTCATATCAGCAGAAGCGTTTAAACGGAGCAGTTTCAGAAAACCGTCAACAACCGGCCAGTCTAAGGTAGTCGTCATCCATCTTGACAACGTACTGATATCATGTGTTTCTTCGGACCTGCAGGAAATGGATTCAGCTTTAGCCATGATGTCCTCCTACTCACCTGATCTTATCAGGTAATTCAGTTTTGTTTCTTTCATTATTTTCTTATCAGCATCTAAACTCCTCATAGGTTATTTAATGCCGAAATTTAATTTTCTTCGGGGCATGATTTATTTCTTTTTACAACAATGTGTTGCTGCTATTTTTCATAGTGTTTTGGCTCGAATATGGGGGTTAACAAGTTGTTAATAACTACGACCGTAACAATCAGGTTAATATGGACCATGGAACAACAGCAACCAAAAGGTGATTTCACGCTCCTCAAAAACTCCTGATCAAAAGCCTTGCTGCTGAATGTAGTTTATCGTTATACCCAGGACGGGAGTTGGCGGTGTAATTAATAATTATTCAAAAATTTTAATCGGATAATCGAGATCTAATTCTTGTTGCGTTCCTTAAATCTATGTTGTGAACAAATGAAATGTTTAGAAGTAGCAAAACATGGCGGAAGATTCCAACATAGACTATTTAGAAGGAGACGCCATAACAATTAATTTATTTGCAAATACTCTTTGGAAAGATATGAATTGAACTTTTCGCTAATGACTAAAACTCGCATCGTCAAAGCATTATTATTTTAAAAACACATATTCTTATCATCTGAAATATCTTTGGTTTTACATTATCTGAAAAAATTTGAGAAACAGTAGAAAACAACTCAGGTAAAAACAACTGGCCAGAAAGTAATCAAATAAATGTATTATTCTCAGTGGAATAATTTTTATTGGATAGGAACAAAGGTCTATGGCGCGTTAGTAATTACAAATGTGTGCATAGATATATTCAACCAGGAATGTGCATAGTTTGTTCAGTTAAGAAAGGCCATCTTTGAAAACAGTTTCTCAGAATCTAACATTTTTTGTGGCTAACTGTTCTTAGGCTTTTAGAATTTATTCCTATTAAAAGATTAGTGTAATAATCGAAATCTAAAGTTGTAAGATCAGTTACAAGGTGAGTACAAAGGGAATATTGAACACCATGGGCAAAGCTGCACCAATTTTGTCTGGCTTGCGCTGAGGCAAGACATCTACCTTCGATTGAGCAATTGCGGACGCTTTTCTGGAACTGCTTTTTTCAAACGATTCTTCTGGGATGACAGCTTACTTAAAGCCAGTATCTGATTTTGTGGACTGGATTTATAATACTTATATATACTTATAGACTTCCTCAAATCATCACATTCTCCAGATACGAAACGACTTTTCGTCTTTTTCTTTTTGAAAGAATGTTTCCCCTCACATCTTTGAAGACTTGGCTAAAAGGAAACCCAGCCAATTAATTTGTTCTATTGATCACGAAGTAACCAAACATCGTAGTGATTTACCTCACCAAGTATTTTCAAAAGCCTTGCAATATCCATGAGATATGTGGATTATCTTTGCAATGACTTGTGCTGTGTGATCTCGATTATATTTCCTTTTTCAGCGTTTTAAATTGGAAAATCGTCATTAGTAGTTGCTAAAAAGATCTTCGTTTCCAAATCATAATTTCAAATTCTGAACTCTGCATTACCTCTCAGCAAAATCAGCGACCCCATAAACGGCTCATATGTTTCTTAGTGTATGTATTGTTTCAACAATATTCAAAATGAGAAAGCCTCAAATGACGAGAATGAATCATACATTCTTCGAAATTAAAACATTTATTTTTCACAGCATTCATATACAACGAATACATTCTAATCCTTCTCGTTCTTACAAGCTGTTAGTTCCGAAGCACATTCCCACATTAGGATCTTTTATTGGTGTACACTAAGACTATATCCATGGCCACCTTGCCAGAGCTTTTAGCATACAGCACCTGATATTTATTATTGGCCACACGTCTGATTACTGACCATGATAAATGCTACATAACTTCAATGATCATATGTGTATCTGTGTTTCGAGGGATATAGTCGTACAATAACTTACTGAGATATCTCATTTCACAATATGAACGATAAGAACGAGCAGACTGAATCACGTGTTAAAAAAACCAAGGATGGAAAAAATGTACGACTTTTTGTTTAATTCAATATTTATTTATGCTATTTATGTTCAGACTTTTGTCTTAATCTTTTGGCAGTTATCATAACGTTTCGGACGTTAATAGTTTTGTTTATCACCTGCTTTTCTCATATATAAATATATTTGGGTAGCGTACATTGAATACTGATGTAAACATTCCTTTAATTTTCGTAGGCAGATTTTTATAGTTCCACTGATTATGTCTAGTTATGTCGTATACAGACATCTGGTTAAAAATGTGTTCAATTCAGAATTCTTTTCAGGTTACCCAGATCGATATACACCTGTGGAATATCAGGTGGCACAAGAGTCAAAACGTTGTGATTATGACAACAAATATAAAAACAAAACTTAGAATATATTTAATGTCTTTCAGTTAGGTTGGATACACGCTTTGAGCGATCATGTCTCGAAAGAGACATGACTGACTGGCAAAACATTATCCCGCAGTAGGTTGCAATTGCTTTCTGCAGTAGACTATTTCAAGACAGCTGTATAGAACGCAATCTGTCCTGTTATTTAACCCATAACTAGAGGGAGGAGACGGATTAATACCTTTCCCAAGGGTTTTTGTACTTAAGTGAATGCAAAGGAATTCAACTGGAATTCGAACTCGGCTCCCCAATTTATTATTCCGAGTCTATATCCACTGCACCACAACGCTCATCCTTTGTGTAAATAAGGTTAACTTGTCTCAGATCATCAAACATAAAAGCAATCTGTTTCTAAAAAGTTGGACAAAAAGTAAATGATTCGAACAAATGATTTTGCATTATCTTGAGCAGTGAATATACTTATCGACTTTCAGGATGAAAAGGTTCGAATCCTCTGCGCTTTTTGCATCAGTAATCAAGGTATATCAAAACAGGTTTTCAATTTTCTGATAATCCTAAGATACTGATAATGATAACAAAAGTGAAAGATACTCCTTGATTTCTGGTTTAAATATAACGGCTAGAACATTCGCTTATCAGAGTTCACGCATGCAACGTCAAGAAACCGAAGTCTAGTATGATGAGAAATATATAAGGCACTGATGTAATCTGTAACTTCATTTAAACAAATTTTTCTTTTCAGAAGGAGACGGCGGGAGATGAGATGGACGTTGGGTTCAGTTCATTTAATACGGCCAGCATTCACTCTCATTAAGCTGGAAAAGCATTGTTGCCGTTTCGTATATAATGAAGGCGGAACAATGGAGACTAGTAATCGTGAAATGCAAATAATGAACTAATCTCTCCTTACGGTTGCTGATTGCCCCTAGTTCCTTGTTAGCCTGTCTTTACTTGATTAACAGGGCTAAGGTTTGAGGAAATAAAGCGAGGATGGAGAAAAAGGTAAAAGTGTATGCGCGTTGAAGAATTGGGAAGAATAATGAGGAAATTTTCTGCGATCGACATTAGATCTCTGAAATGTTGTTCGTCTTTTAAAATGGAAGAGAATTTACTGCTTTAAAAAATAAAATACATCATGAATGTAAATTAAGTGAGCAGATTTCAAAAATCAACTGGGGAATTGTTCCTAAATGTTATTTGCTTTTTTCAAAATTTGATTCGTTATTACTTGAAATCGTTGAGTTATCACATCAAGATTCAACGATGGCTTTATTAGAGATCAAGAGACATCAAGTTACATGAAATATTCAAGCTTTTATCATGATCTGTATGATGGGCGATCAAACTGCCCAACCATCTTTATATATATATATATATATATATATATATATATATATATATATATATATATTAATCGTTTTACTCCAAGGAAGGCGACACCGCCACTGATGCGCAGGAGGCTAAATAAGAGTAAAAGGTTGAGACAAAAAGCGGACCAGTTACAGGGTTGTCAGTGAAAAAGCAACAGAAAGATAGAAGCACGGGTGTGAAGACAACTGCAAAGGCAGAGAGATAAGAAAACAACAAGATATACAGAGTGATGTAGAAAGACCTGGAATCAAGTTGATAAGAGATGGGTATTGACATTGCATTTAAATTCCTGGAGGTTGTAGCTGCAGGAAAGCAAGAATATGGGAGCGAGTTACACAGCCGAGAAGTGTGAAAAAAGAAGTTGATGGAGTAGAATTGTTGGCTGCATTTGGTTGATTTAACTGTAAATGGGTGGGAACTTGTTGCCAGTTTGCTTGCACGAGAAAATTCTTGTGGAGTGGGCACTAGTGATTTAAATTCGTCGTAACAGAAGCCATGAAAATATTTGTAGAATAGACTGAGGGGAGCCATATTCCGCCGGCGAGAAAATGGCTGGAGACGAGATGCCAAGTCGGAAACTATCACATCCTCTTTTGGAGCTTGTCGAGAACATTATAATGAAAAACAGGGGCGGCGGACCATATATGACAGCAGTATTCTATGCACGGACGGATGGATTTTTAAAAAGGGCATTAGAACGATCAAGAATCTATACTGGCGGAAAACAGGAATTGATTCAGCAGATATACAAAAATAGAAAGAGTTTAAAACAAAACTCATTCAGTTTATGCAGTGAAGCAATCCTGAGTGAAGTAGAAGTTCTGCCTGGATTTGGGCCGACACAATCTTAACCGCATAATATATGCAGTATTCACAGTGTTGATAACATACAAAAAAAATAACTAAATAAGAAAACGAAGGAGAGCAAGAGAAAACGAATAAGTATCAACTTCGATAAAACAACATGCATAGCAGTTAGCGAAGAAAAAAATGAGCTTCTAGTGAGAATTAAAAATCAGTGTTTTCAGGATCAAACAAGTGCTGAAATTTAAATATCTGGGAAGGGTTTTAACAGCGGACAAAAATGTGATTCTGAAATCGGAAAGCTTTTTGGGAATGCCAAAGATGCGTTTTAATAGCTAATCTAAGTACTAAAAATAGTAAATAATGCGCTAGAAACAAGGTAGGAGTCCTTAGCTGTTATGCAATGTATATCCTCCTGTATGGCAGTCAGTGCTGAAAGATAAAAACTGAAGCTTGAAGTAACAAAAAACTGCCTCTATAGTATAATACTAAGAATACCATGCATCGAAAAAGTGAGCAAGGACAAAAACTTATTATAATATCAGGATGAGATGTGTCATAATTTTCGTCGCCAAGTTTTTGTGGCCGATTTGGGCAAGGAAGAAAGACACAGAAAAGGGAAGGCAGGTTTAAAATGTGTTTTTGAATAACAAGAACATATATACAAAGTAATGTGGTAGCAAACAGCAAAATAGAAGTGTACGTTCTAACTGTACTGTTACGCTGCGTCTCGACTGTTTCTATACTGTCTCACAGCTGCCTTCCCGCAAGTCACTCAGGCTATTATTTATTGACGGGGGAAGAGTCACTTCGTATAGACAGGGCACCATAAAAGATAATTTAATCCTCATGAGACAAATGAGAAGCAAGAAAGACAGATGAAAACAACTTTTAACCTACTTAGTGAACTTGAGTAAATGGATAGCGAAACAAGGTTTAAGAAAAGAAAAAGGAAGACGACATTTATTAAGACTTAAAGGGGTTAAAGATTTGATGAGAAACATGACGCTTATATACTAAGTAAACACAGCAAATGAAAAAGATGGAGTGCATGATTGAGGACCATGAAATTTTAATTCATGACGAATAGATGCCTGTTCGAAATTTCGCATTCTGACCGATAGATCCCTGTTCGGAATTTCGTTTTATGGCCAATAGATACCTGTTCGAATACCGTCAGCAGGGGGACTACCTCATGTTATCTGACTAGCATTTCCAACTTACATCACCTTTGTAGAGGGCCTTAAAATCATACCGCATGTTGAACCAAACATTTTGACCAAAATTGAAAGCTTTCCAGGAGTATTCAATGGTTGTGTTAGCACAAAATTACAAGTCAAGACACGAGTCAGGTTAAAACTGGTGATCTTGCCATATTATGCGTTATATCAAAAAACATTGTAATTAACATCTGTTCAGCATAGTTGCAGTATAAACTATAGATGTGTTCTGTGTGTGTTGAACTCATACAAATGTTCATCTGTGACCAGGACTGGCTCGCAAAGTTGATGTGCTCGGAAACGTGTAGCTGGCCATTATTTTTTCATGTCATATATTTTATTTTTTATTATGTTTTTCATATCATGTATTGTACTACTTTAGTCTTAGTTGCATTACCAGTTTGTGTTCAGTTGAAAGCTTGACATCTATTTCGGATAAACGTTCATTTTGTTAAGATAAAAAACCTGAAATTATTTGCCGAAATTTTCATATACTTGTATGAGCAAAATAACATAGCCACAACATTTTTTAAAACATGTATTTTTTATCTTTGCACCATGTCCTTTCATGAATTCAGCGATCGTGACTCTTCACAATTTCCTGTCCTTGTAGTTTTATGATTTATGAATCTAATCTGGCGTGCAGATTTTTGTTTCTTTCTTGACTAAGTCTAATATCCACTCACTTCGCTGTTACATCAATTTCTCTACAAGGATGACATCTGTACATCTTTTGATCTCTCTGTTTTACTCTTGAGGTATTGGGCTCGAGAAAAAGTTCATGGTGTTGGATATTAGATGACATTTGTGCATGTGACTTAGTTTACTTTTTTATATGTGCATAGATTATAAAATGTGACACGTCAACTGTTCATTATATAAAATTCCTGTGGGCGTGGAAAATTTTTAAAATGTTTCTAGGTTAATAGTGAATATGCAGAAACATTGGATGCTTTTTCGTAATTTTTTAATTTAAAAAAACGAGAACAACACTATAAAACAATAAGAAAGTATTTGGACCGTTTTTACAAACCATGCTTTTACATTTTATTTTCTATGTTCTGGTGTTCAAAGTTTCATATAGAAACCGAGAACATTCCTATAGGCCTGCAGCCGTTGATGAGTAACAAATCGAAACGTCAGTAATAGAAAACACAGTGATTATTTGCTTCTCTCATATGATATTTGTATAGCATTTGAGTTATAGCCTGGGATGTGCATTGTGGTGCAGAGGATATCGGCTAGGAACCAGAAATCTGTGAATCGAGGAAAAACTATGGCTGAATTTTCTGCCTTCACTTACGCGCAAATAAATTTAGAGAATGTATCAGTACATTGCTTCTCTCCCACCTATGGGTGAAATATCTGGACAGATTAGGTTTTGTAGACATAGTTGGAAAACAGTCCACCGCAGAAATCAATTGCAACCAACGGCGAGAAAATCCTCTGCCCTGTCTGTCGTATCTCTTTTGAGACATGATCACCCACGCATGTTTCACGTATGGCTCTTAACTGACTACTGATGCCACTTGAGAAGCACATGACCATGTTTGATATTTATGGGAATCACGATTTACCTTTGAATAATTATGGATGACATTTTCATCTGTATTTCTTTACTCAAAATCAACACTTTATATTTATATTTATTTTGAGAATAGTAATATGCAAGGTTAGAAGATCTGAAGCAAAATATGACGTGAGTAAAGAGAAATGGGTAAATTTTTAAAAAATTCAAAGTCTGAGCTGCGTCTGAGGATTATGACGCAGTGTATTAGTTTTGATTAGAAGCGCTTTGTGTATAGCAAATACTTAAAAAAAGGGTGAAATCAGTTCAGTAATTTCATCAATCGCTTAAAACCAACAATGAACAAAAAACATCCGGTACTGGTATTATCTTTCAGCGGGGTCAGAAGAATCCTCACGTCTCTTTGCAAATGAATAAAAAAATTGCAATGTCTTGTTTGAGGAGATCTACTTTAACCGACTTATTCAAATAAGATAATGCATTCAGATTCCCATTCATTTCAATCCCTAACAAATTATCTGAATAGAAATACATTCTTTTTTTCTGGAAGCCCGTAAAAAAGCACTGTGACATATTCATCAAGCAACACGATCTTGATTCTGAACCGTCAAAATAGCGAAATAACTTGGAACAAAATAGACTATATATATCCTTGAATTAAAGCATATACTTCAGGTATAAATTATTTTATTTAGGACATTGGTGATCAAGGCTTTTCACAACTTTTGTAACGCTTATTAAATTATGCCTTTTTGCTATGTCCGCGAAAAGCTGTTCTGTTATCAATGTACAAAAATTGGGTAGGTAAATTATGATCTGTGTTCATCTTCCCTTTTTCCCTTTAGCCCGAGAGTTAAATTTTGTAAATCTTCTTAAATAACTGTATACCCTTGAAATTGCAAATGTTTCTTGATCTTTGTTTTTAAATATTATCCTCAACACTCTTCTGGAGAACAGTTTCTATGTCGTTTTACCTCTCTTCTTCATCTTTTTAGGGATGGTCCATCATTCCTGCCATTTAGGAAGACAGATACACATTTTGTTGGGCAAGCAATAATTTTAATTACTTCATAGTAAGAAACTATATTTTGATTAAATCCCGTACAATTTATTGTTGAGTATTTGGCCAAAACAAAAAAGGGAGATTGTGGTTTACTAAACGTAGCTTAGTTGTGGCACAAAGCTAACAATATGAGCCAACTAGTGAGTTTCAAAATCACTACTTAGTCTTAATTGCTCAAAGGCGCCGAGTTTGCTAACCATTACGTTAAAGTGCCATAAAAGGTTAAATGATAGTGCGATATATAACAAGTAATCTGAACACGAGATGGATGTGCTACACTCTTGCCCACCCAGTTTTGGAGTCAGGTTAACAACCTAGTCTGTCCTGCTATTTAACCTCCCGCTGGCTGAAAGAAGAGATAAAATTTAGTAAAATTAATGTAACGAATTCATCAAGGATTTGAAATACGCTCACCGTTTTTCCATTCTAAGCCAATAACAATAACACCATCCACACACCTACGGTATTTATGTAATATTTACATCCCTCTTTTGCCACTTTAGCGTGTTTACTTACACAAGAAATACTGACAAATTTATTTTTCTTCTTGTTTACAGAGGTACTGTCGGTATCAAGGGGAAACTCATAATCACTGATTATAGACAAATTTCTTCATATTTCATATTTCTGGAAAGGTCACGAACTCATTCAATTTTCGTTTCCTCTCATATTTATTTTTGGCTTATCTCTCATTGTTGAATCTACTTTCTATGTCAATAATGTCTTACCGTTTTAAATCCCAGATACTTGCAGTCATAGCAGTTCTGTTCTTATGTGAAATGGTTGGAGTTCAATTTGTTTTCTTTTCATTTTCTATTTACAAATACTTCATTATTTAAAGAGTCCAGTGTATATTCCCCAAGGCCCAGAAGTGATAGAATACTGTGGGTAAGAAGCGTATAATCTGCGATAGGGAAACAAGATGACCAGATAATGGAGATTGGCGCTACAAAAAAGGGGAGGCAACTAAATGAAGTAAGAAAAGATAATGGTTATTTATTGATTATTCTAAAATGGCCGCAAAGCCCGTTGGCATAAAAGAAAGGATTTTATATCCAAAAATGACGAGCTTAAATAGAGTGGTCAGTATTTGACTTGCTACTTACACTACATTCCGTCACATCTCTGAGAAATGCCTAACCTATGAATGTGAAGATTAGCATATGACAATAAGTAATAAAAATCAGTATATACTGTAACAATTCAATATGTTATCAATTTTTATTTTATTACCGCCATCAGGCGTTAAGATACACACAAAAACACATAAACAAAATACACACAGGTAGAGGTGACAATATACATTTTTCTTCTAGGTACCATGACTCTTCAAACGTATGCGATCATAGCCTTCCACATCTAATTATTCCTAGTAGCTCTTAACAGGCTTTCTCCAATTAAACACGGTCTTCCATCCGTTTGCTCAAGCTCATCAAGTATGTTAAGCATTGCTTTTTCTTTCTTAACCTCTATCTTTCATGTGAGCACCAGATTTAGCAAGCCCTCCTTCATTATTACACATTCCAAGAACCTCAGCTGTCTTTTCTTGATGTTAAGTATGTTTTCTTTTCTTTTCAACCCTTTCTATAACCTCGTCGTTACTCACATATTCGGTTCATGGTATCCTCAGCATTTTCTGTAGAACAATATTTCTATTGTTTGAAGTCTTTCATTGAAATTTTTAGGAGATTAACCAGCATACGCAGTAATATTGAGGGACAGACATCACATAACAATCCAGTAGTTTATTCTTTGTTTCCAGCAACAATTTGCTGTCACAGTTTCTGGAATGCATCTTATGCCATATCAATTTCAACTTCAGATGTCAGTGTCGCCCTTTCAGTTCTCTATTCGAACACTTCCCACGTATCTAAATTTTTGTACCTGTATCATTTTATTATACCCAGTCTCTAGTTGACATATTAAGCTCTTTTTCTACTGATGACCATGCGTTCAGTTTTTTTGTAGTTTATATGTATTCCTTTCTTTCCATTTTCTTTATCTACGTTCTGTTGGAATTCTTGTATTTTCTTTTTCTGCAATCATTACTGTATAAACTGCATATCTTATATTATTCAGATTGTCGCTCCCAATTAAAATCCTGGCACGCCCTAAGAACCGTCTCATTGTATAGGTTGAATAGATTTGGTGAGAAGAATCGCTGTTGAGTTACACCACTTCCTATCTTTGTATATCTACTGAACTCGTTTCCGGTCCGTATGCAGGCCTTTTGCTGCAAGTAGAGGTTCTTGATTAATCTACTGTCCACAACGAAATTAACTCGAAGACTGACGATACATCTTTCTCAACAGAGTTTAATTCGATCTCATTTAAACACACCTTGGGACCTACCAAAACTTATCCGGAGCATACTAGTTGACAACACAAATATCCTAGTATCATCCACATTCAGAAAAAGACTAAAAGTAATGGAAATATAGTTAATCATTGCAAAAAACATGACATTTTTAGCATCAACTACGAACACGCTAAAATTGTTCGTTAAACAACAAATCCACATTATACATAACACCATTTAAATTCTGTAACAGCAAGCAGGGTTTTTTTTATCGTAAAGCGCTTGATATATGGATTTAGGTAGAGGGCTTATAGGCATAGAGAGTTTACCTCTTTAACACAGCAGATTCATGAAAGAAATATAAAATTTGTACCTCAAATTTTATAAGTAGCAGTTATCTACGGCTTTACGTTATGGTCTCTGGTTACCGTGTTGAACGCTCATTCGAAGTTGTCATAAGACATTGTCAACCACAGGCATTTCGCAAAACCATTACACACTATGAAATGATAGTCTGGTTGGTAAATCTCTGACTTCTAACAAACCAGTCGGATGTCACTACGAGCTTGAGGCAAACGATTAATCTAGTCACACAAAGAGCTCTGATACAGCGAAACCCGCATGTCTATGCATGAAGGAACAATTCAATGCATCTTCGAAACTTGTGATAAACTAGACTGTAGGTTATAACCGGTTTCGATTATGTGCTGATTTTTTTTATTGATTTTTATCTGGAAAGTACACATTGAGATCCCTGTATGAATCTATCTTTTTAATAATTTATATTAAAAGAGTCTATTTGGATTACCCTCTCCTTTTATGGATATAATATCATTAAATATATATATATATATATATATATGTGTGTGTGTGTGTGTGTGTGTGTATGTGTGTGTGTGTGGTGTATGTCAACGTAAATACTCTTATAAAGATTTATATTTCTTCTTTTATTTTTCTTCCGTCGAAACGATTTTCCTGTTTTACGGGTAAAATATTATCCGAAATAAACCAATATCTTTCAATCAATTACGGCATTTATAAGTTGTTATCAGATATTTTAAATGGTTCAACATTTAGAACTATATATTTCATTTCTTTTGTCTTTGGAAATATCTTATCATACGTCAGGGAGCGCACACACAAGCACACGCAAACACGCAAATACACACAGAGACACATACACACACACATATATATGTGTATATATTCAACGATGTTTTATTCAGTAATATAGCCTATTAATTTTTACAATAATCCGTTTTATTTCTCTAATTATCTTCTTGATTTTAATGTGAAATTCATGGCGGTAGTTCTTCCTAAACCAATTATTTGTCACCCTCTCCGAGATCATCTTCATGGTTGAAGAAAACAAACTTAATGTAATTTTAATCATAGTGATGGTGATTTTTTGTAAAACGGATTTTTGTAAACGCGCTCTGTAATGGTGATTTTAAAATTAATTGTTGTGGTAACAATGTTTTCTTAGCAATCGTCACCAGTGCAATATGGTTGGCCAGAGACAACAAATTGCATCATGTTGGTAAATGTTCAGTCAGTTGGGTGCCATACGTGAAAAACGCTTTGGGTGTTCATGTCTCGAAAGATACATGACTGATTTGGCAGAAGATTTGCTTTCTGCGGTAGACTGGTTGCCAAACAAGGCTATAGAGGCCAATCTGTTTTATTATTTGACCCATAACTAGAGGGAAGAGACGGATTAATACCTTTCCCAAGGGTATTTGTGCATAAGTGAATACAAGGAATTTAACTGGAATTCGAACTCGGCTCCCCGATTTGTCGTTCGGAGTCGATATCCATTGCACCAGAAAGTGCCCTGAAAAGTATTTTAATACATTACTGCTATACTCTTAATTAATTTTGTTCAGTGTTGATTGGTTTATTTCGATATAGAAGCTCTCGGATATTTGAATGTTCTGTTTATTTTTGTTGTGAAATATGTTGCTGCCGTTAAAAGTATTTCTATTTTTGATGATGTAAAGGGATATGTTTTTAAATGCTGTGCGATAGAAATTGTATATGAATAATGGATTGCAAGACGCCTTGATAATATTGCCAAGCAAACCGATATACTTAATATTTTGTCAGAGACAAAATCTCTAAAATCCACATTTAAACATTTATACAATGTTGGTCTTTTGCGAAACACAAGTTGACGAAGAATAGTCATTGTGTATGTTTAAGTTTGTTGGGCTAAATTTAGTGAAGTAAATAGTTTTCTTGTTTTACTTTATTTAGTAGAGAATATATTGGTACTTATGATACTTTAAAGATTATTTCATCATGTTCATCGGTAGTATTCATTTGATTACAGTAAACTAGCACGATATATTAAGTAGGGTGGAGTGAAAATATCAAAATTCTGAAATCATATTTCTAATAGTAACAAAAGGTTGTCTTTACTTATAGTACCAAATAAAAATATTATCAAATTGGATTAATACCTTGGGACGCCGAAATTAATTTGAAAATTTTAAATTTTAAATATGCAATTTTCCATTTTATTTATTTATATTGATATTTTTTGTGATCTAATAGCAATGTAACAATATGAAGGCAGTTAGCGTCGAACAAACAGCTTTGAAAAGTAATTTCATTTACTCATCACTTGCTTAAAAAGATTAATTTCTTCCCTTCAAAATTTTAAAATTCTACTTAAAATATACGTCCTAAAATAATATCCCCAAACTCTGTGAATTAAAATGCATCACAAAGCGAAACCAGACAAAGACACTTGACTCTCTACTGCTGATACTGTTAAGTCTAATGTAATTTGATGGCATGATCTTAATGAGACCAAAATCCACTCAACCCAGTCTCTTGAATCATCGCTTTTAGATCAAACTAAAATATTTTAGATAATGTTGTGGGATCTTCCCTTTTTTCTATGACAATTGACGCGACTTGAGCATATATATATATATATATATATATATATATATACTCCTGCCATAGTGAGTTACACCAGAGTACAGTGAGAGACATCGTAAGAGATGCGTAGGATAACGAAGTTTAATAGAGAATACCGCCTCAATAGCTCTGAGCTTCACTCAGCCAGAATGGTATTACATATCATTAGTGAGTTCTGACGTGAACATACTAATTCCAGCATGGCTTTAATTCAATGACTAATCGTATTCCTAAATAACTAAGCTGCGTTCTAGTTTGTATCTTTACGTTTAATATAACAGATTTTTATAGATCAAGTCTCTGTTTTGTTGTTCATTATTTTGTGCGGTTCCTCATCCGGAATCCACAACAGATGATAATAGACTCAAATGATAAAATTTATTCACTCCATTCTCGTCGATCGTATTGACTGAAGAAATTTAACCACTTAGCACCTGGTTTCAAAAAGATTAAATTTCCCATTTCACTTAAAGTGCATTTTTCTAATCAAATAGGCGGGGGTCAGCGTCTAGAAGGTGTTTCTGATAACAATATAAATATTTTATACAAAATTTGCAGAGCAGTGCACCAAGAAAACCAGCGAAGGCGTTGTTGCTGGTGAGTATTGAAACTTCAATTTTAATGTAAATAAAAACCTTTTCCGGGATGACGACTCATCCCAAAATTTGACATAGTAAGGTTCCTGTCTTTGGCTCTCCAAAACTTCTGAAATGAATGCATTACTTACCTATTCTGATGTCAGGAAATTTTATTTGTTAGCCAAATTAAAACTCAAACCGGAGACAAACCAGCAATAACCTATTTTTTTTATACATTGCAACCAAGGTTTGCAACACTCAACCTAATATAGGATTCAGCAAGTATTCCAACTGAATCTTTGACCCAGTCTCACAAATGCAAAAGACATACAATTAAAAATACAGAGAACTGTTGAAATCATATAAGAAAGTTAAGAGTAACGCGACATCTAATAAAAAACTAAGACAATTTCAAGACGATTTCTATAAATTGTTTAATATATGCTTCTATGTGAAGTAATTTTTTGTTGGACCAAAAGTGTGCTCGGAAAATGATCGCAGGAAACACTGATGTAGGAGAAATCAAAACAATAGAAAAACGCGAAGCACGAAAAACTCAAACTGGCAACGAAATTAACTTTTATTTCTACAATTAAATCTCCTGATATTTCAACAGATGATTCAGAATCAGAGGATAAGGCGGAAGCGCAACCAAAACTTTTGGCAAGAATGACAAACAAATCGAAATCAAAGCAGAATCAGAAATCACTACTAAATTTTGCTTTGACTTGCGACATATTACATTTTGTTAGATAGAGCTGCAACTGCATTATCATCCTCCATTTTGGAAGACCTCTTGTAAATACCAGGTGCCGTAAGCGTTGGGTGACGGATGTGCGTTGTGGTGCAGTGGATATCGGCTCGGAAAGAGAAATCTCTGAGCCGAGTTCAAATTCCAGTTGAATACCCTGCATTCACTTAAGCATTGTTACCCTTGGGAAAGGTATTAAACCGTCCCTTCACGCCAGTTATGAGTTAAATACCAGGGTAGAACTTGATGAACCTGACCTTAAAAAACAAATCCCAATAAATCTTGGAACTCGAAAAGAAAAAGGTATTACTAGACATAAAACTTATAAAAGAACAGCAATAAATTGTTTAAAGGAAAAGGTATTACCAGTAATAAATAAAAATGTCCCACCGAGGTTGATAAAACAAAAATAAAAACAACCAACTAACCAACCATTTTGGAAGACATATGAATATGAATATTTTTTGCTGAAGAAATAGTAATTGACAGAAGTAAGCTACGAACAGAGCGTTATAAAGCGAGGAGCATAGTGAATAACGATGAATCACACAAATGCAAAGTATCAAAGGTCATACATTTTGACGGGAGAAAGGATAAGACAGGTGTGATAGAAAAACAAAAACAACGGGAATATATCACAGAGGAACATATTTCTTTAATACAAGAACCACAATCCATATATATGTGACTTGTTGCACCAAAAGGTGGGACAGGAAAATCAATACTAGATTTCTGCTATAAGGAAAGTATAGCTTTTGAAAACCTTGTTTGCCTTGGATGTGATGAAACAGTCGTGAATACCGGTTATTCAGAAGCAATAATTAGATTACTGGACAAGGAAATACAGAAAGCATTACAATGAATTTTGTTATACATCTGAATGAGTTATCTCTGCGTCACATCTTTAAGTACTTAGGTAGAACAACTACAGCCCCACGAAGCCATTTTGGTAATATAGGAAAAACACTGACAGAATGTGAATATTTAAAAGTAAAAATTTAGAAAACATTATTTTCAGTACCAATTTCTAGAAAATGATATTGAGTTAACTACAGATCAAAGATAACTTCTTTACATGTGCCGAGCTATTGACATGAGTGAAATTCCAAATGCCTTGGCTGTAAGAAAATCCAGGAAACCTCTTCCACTCACGTTGGGTGACAATGGCAAACAAAACATTACGTATCTATGTTAGGACCAAAGAACCAGAATAAAAAAACTGAAAGAAGTTTCAACATTTATCATAAAAGTATATGCCCCTTCATGGTGTGATATTAAACGATTTTGATCACTTGGTCATGGAGCTCCTCATATTCTCAAAATGATTCAGAGATCTAAAGTCCGGCCCAAAGAGCAAAAATAAATAAGACCTTGTATTTTAAAGAAATGCATATTTTCTGCATCCTGGGAATATACTCATTTTTATGCTATATGACGATCAGAAATTGTGCGAGAATTTTTCATCAGACAATTTTCCAAAACAGAAAAGAATGACGCAATACAGTTCGACAATTCAAATCACTAACAATCAAGTTTGATGTTTCTTATTAATTTTCACTGATTTTCAGGAGGATTTATTGTATCATAATGAACTAACCTTAAACATGAATTTCACAGCTGAAGAATTGTGGGAACGGAGGAAAACACATCCTATTTCTCTTAACTGCCTTGTCACACCTAAGCTGTTGAACGTAGTGTAGAGGCAGTACCTGAAGCTTTTGTCTCAGTGTGTAAACAAAATAATAAGGATGGTTTTATTCGAGCAACGTAATTCTCGAGACAAAAATGACATATGAAACAAAAACATTTCTGTTAACTCAAATTAAGAAATGAAGATTATGATTATTGGCAAATATAATCAGTAAGCATTTATATCATTATTAGATCACAAACTGAAAATTGTGAAAATTGCATATTTAATATAAAATGTCAGTTGTTAAAACTAATTTCCGCAGACCAATATATTAATCAATTTTGATATTTATGATTTAATTCTAAGTAAAAGTTTTATTACTGTTATGAATATAACTTTCAGTTCTGATTTTTCCCTCCACCTTAATTTTTGTGTTATTTGAGGAATCATTAATTTCTTTCTTTTTTATGTTACTATTTATAATAGCTCTTTCAATTTGTTTCCCAATGATGTAATTAGGAAAGTCATTATTGATGAGTATTTGTTTATTTTTTTTTACTTCAGTGTTGATATTTTTTTGCGAAAGATTTAACACTTGCACAGATTTCTATTTTTTTAACAACAATTATTTTATAATAGTACATTCAGTTTTATAGTTTAGAGTGCAATTGTTAATGTTATTTTTAACTAGAAATACAGTAAATTTAATATTATAAGTATCTATTATTACATGAAGCGAAAGGAAAGCTATTAAAGAATGCTATTGCTGAGTTCATATGTGAAGTTCCAAATAGACATGAAATTTACTGAAAAACATTTGAATGAAGATATGTTAGGATAAACACACACACACACACACACATATATATATATATATATATATATATATTCCATAGACAATGAAGTTACCATTTCCATTACATAAAATACAAATCTTATCAAACATTATATTGAAAGTACTGAAAACATTTTAAGGCGCGACTGTATCAGTATAAACTACTTTTAAAAATATAATCTCTAGTAACTCAACTTTACTTTCCAAATACTTGTCAATTGAAAGAGGCAAGCAAAACTCTTACAGTAAAATGAAAGATACTAACAAAAGCCAGACCATATAAATCATTTACATGAAATAAGTTTTCTTTACTTACAAGAAAAAATCGATATAATTATACACCCAAAAACTGATTAAAGACACGTAATGGAATTACATTTTACTGCCATCATAAAAAAATTCACACTCTTAAATATATCTAAAATTATCTCAAACAGTTTACTATTTGCTATGAACTCTAATCCTTCCTCTTTTAGTTTATTATATTAAGCCTAAATCTAACTTGAATTAACTGTTAAATTGCCGTGTAAGCATTCTTTCACAACCACTTATCTTTAGAATTGAATATTTCTTTTTTAATCATTTCATCTAAAGCAAGGCAGACCTGCCACTGGAGCGCAGCGGGTTACTGAAGAAGTTAAATGAGAAATAGGAATAAGTTAAAGCGGAATCAGAGAATGAGTAAGAACAGGATTAGAATACAGGTGTGAAGAGAGCTGCATGAGAGTAGAGTGATACATGGAAAGGATGTGAGTCAAGGACATAAAAGATGGCAATTCACTTTGCAGTTAAATCTTTGGAGATTGTAGCTTTCAGGAAAGCAAGTATATGGAAGGAAAAGTGCGAGCAAAGAAGCTACTAGAGAAAAATTTATGGTTACATTTGATTGGTTTCACTGTAAATGAGTGGGACTTAACCGCTAGTCTAGTAGCTCGAGTAAATTCATGTAGTTACTTCTGCCATTAATAATTAAGTTTATACCTTACGTTTATTTTCTACATTAAAATTGTGTTTTTATTTTAACATCATTTAAGGAAAATATTTTATTGTTTTCATTTCAGGCTTTGGTATATTGACTAAACTTTTGTTCCATTCTTATTTAAAGTAAAACTATAGGAACTTTCTTGTGTCAGTAGAATACATTCCTACACTCTAAGGTCTCAATATTTATTGCTCTACACCCACAAATAATTTAAGCTATAAAAAAATCCTACTCCACTATATCAAGTAATATGGTGACATATTTATCTTTTATTTTTTATTTTAAATTTTTTATCAATATATATATATATATATATATATAGTCATCCACAGACAGATTTGTTTCACCGTATCACAGCTCATCAGTACGGTTAGGCTCCGGTTGAAGAAAACATGGACTGAGCACATGACTAATAAAGAGTGTTGGAAAGGATGGAAACGGGGATAAATTCATATTTAATATAAGGAAAAGAAAGATGAGGTTTCTGGGACATGTAATAAGAAAGGAATATTTGCAAATTAAAAACTCACAGAACGGATATAAGAAGAGAGACAGGGGTAAGCGGCGTGAGACCCACTTGATAGGCCTGAGCAAATGGATGGCAGAGCGGGGTTTTGGTGAGATACCAAGAGGAAAATTATAGAGAGCGACAAGAGAAAAAGCCAAGTGGAAATCCATGATCGTATACGTCGTGAAGGTACACGGTACATGAAGGAAAAGAATAAATTTTCTAGAGGAGAAATAATGATTTACCGATTAATATTTAACCCATAACTGTTAGGAAAAGAGGTGAACTCATACACTTCTCAGTTGCAGCTACGCGTAAACAAAATATAACGAACAGAGATTACGGTATCTGGTATTCCCAACCTGTCATGCATCTAGGTTATGACCGAACTCGCCGTTGATTCATTTGGAGCGTAAACCAAAACAATATGGTGGACTTCTAACTACAAATGCAGATATTGAAGCTAGCGAACCCGTGTAATGCAAAGAATAATGTGGATTATAAACGTTCTGCTTTATAACTGAAGAATTGTTTAAAAATGAATGTCAGATTCCTCTTTTGTATTTACTGGAATGAAAAAATGGAAAGCTTCAATATCGCAGAGAAGGTAGAAAGACCTTTGCTGTCATGTGTTCCCTAACGATGATCATTTTGCTTTTCTGGTGGGATCAACAAAGTCTCAAGGTAGAGCAGAACAAGATTAATTACATCATCGATAGTTTCCAAAAGAATTACCAAGAGTTTAGCTAGAAGATCGGGAAACCTCAAAAAGAAGGAGACAAAAACATTTGGAAGCGGTTGGGAGAGTACACTGTCATTTCAGAAATAAAAGAGAGTTATTCATTTAAATTAATTCGTCACAAGCAGGGTGATAAGGCCACTAGAATGCATCAGGTTACATGGAGTGAAAGAGAATGAGAAATCTTTAGCAAGAAGTGATGAAAAGACAGTAAAGAAACGGGTTTCACAGAAACATACGATAGCGATTGAAGTTGAATGTAACCTTTTTGAAGATTATTGGTGGCGAATATTGTAGGATGTTATTTGTGGTGTGGTAGAGGTCGGCTAGGAAAGTGAAAAGTGAGAGCCGATTTCGAATTCCAGTTGCATTCAGTTCAGTTTTTGACGCGTGTTTGTTCTTATTATTAAGCCATTTTTGTTTTTATTATTAAGCCATTTTGCTGCTGATGAACTGCATTTTCTATAAAATATCGTCCTATAAACAGACGATGAATGACGGGTGTTAATGTATTTTTTATAATTACGTTCTAAATAGAAGCCATAGATTCATCACTTCTTCTCAGGTCTGCGATAAATTTTTTATTAATAGTCAGGTTTGATGCTGAAATATGCTATTCAGTTGGGAAAAGGTGAGGACGGCCTTAAAGTACAAGGAAAAAACTTTTGTCTGATTTCTTCTTTCAAAATTATCTCAGGTGTCTATTATCTTATATTAGATGTGAATTAGATATCAGGTCAGAACGAGAAATTGGAGAGCAGTCTTCAAATTCCAGTTGAATTCGTTGCATTCAGTTACACGCCAATACCCTTGGTATTAATCCATCACTTCTCCCACCAGATATATGTTAAATAACAAACCAAATTGGACACTATTGCCTTGGTTGGCAACCAATCTACCGCATAAAGTAGTGGCAAAGTACTGCGGGAAACACTTCTGTCCAATTAGTCATGTCTTTTTTGAGACATGATCGCCTAAGCGTGTATCAGGTATGGCACTTAAGTCATAGCAGATTAAATGCAGAAGACGCAATTGTAGAGATGAAAGATACATACGAAACTCAGTAAATGTAATCATGATTATAAATATGGTTATGACTGGGAAAGAATGTATCGGTAAAACATGTATAAAAAAGAGACGATTACCTGAAAAACTCCGCTTATTTACACAAAACAAAATTTAAATTCATTGCTTTAAGTGTCCTGTGAGGAAGTACGGTTTACAAGAGGTCTACATGTACAACAACTGTAGCAGGAAAGTGAGTCTACAAATTTGCTTGACAAAACGAATCATTACCATCGTGGATGGAAATCAGTTTTCCTTCTTTTACTGATTGCCACATTAAAGCAATATCGGCAAGTTTATATTGCTAGTCAACACAGAGCTGAACAAAGAGGTACCGATATATTACGAAATTGATTATAGCAAGTTCAATAAAACAGATATCGACCAATATTTGTGGTTGATTGATTGATTTGTTTGTGTAAACGCTTATCGACTCCTTATCGGATATTTAATGACCAAATTTAATTTTCTTCGTAACTTCGAAGTAAGAAACTTATGATATACCATTCTGTTTGCACAATTGATCATATGGTAGATCATATTAATCTTTTATACATATGAATGTTTATATGAACATAATTTCTGAAGGCGTTGATATGTGTTTTATGTTGTTGTTTTGTTGAAATCCTATTTTGGAATACAGTTCGATTAGCGATATTGTAGGATAATATATGAATTAATGTCATGATTTACATCTTTCATGTTCGTTAGGTTGGATGATCTTTTTTAGCGGTACATCAACCTCATTGCCGAAATCTAAAGATTTCGAACGCAATTGTATATCTTTAACCACAGATAATTTGTATTGCTCGCCATTCTAATATAAACTGTTACTGTTGGTAATTTTAATATAAATATATATTTTTCGTAATATTTTTTTATATAAGATTATATTGGTAATTTTTCTATAATGATGATTTTTATACTTTTATAGTGTTTTATTTTTGTTAAGTGGTTCATTATACGCTCTTGAGCTAGAACTACACTTTTTATCACCCCAAGTAAGGATGGACCTGGGAATAATCAAAGTAAGAGATGGTTTAACCCTCCAGAAAACGCCCAATCTCATACCTTGCTGCCGAGTATATTTTATTCTCAAACGCAGGAATAATTGGTATTTGAACTCGATTCACCGATTTCATTTTTGGCGATGACATGCACTACACCACTTGTACCACCGAAATGAGTTGACCAGTTTTAAAATTCTGTGACACCTTGAAATGCCGTGTCTATTATTTAAATTCAGAAATCTTGAAATATTCAAATTCCAGAAATAGAGGAATACTCTATAATGTGCAAGTCGAAGTACCAGCAAATTCTAAAGAAAATACAAAGCATGCCCAACTCCAGAGCTGTGACTCATTATGCATTCAAGGAAAACGTTTTTGCTAACACGAAGTAGGAGGATTACCATGAATTTGTTAATAAATTTATTGCTAGAAAAGTTTGTTCACTAACTTGTGCTAGACAATCTTACATATTTATATGTCTGCTATTCGTTCAACATTCGAATATTGTTACTACATATGTTCTGCTACTCCTGGTATATATTTAGAGATTCTTGATAAAATCCAAAGAATCTGCAATGTGATAGGGCCTCACTCGACATCTCGACTTCAGTTTCTTTTCCCACCGCCATAATGTTGCTTATATTTTCTAGATATAAGTTCTTGTGTATACTATTCTGATGAACTTTGTTCTGTGATACCTAGGTTTATGAATTTAATCACTGTAATACATTAGCAACAAGGTATCACCGTTTTAGAATTCAGTTGACAAGATATAAAGATTCTTTGCTAATAGTTTCTATTCTAGCAGTTCTAGAATGTTATCGTTTGTCTTCTTTATTGTTCCCGTCCTGTAATATTTTATTTTACTATTTTTAAAATTCAGTAAACACTTCTATCTTAGTGGCTTTATTGTCATTCTTTGGTCATAATTATTAAAAAAAGAACAATGTTTTAAAATAAACTATATAATCTCCAAAAGCACTAAATAATTTTACAACATAACTAAAGAGAAGTTCAAATAGATGAAACTTGACAACCTAAAATGTCAGTTCATCTAGGAGAAATAAACCCGTGTTTTTAAACCTCCGGTGCTTTGCTTTCATATCGAAACCTGGAATAGGCTATAGAAATCAATCCAGAGAGAAAACTCGAAGTGGAACCAGAAGGTGGTTGGCTGTCAACACTGAAAACCTTCTGTCAACTCTGGACAGCTTATCGCCTCCATACACCATCTCATAAATCAACACCTGGAGAGGTAACTCCAGTTTCATCAATAACGGACTGGATTTTGACCAATGAACAGGATCTCTCTTTGTTTAACGAGATTAAAGGATGCATACTAAATAGAGAAATGAAAAAACAGGCAATTGGTGAGATGAAAGAATGTCAGTTTGTGTTTCACAAATGAAAAATCTCCATAATTCATCTGATGAATTAATGAGAAGATTCGTGAGAAATAAGGCTCGCTGTCACTCAATGTCCAGTACAATCCAAACTGTGACATTACACCGACGAGTTAAATAAATGGATAACTTAATGTCTGAGTAGAGAAGTGTGTGAGTTTTGAATTGCCGGCAATCTTTTTTTACGTTCCGACGAATTTTAGTACGGCGAATGTCGTGGGCATTAAGAAGTTCCTATCTAACGGTGTTTTAATCACATTTTTACGCTTTAATTCAATTTTTAAGTTTTAGTGTTTGTGCTTCACTCTCCATTCAGTGAAACACTTTAGATAGAGTTCTGGGTAGAACGATAAATTACATCCAGCATCAAACATCTTATTTGTATTTG
Organism: Ascarosepion bandense; assembly: GCA_037127315.1. NCBI lineage: Eukaryota > Metazoa > Mollusca > Cephalopoda > Sepiida > Sepiidae > Ascarosepion > Ascarosepion bandense. The sequence continues at coordinate 1,474,412 of JBBBDQ010001328.1, forward strand.
GACGGTACGAAGAACGTGTATCTACCTCTTAATAGCTGACTCGGAGTGATAGCACATGGTAGCATCCCAATTCTACTCTAATGAAGAACCCCAAAACAAAACAAAAGCAAAAGCACCATGAAAGTATCAAAATACATGTGTATAGTAAAAATAGCTACAATACTTTTTATAGGAAAAATACAAACAATACTTACTTAATATAACATTAACATTGATAAACAATAAACTAAGCTTTCATTTAATTGATATATATGTGATATCCTATAGCTTCTTTAAGAATTCGAAGTGTATTTCTAAAATATAACATGGAACATACATATCAACGAGTTTACTTCACAGAAAAAAGTGTGTTTTGCAAGTTAATTAAAACAACTGCTTTAGTCTTCTTTATTTCACTTACGTTCAGAGTGACAGGGTGTTATCGATTTCTGATATTTTCCTCAGGTTATGTCGTTTTCAGTAGTGTGCAAATATATGAATCAATTTTTGGGTGTATAATTGTTGTAAAGTGGCTGACACCCTTGCAGCACTGTCAGTGATGGAATATGCCCTTGGACTGAAGTAGTCTATTTAAGGAAAGAATCGTAGCATTCGAAGTATAATATTCGAGTGTCATTCTAGTAATATTCCGACTTATTACTTCGGCGACTATTGCGATCTAACCCCCTCCTTTCTGTGTTGTAAGTCCTGTCTTGTCTGTCATTGTAACGATTGTACCGTTCTGTGTATATCCGTTTAGCACCGGATATTGTGCTGAATAATACCGCAGCACATTTTCTCTGTTTATCATATCCGCCTCGGCAATACAACAATGATCAAATTTGTTTGGCGTTGAAGAATACTGCGTCATTTTTTATGGCATCAGATTCTTATCACAGACACTATTGTCACGACTGAGAATTAGTTGTTCTCCGGCCATAGTCCAAGGAAGAGAACGAAAATTGTAACGATGAACGAAGATACTGGCAAAATAAATAGAGAGATCGTAAATATTGTCGGGTAATCAAGACGAAGAAACTAACTGGATTCATTAGACCAAAACGTATAGGAAAATACGATCGTAAGAGAAAAAAGACTTATATGTGATCAGTGAAATTGTGAAAGCTTCTTGGTGAACTTTATTCATTTTGTTTCAAATTATTTGCACAAGTGTTTAATAACTCAGATGGAGTTGATAAGCCATTAAACAAAAAAACAAGAAAACAAACATCAATCTCTTTAGATAAGTTAGTCTTGATTTTCAGCTCCTATACTTCCTGTAATATATATTATGTTAGAGTAACTTTTTTATGATTTATTACCACATTATGCGCCCCAGAAATTCTCAAAGTTTTCTATGCATTTCTAAAAGAACCAAAACACTCCCCGAATTCTAAATTATCTTCCTACTTTCAACTCATAATACCCCTTCTTCTAAGACATATGAAATCACATCGAAGGTAATTCCAGGTGGCTTTCTTAACAATTCTTGATTATTTTTATCCACACTCGTTGCAGAATTGCTTTATTCTAAGTATTCGTTCTATTCTAAATAGGTAGAAATGAGACCGCAATGGAAAGGCATCCCCAAAAAAAGACGGCTTGAAGGAAAATATGTAAGAAAGGGTAGCAAGGGCAATAGAGTAAGAACTATTCGAAAACGGATGATTCCACTATGCAAGAAATATAGACACAAAGAACCGGACCAAGAATATAATGGAAGTCGGAAATCCGAACTGGGACAAATGGAAAGCATCTACTGAAATCTTATTAGCTGTGAGATGCCATTGCTATGCCGTATCAACCCGTTCTGTGTTTTTTAAAGCCAAGACCGAGATGGAATTTTAAGATAATTCTATTTCGGCGAATGAATATTACAATAACAATTTTTGTGGGATAACAGTTATTTTTCGAGATGCACGTTCTACTATTTAACCCATAGCCGGATAGAAGTGACGGGTTCACACCTTTTTCAACGACATTTGCTTGTAGGAGATTATGAATAAAACGAGCTGAATTTGAAACCAACACTTGGATATAGAATTCGGTGCAGCTATTCATTATGCAACCTGCATATCTACTAAGATAATGAAAATTTCCTATTTCAAAAATAGATTGAAGGCAGTAAAAAAAAGATGGCACTAGTTTCAATAATCTATTTCGAGAACAAAGACCGATTCCAAGAAGTAGGAGAATGTTGAAATTGAATGTTACTGCGGTGCCCTTAATAATTGGCGTACTTGGAACCATGCCAAACAAATCTGACGAAAACATTACTAAATTAAGTAAATATAATGAACTGAGAGTCACCTACAAGTAACTTGCTGGTGTACTATTGCTTAATGTAGAGATTGAAAAGTTCATCGAATAGAAAATAATAGTAAAAATAAATATTATTATTAACAGAAGTAGTATGAATTGTTGCTCTGTCAAATCTAAATGACATGCTAGTAAATGTTATAAACAAGGAAATGCAATGTAAGATCAGCAATAGCGACAAACGGTGTGACCATAAACCATTTTATACTGGAAATAAATATCTCAAAATACTAAACCCTTCATTCAGACAAAAATAGCTATAGTGCAATCTTTTATATAAAAAAACGTGTCGCTAGGATTCAGCAAGAGATTAAAAGTGTGTGAATTATTCGAAACTTACCCGGTAGCTAAGAAAGATATAACAAATGAAGATTAGTATAGAAATAAGCACAAAGGAATGAAGATGTGTAAGAAATCCGATTCAGGTTTGATAATTTGTAATTAAATGTGATGTTGTAGTTTGCAATGATATTACTTAGAAGAAGAAGACGCACTCTCTCTTATTGCTAGGTGATAATGAAGTGATATCTGGAGTGCGCTTTCAAATCTATAAACAACAAAAACAACAACAAAAACAACAACAACAACAACAATAATAATAATAATAATAATAATGATACAATTAGTAAGGCAACATGAAGAAAGAAAGAAAAAATATTCAATAATAAAAGAAGGCAGTAAATACAAACAAGATTTACAGTTAGTAGATTCTGCAGAAAAACAAAACAGAAGCCAAGAACCAACTATTGCGGCAAAAAATATGAAAATGAAAGCCAAAGATAAAGCTCTTGAACAGATGAAACAGCGCTGGCAAGAGAAACCTCTGCATGGCCAATATCCAGAACGTGCCAATAAATCCAATGTTGGCACCCTTGCAGCACTGTCAGTGATGGAATATGCCCTTGCACTGAAGTAGTCTATTTAAGGAAAAAATCGTGTCATTCGAAGTATTCGTGCATCTGGATTAAAGTCTGAAACTGAAGGCTTTATTCTTGCAGCACAAGACCAACGTCTTTTCACTAGGAACTTTCAGGCAAATATTATGCATAATAATATGGATCCAAAATGCAGGTTTTGTGATAAACACCAAGAAACAATAGACCACCTAATCTCAGGCTTGCTCCAAATGAATATAAAAATCGCCACGATAGAGTTGGCCAATATTTACATTGGGCAATGTGCAAACATTATGGAAAATCTGTAAACAAACACTGGTATGAACATCACCCAGCACCGGTTACAGAAATAGAAGATGTAACCATTCTATGGGATTACACCATCTACACAGACAGAAAAATTGAAGCAAACAGGCCAGACATTATTGTTATAAACAAGAAGGAGAAAACTTGTTTATTATTTGATATGGCTTGTCCAGCGGATTGTAACATAGCAATCAAGGAATTTGAAAAACTGTCAAAATATAAAGACCTGGAAATTGAAATAGAAAAAATGTGCCAGTGGTAGTAGGTGCATTTGGAATGATAAAAAATGGAACAAAACAACACATTGAAAGAATCCTTGGAAGCCCCAGCTTAAGAGATATACAAAAAATTGTCTTATTAAGTAGAGCTCACACACTAAGGAAAACTTTATCTATGTAATGCTAGGGATGATGGGGAAGACAGAAAAACATGAAATGGAGCCATAACAACACGCCACTACCTGCCTTAGGTCTCCCCGCAGATTGGTTGGTAGTGAGACCAAAGCAGAAATCGAAATATGATGAAGAATGACATAATAATAATAATAATAATAATAATAATAATAATAATAATAATAATAATAAACAGACAAAACAAGATTTTTTGAAATCGATGCAAAGAAATTTTTACAGGGAAATAGGTAGAAAAAGAATTAAATTGACCCCATCACCCCCCAATGGAAGAAGTTACACAGTTCTGGGAAAAATATGGACTTGCCTTAAAGAACATGACAAAGAAGTAGATTGAATTGCACAAAAGATAGAACGAATTAAAAATAAACCAGAAGAGGCATGAGCTGGAATCACGGAAGAGGAAGTTAAATGTGCACTGAAAAAAGCACACAATTGGAAATTTCTAGGTATAGATAAAATTCCTAACTTTTGGCTATATTATTTATATACAGCACATAAAAACTAACCAAAGAACTTCAATAAGTGGTTAAAGATCCCACTAAAATTCCTGCATGGATGACCAAAGGAATTACATTTCTTCTACCCAAGAAGAGTGACACAAACAACCCGAAAAACTACAGACTAATTACATGCCTTCAGACAACATACAAAATATTACCATCTATTTTAACAAAATAGACTTGGAAAGAAATGATATATAACCATTTGAACAAGAAGGGTGCAAACGTGGCTGTTACGGATGTAATTACCAATTGCTTATTAACAGAATGATCCTGGAAAACTGCTATAATGCAAAGAAAAACCTGCCTGGATAGATTATCGCAAGGCCTGAATCTTGAAGACTTTACATATATACAAGATATCACACGACATCATCAATTTCATCAAACAGTGCATGTCTATATGGAAACAACCCTTTACCTCAATCATATAAATGAAACCTATCAGTCTGGTGAAATAAACATTAAAAGAGGTATATTTCAAGGTGATTCTTTGTTTCCCTTACTATTCTACATATCATGAATAGCCCTAACCAGCCAACTTAACAAGACAGAATATGGTTATAAAATAGCCCAAAAGAAAATAAGCCATCTATTTTACATAGATGACTTAAAGTTATATGCTAAGAATGATAACGAGCTGGAAGGTTTTTCTGCAAACTGGAAAAATACTTCAGCGAAGACATTGGAATGAAATTCAATAAGAATAAGTGTGCTAAAGTTAGTTTTACGTGGATCGCCACAACAAAGATCCTCAATTACTTTAGACACTGCTGTAACAAGAAAAGAATTAAAGCTAGAAAAAGCTTATAAATACCGAGGTGTAAATGAGAGTGAAAAAATTCACCATAAAAATGAAGGAAATAGTGCGTAAAGCGTACTATAGACGGCTTCGAATGATATTAAAAACTGAATTGAATTCTCAGAACAGAATAATGGCCATTAAGAGCCTTGCAATCCCAGTTGTCCAATATAGTTTCAACATCTTAAACTGGACACTAAACGACATCAAGCGAATGGATTCTAAAACAAGAAAGCTTCTTTCTATGCATAAGATGTATCATCCAAGGGCTGATGTAGATCGTCTATACATACCCCGTAAAGAAGCTTTTATTCAGCTTAGTTCTTATTCAGCTAGAATTGTCATACAAGTCAACAACTATTGGCTTACTAACGTGCATAGAAACAACAAAGGACTGGATGATACAATTAGTCAAGCAACATGAAGAAAGAAAGAAAAATATTCAATACTAAAAGAAGGCAGTAAATACAAACAAGCTTTACATTTAATAGATTCTGTAGAAAAGCAAAACAGAAGCCAAGAACCAACTATTGCGGCAAAAAATATGAAAATGAAAGCCAAATATAAAGCTCTTGAACAGATGAAACAACGCTGGCAAATCAAAACTCTCTATGGCCAATATCTAGAAAATACCAATAAATTCAATGCTGATAAAGTTAATAAGTGCATCTGGTTACATGCATCTGGATTAATGTCTGAGATTGAATGCTTTATTCTTGCAGCGCAAGACCAAAATCTTTTCACTAGGAACTTTCAGTCAAATAATAACATAATAATATGGATCAAAAATGCAGGTTCTGTTCTAAACACCAAGAAACAAAAGACTCTCTAATCTCAGGATGTTCTGTACTTGCACCAAATGAATATAAAGATTGTCACGATAGAGTGGGGAAATATTTACATTGGACAATGTGCAAACACTATGGAAAATCTGTAAACAAACACTGGTATGAACATCTCCCAGCACGGGATACAGAAATAGAAGATGCCACCATTTTATGGGATTGCATTATCTACACAGACAAAAACATTGAACCAAATAGGCCGGACATTATTGTTAAAAACCAGAAAGAAAAACTTGTTTTTTATTTGATATGGCTTGTCCAGCGGAATGTAACACAGCAACCAAGGTATTCGAAAACCTGTCAAAATATAAAGACCTGGATATTGAAATAGAAAAAATGTGGAAATTGAAAACAAGCATCTTGACAGTGATAGAAAGTGCACTTGATAAAAAAGGAACAAAACAACACATTGAAAGAATCCCTGAAAACCCCAGCTTAGATATACAAAAAATTGTCTTGTAAGTACAGCCTAAGGAGAACTTTGTCTATGTAACGCTAGGGTAGACTGAAAATACATTAAATGTAGCCATAATGACACACCACGACCTGCTTTAGGTCTTCCGCAGACTTGGTAGATAGTGCGACCATAGCAGAAATCGAAATATGATGAAAAATGACAACATAATAATAAATAGAAATGCCCGGGAAAATTTCACGGTTTTCGTATTTTAGCTTTCTCCTGAATTCTAATTTTTAAGGTAATGTTTGCACTATATAAAAATATTATTACATCGTTATATATTTCAGTATAACAACTTTAACAAAATGATAAAAAAACAATCATAAATATGCATGCTGGTCGTTATTTTAAGGGGATAAAATAAAAAGATTTAAATTAACAACGTTTTATATTTTACTGAAACAGACATTAAACATATGAGTGTGTTACCACCTCTTCTATTTTATCTTTTTTCCTTTCTCTCCTTCTTTCATTTTCTCACTGAAACCAAGGAGCGTCTCTAAAGTGTCTTTCGGCAAGACTTAACGTACGTTCTAACTAAAAACGAATGGATAGAAAATAATAATAATAATAATAATAATAATAATAATAATCCACACACTAAGCAGAAATTTGTCTATGTAACGCTAGGGAGGATGGGGAAGATAGAAAAAACATGAAATGGAGCCATAGCAATACGCCATGACCTGCCTTAGGACATACCGGAGACTTGGTTGGTAGTGCGACCATAGCAGTAATCGAAATATGATGAAAAATAGTAATAATAATAATAATAATAATAATAATGATAATAATAATAATAATAAATGATTGTACTCTGTGATTAGGACCAACGGTGACATATTCAGAAAAAAACTATTTGAACATTTTCGGTATAATAACTTTAATTAAAATTAAATCATTACATCAGGTTCCAAGTAAAGAACTTAGTAAATAGATCAAACAAATTCAAAATTAGGAAAACTGATAATTAAATAAAATGAAGATAATAAAATTGTCAAAATATAAAAACCTGGAAATTGAAATTGAAAAAAATATGTAAATCGAAAACAAGAGTTGTGCCAGTGATAGTAGGTGCACTTGGAATGATAAAAAAGGGAACAAAATAACACATTGAAAGAATCCCTGGAAACCCAACTTACAAGATATACAAAAAACTGTCTTATTAAGTACAGCTCACGTACTAAGGAAAACTTTGTCTATGTAACGCTAGGGATGATGGGGAAGATAGAAAAACATGAAATGGAGCCATAACAACACACCACCAGTTGCCTTAGGTCTTCCCGCAGACCTGGTTGGTAGTGCGACCATAGCAGAAATCGAAATATGATGAAAAATGACACAATAATAATAATAATAATAATAATAATAATAATAATAATAATAATAATAATATAAAACAAAAAATCCAACTGAAGGCTCAAAGAATAAGACGCTATGAAAAAGAGCAAGATTTTACAGAGAAAACAAGGTTTTTCAGACTGATACAAAGAGATTTTACAGGGAAATAGGTAAAAAAAGAATTGAAGTAACAGTACCCCCCAGAATGGAAGAAGTCACACAGTTCTGGGAAAAGATATGGGCTTGCCCTAAAGAACTTAGCAAGGAAGTACATTGGATTACGCAAGAGATAGAACGAATGAAAAATAAACCAGAACAGACATGGTCTGGAATTACAGAAGATGATGTTAAATATGCACTAAAAAAAGCACACAATTGGAAATTCGCAGGTATAGATAAAATTCCTAACTTTTGGCTATATTATTTAAATGCAGCACATAAAAAACTAGCCAAAGAACTTCAAGAAATGGTTGACGATCCCACTAAAATTCCTGCATGGATGACCAAAGGAATTACATTTCTTCTACCCAAGAATGGTGACACAAACAACCCGAAAAACTACAGACCAATTACATGTCTTCCGACAACATATAAACTATTAACATCTATTTTAACAAAACAGACATATTTATTCTTAGAAAGAAATGACATGATACCGCTTGAACAAAAAGGGTGCAAACGTGGCTGTTATGGTTGTAAAGACCAATTACTGATTAAAAAAATGATCCTGGAAAACTGCTACAGTACAAAGAAAAATCTTAGTACAGCCTGGATAGACTTATCGAAAGGCATTCGATAGTGTGCCACATGACTGGATTTTAAAGATTTTAAATATATACAAGATATCGCCCGTCATCATCAATTTCATCAAACAGTGCATGTCTATATGGAAAACAACCCTTTACCTCAATCATATAAATGGAACCTATAAGTCTGATGAAATAAACATCAAAAGAGGTATATTTCAAGGTGATTCTTTATCTCCCTTACTATTCTGCATATCATTAATAGCACTAACCAGTCAACTTAATAAGACAGAATGTGGTTATAAAATAGGACAAAAGAAAATAAGCCATCTATTTTACATGGATGACTTGAAGTTATATGCTAAGAATGATAATGAATTGGAAGGTCTTCTGCAGACTGTAAAATGCTTCAGCGAAGACATTGGAATGAATTTCCATTTGAATAAATGTGCTAAAGCTACAGATTTACGTGGATCAATACAAGAAACATCCTCATTTAGCCTAGACCCTGCTGTAACAATAAAAGAATTGAAACCAGAAGAAGCTTATAAATACCTAGGTGTAAATGAGAGCGAAAACATTCACCATAAAAAAATGAAAGAAATAGTGCGTAAAGAGTACTATAGAAGGCTACGAATGATATTAAAAACTGAATTAAATTCACAGAACAGAGTTATGGCCATTAATAGCCTTGCAATCCCAGTTGTCCAATATAGCTTTAACATCTTAAACTGGACTCTAAACGACGTCAGGCGAATGGATGCTAAAACAAGAAAGCTTCTTTCTAAGCATAAGATGCATTATCCAAAGGCTGATGTAGACCGTCTATATATACCCCGTAAAGAAGTTGGAAGAGGTCTTATTCAGCTGGAATTGTCATACAAGACAACAACAATTGGCTTACTAACATACATAGAAACAACAAAGGATTGGATGATACAATTAGTAAGGCAACATGAAGAAAGAAAGAAAAAAATATTCAATAATAAAAGAAGGCAGTAAATTCAAACAAGATTTACAGTTAGTAGATTCTGTAGAAAAGCAGAACGGAAGCCAAGAGCCGGCTATTGCGGCAAAGAATATGAAAATGAAAGCCAAAATAAATAAAGCTCTTGAACAGATGAAACAGCGCTGGCAAGAGAAACCTCTGCATGGCCAATATCCAGTACGTGCCAATAAATCCAATGTTGACAAAGTTAATACTCATCGATGGTTACGTGCATCTGGATTAAAGTCTGAAACTGAAGGCTTTATTCTTGCAGCACAAGACCAAACAAGACCATAACAACACGCCACTACCTGCCTTAGGTCTCCCCGCAGACTTGGTTGGTAGTGAGACCAAAGCAGAAATCGAAATATGATGAAAAATGACACAATAATAATAATAATAGTAAACATTATTCAGTAATGAAAAATGCTAACACATTCGAAAGCGAGTATCAAGTGGGTGAAAAAGCACAATGAAGCCATAATAAATCTACCACAGACGCCAAAAACCCCAGACAGAAAGTAAATGCAATGTAAAAAATGAACACTAACCATGGTTATATAGTACCCAGCGCAAATGACGCCATTTTATTACAATTTAAATACAATTTTCACTACCTGATTTCCTTACCTAAATAATATGCATGTAAAACATTTCAAATAAAGATTTATATTTAATATTTTTTTATATTTTCAAATTTGATATAGCCATGGTTAACTTTAACTGATTTTTAGTGTTCCAGGGTTAAGCATAAAACCTAACTAAACATGGCAAAATTATCGCAGACCTGAGAAGAAGTAATAAATTCATGGTTTCTATTTAGAACGTCATAATAAAAAGTAAGTTAACACCCTTCACTCATTATTTATAGGACGAAGAATCGTTTAGGAGATATTTTATAGAAAAATTGCGTGTTATCAGCAGCAAAATGATGTTATAATAACAAGAAACATATTACAGTATTTTATTACAGTACCAAATTTTATTGAATCCATTCTTAATGAATTTAATGTATGTTAATCTAAAGCAAATGGTATGTACATCAAAACGTTCGCAAATAAATATTTACGGTTTTCCAGGTAGGTTTGTAATCTATTCATTTCTTAAATCTTCGGAAGCACGCGTCGCCTCTTGTGAATTCGGGAAGCCAGGAGATAATACTGAAAATGAATGTAAATTTGGAAAACAACCAAACAACATTATCAAGAGGAAAGTTTTCTTAATGTTTTTTTTTTTGTATATTAATTTCTCAGATTGTAATCATACGTTGTTTCGTATCTTAGGGCGCTTTGTTTTTTCTACATTAATTAATCAACAAATTTTCCTTTGTCTTTTAAGTTCACTCTTCTTTCTCAAAACCCTTTCGTACTTTCTTCTTATCTATTTTAACTCTACATTTTTAAGCAACGATTTCTTTCATTGCTTTTCATTATGTCCTTCTTTCTTTATCACTTGTACATCTTTTCTCTTCTGACCCTCAACTTGATCTTAATGCTTCCACCTACAAGAGACTTCTTATCGCTTATCATGTCTCTTCCGCTCATTTTGCTGCCAGTCCGTAAATGTCCAGTGATATGCGGCTGGATCGTCTTCAATGTCGCCAGCTCTTATAACCTGTATCCATTTATCTTGCCACATATTTCCAACGTCCGTGCACAAGTGTTGCTGTTGCGTTCTGCAATTAATCGCTCTTATCTCAGTCCCTCTCTCCGTTTTAATGCACGCTCATCTTCTATTTCACTTGACACATTTCCACTCTGCCAGAAGATCTCGGCACACTTCTCCCTGATTAACCTTCAACTTGCGTGCCAGCTTCACCTTGATTTACGAGGATTTCCAGCATTCTTCAACAGCACATTCACCCGTTGTATTTGCTATGTGTTATCCGAACGATTGCCGTTCCGCCATTTTGTTTAACAGCTTGCCACACATTCTGGAAAGATCAACTTTTGAACCTACTGCAACAAAGCAGAATTGAAAAGGATAATTTACCAAAGTCAACTTCAATAGAAGTCGTCGAATATAGATTTTTCAAAGAATAGAATTTGAATGATAATTTCAAGTTTACTTAGCGGAGGGATATATGAAACAGATCAAGTGGATTTTGGTCCCTTAATGTTTCGGTGCATGGAGGAGTTGTAATAACGCAGCTCTTTAACGAAAAATAACATGAATAAAATTATGAAATCTCGTACATGTAGTTATGAAATAATTAGAACATTATGTTAATGGAAATTTGAGCTGAAAAAAGTAAAAGCGTCCATGACAGCCACAGCAACAATGAAAGAAATAGCAGACTTCAGTGAACGTATTGTAAGTTAATTATTATCGAAAAAGAATTGTCATGCCGCGTGCATTGCGTTCCCTTTTTCAGAAAGGCTCTGGAAAAATATTAATGATTTTTTCTATCTCCTCTCAAGCGTTAGGTTAAATCGCAAGATTTATGTGTTTTCTAATTTCCGTAGAGAACCGGATTGGGAGAAGGAAAACTCTTAATTCAACTCCGGTTGGGCGTGGGTCTTGAAACTATTATTCATAAAACCCATCAAGGATGGTGTAGCTGCGATCTTATTCTCCGCAATGGTTTGTAATTGTACGTGGAAAGAACCGAGAGGAGGATGACTTTTCATTGATATAATTAGAATTATAATATACACTTTATAAACTTAAATACAGAAATTATATCCCTATTCACGCACATAAACACACATACATGTGTAACATGGTTGTTACGATCTAAAAAGCAGTCGAACAGTGTGTTAGCAGAAACGATTAAAACATAAAGTACTTCAATCAACGCGCTCAATATCAAGATTTTGAATATTCCTAGCAACAAGATACATAAAATCGTTGTTTGAATCTAGTGACTTGATCCAAGGAGTTGTGAGTTCAATACCTGTCTACAACAGAGGTGAAGAAAATCCCTATAAAGTAGAGTTAGAGAATATAAAGTGACATGACTCATAAAACATGAACAATCTACTCCGGCGATTGAAGCAATTGGTTCAGTTCGAAATTTCAATCACTTGAAGAAGGTCGGAGCATACAACGGTTGAAACGTGTGAAAATTTCAACAAAGATAAGACAATGCAAACAGCTTAAATAGTAACAACAAATATACAAAATGGGTACACAAACCCTCAGCCCCTAAAAGAATTGTTAAGGGTAGGGTTAATGCTGTTGCTATAAAATTTGCAGTCCTTCGTATGTCGGTTTGTGGGAATTAGTTGATCCCTGCACACAACATTATTGAAACTACGAAAAAGAACAGATAAATTAAAGATTAATTATATTGGTATCTATACATTTTTAAACACCAATATTTAGCCATTATTAAATATAAACAGGCAACTATTATTTTAATATAAATTAAAACATACTTTGCTTAAATAGTTTAAGATTTTATGTAAGTCTTTCTTTTTATTCTTTAAAGTTGAATTAAATATGACGACTAAAACCAAACGTGATCAAATTTTTGTTTTGAAAACTGCTGGTAGGAAGATGTGTTTGCAGAAAGCAAAAACAAAAAAGAAACTGATAATGTGTGTAAAATACTTCAAGAGGAGGAAATAACCTAATCAAATTCAGTTCAATGCATTAGCCACTCACTTCGTACAAGTAGAGCCATTTAAACCCTCAATCCGAAGGTAAAGTTAACTTTACAAAGAATGAGGAAGATAGCAAAAGAGCGGGATATTTCGTATTGAAGATAAATTTTCAGGTAGAAGTCGAGATATTTAACCTTTAGTGGGAGATTAGATGAATCCTTCTTTTCTCAAGGGCAATTCACATTCCTAACCGATATCGATTACACCATTAGAAAAGCTACAACAATAAGGATGTCGTAGGCAGGTTTGATTGTCTACGGTTTGAAATAACATAATTATAAGAAACTAGCAGTATAGCCCGGCGTTGCACGGGTGTAATGAAAGCTTTAAAACTAATCCATGGTCCTGGAGCTCAGACCTTTTGGACGTTGGCACGAAAGATAAAAAGCAATAGTTGTTTCCAGTTAAAGCAAAACCGTAGACTGAAAGAAAAATGAATGGATGCAAGCAAATTTTGATTTCCTGATATCGATATCAAATAAGTTTTTTTACGTCGTAAACTGAATTTTGAAGGCTAAATAAATCTTCTGAGTAAATGGAATCATGGCTGAGACTAAGACCTAAGACCTACTATTATAACATTTTATAGCCAAACCCGAAGCAAAAACTAAAATAAAAGTCTGAGAAAATACAGACATACAAGCAGATAAACAGACACACACAAACACCTTGCCTTTAATATATATATATATATATTATCGATTTTCTGCACTATTGTAAGAACTACAATCTTGAAACTTCTGAATATCGTTTCTTAAGTCTTTGTCTATGAGTGTATCAAATTTGATTAAAATCGGACCAATCCTTCTATAACACGATTTTTTCGATTATCGATTTTCGATATTTATATTTACTTCGACACAAAAACTAGCTAAGAACACTCGCAGACGCTTATAATACAACTGTGTAAATTTTCAAGAAAATCAGTTCAGCAGTTTCAGAGTCTATAGGTAACGGACACACACACACACACACACACACACACACACACACACACACACACACGCATGCACACACACAAACAAAGTTTCATTTATAAATAAGTTTAGAAATTTCTTGCTATTTATCTCTGAATATCTATATAGATTTCCGTTTATAAATGTTATGAACGACGGCAAACTAAGTTTTTTGCGCATTATTATTTCGAGATTTTCACCTTTTATCCCAAATTATTACAATATGTCCGGTAAACCATATAACTTTCATTGTAGCTTATTTTCTATAGTGACAGACGTAATTATAAACTTGGGGCCTTATGCGGACTTAGGTGCCACTGACCGGAACATCCTTCTGGATTTGCGAATGACTAATCACTTCCACTTCAGGTCTTCAGGAACTTCAATATAACTGCGGGTCCAAAACATTCACATGCTCCTCACAGTTGGATAGAAATAATAGGCTTGACTAGAGGGGGATTTTGGGCATGGAGGCCAAGATTCTAGAGGCTTTCTTCTCTGGGTAGAAAGAGGACACGTGACCAGTCTCTCTAGACTTCTAATGGTTGGTTAGCTTTTTTATATCCAGGCAGTTGAGGACGGAGATTAGGGCTATTCCATCAAGATTTATCTGAAACTCAATCCCCTATTCTAGTCCTCATAGTTAGCATTGAGTACCTGATGTAATGTTTCAGATAAGCAGCCAAATGCTACCCCCAAAAAAGAAGTGGAGCCTCGTACACTGATATTTGGCCCATCACTTACCACCGTATTCCGTGTGGATTATGAAATCTTGGGTTATGAAGCCTAGACTTGAGGTATCCTCTCAGTTGGCAGGCGTGTTTAACAAGTACATCCTACATGAAGTAACCTTTACCTCTGCTTACTTTTTAGGGTTTAACCTCCGGGGACATCAAATATTTTATCTCAGTGCTTTTGTGAAGTGAATAATTTTAAACTAATGATTATCGACCAAAAAAAAACAAACATAGAAACAATTCTTTACTCAATCCTCTGTATTTTCCGGAGGTATACAAAGAACCTATCTTCTCTCATAAGACGTTTGAACCTCTTGTCTCTCTCCAGAATCTCCGTTATGCTCATCGTGGGGATAACCAGCAATGGAAGAAATACATGGTTGCTGCATTATCGCTGCAGCTGTTGTTGTTGTTGTTGTTGTTAGTAATATTTCCATTCTAGGTTGTCTTCTTTTTTATTTCGCGATTTTGAGCATTTGATTGTGCGTGTGCTTTTTTTGTTGTTTTTTTTTCTAGTGATTATCCTGACAGAAAAAAAAAACAAATAGAAATAAGCAAAAATTAAGACAAGAATTCAAGGAAAATTGCTGGAGAGAAATTTTTAATGTCCAAATAGTAACAAAGAAAATTTAAAATGGTAGAAAAAACTAGGTTTACCGGCAAAAGATCATACAACGTCCGAAACCTCGTACAAATGATTACAAAGATGAGGATAATGGTCCGAATAATGCAAATAGTAGATACAGTCAATGTATAATAAACGTAACCAAATAACTAAAAAGTATTTAACAGTCTTACGTAGTCTATACATCATGCTTTCTCAGAGAGTCAAAATATATCAAGAAAATAACTGTCTTTTATATGTCTACTATGACGATTCTCAGTGTCAGTATTATACCATGTCACAGTCCAGAGAGGAGTTTACATCTCCGAAACAATTACTTAAAACAGAAAAATAAAAACAAAGTTAAGAGCGATTGGGTCACGACAGGTCTAACGAAAATTAAATATTAAAACACAAAAAAAATAATTCAAACAACAAAAATTTAAAATCTTCAGCATTTTTTCTAGGTCTTTTTCTATGTGCCGTGCCTCGTCATGGTTCTCCACAATCCAAGCATTCATTATCCACTAAAAATTTCAACTGTCTTTTTTAGGTTAATTTGAAGTTTTCGTTTTGTTTCGATATTCTCTAATGTTCACATGATCGGCCTAGGGTATCGTCAATAACATTCAGTAGAACAACATTCTTCTTGCTCCAAACCCTCTTTTTAACTTTGAGGTGATTGTCAAGCATTCAATTGTATATAGGAGGATTGATATCATGCAAGAGACCAGGAATCTATTCTTTGTTTATAACGAATTTTGTATCTAAATACACTGCTTAGCGTTAGCAATTCTATTCCTAAATTACTTTTTGTCAAATTAATATTCAAGACGTTAACTAATGAGGTAACTATATGTACCTGCATGTAGATGTGTGCTTGTTGGTATGTGTGGGGTTACGAAAACTTTTTCTACTTAGTTATATATCCTTCCTATATATATGGACTTTCCCGTCAATTCAGGACCCTGGAAAAATGGTAGATTGAAAAAAGTAGCACGCAGCACTATTTCTGCATAGTACCTTAGCAATGAATTGAACATTCTTGGCTACAGGCGTTTCCTTACATTGTGTACATAGCACACTAAAATCTCTCTTCCTCTGACATGAGGGAGAATCGCCACATATCGAAAAGGACATGTTTCATTCTGAAAGGCATACTGACGGGATGTGATACTGCGAAACAGGACTGTATACGGATGACTATATATATATATATATATATATATATATATATATATATATATATATATATGTATCTGTGTGTGTCTGTGTCTGTGTGCTAGCGTGTATATGCGTGTGTGTGTGATATAATATATCGCGCATGATTGCTGGTGTAAATATATATATATGATAGGAATTTTATATTATTTTTATCATATTATATATATATATATATATATATATATATGCGATAATATGACATATATATATGATAGTAATTTTGTATTATGTATATATATGTTATTATATACCCCCCCCCCACACACACACATATATATATATATATATATATATATATATATATTGTGTCCTTTGGCAACAATCTCTCTTTTTATAAAGATTTCATTAAAAATGAAGGAAAGGTATTATTATTAATTTTTTTATATTTTTTCTTGTGTTCGTATAATTCTTTTTCTTGTACTTTCTTCTTCTTTCTGCTATACATTTATATCATACGTTTTCTTCGTAACGTAACCAACGGCAAGCTCAAAGATGTGGTCAAAAGCAACAAGATTAATACTTTTTTACGAAAACTGAAATGCACAATAACTAAAGGCTTGAAAAATCTTCACTTCGCAGTATCATCCAATATTCTGCAAATAGAACATTTAAATCACGAAAAATAAATTAACCATCTATGATAAAATATTCAAAACTGCCAACCTCATTATTAATAGTTCACCTGCAAAATCTAAACCGCAGAGAACCAGTGTCGTTTTCGTATTTATATGTTCTTTAAAGAAAACAATTACATTGGCTATACCATCACAAAATTGACGAGAGGATTGACATTGCACTTTTCCCACAACAATTTCATCCGATCCCATTTAAACACACATTGAGATCTTCCAGGACTTATCCATGACATATTTGTGGATAATACATAGATAATAGCATCATCGACATTGAAAAGAAAATCAAAAAAGGAGGCATAACTAATAAAAAGAGAAATCCTACACTTAACATTAATGAGCTTACCGTTTTCGGAAGTTAACATACACATGTTATTTAGAACTAAAAGTCATTTAATTCTTGATTATGACTAAACGTATAGCCGAAAGCGTTCGAAAGTACAAATCTTTTGATAAATTCGTATTTATTCGTATACAGTTTGAGTAACGAAAAGAAAATAATTATACAAACACATGAAAAATTATATAATAAACTTAATGCTAATAGCATGTCGGTCATTTTCATTAAATATATATATATATATATATATATATATATATATATATATATATATATATATATGTGTGTATGTGTGTGTGTGCGTGTGTGTGTGTGTGTGTATGGATAATAAAAATAAAAAAGCGTATATATTTAAAAATTACGGAAAATACCGAAAATTAACGAAATGTTTTTAACAACAGACATATTCAATTTATTTGTTTGAACATTATTTTTAATAGATATTACTGTTTGAGTAGAAGTTCTGTTTTTCATCAAACAGAATATTTATTCCTATCGGCCTGATTATATACGATAAGTTTTTTTACACAATGTGTTTTATTTGACACGATCTGACCCTCCGAAACTCCGAAGCCATTAATTTACCTGTTGCGTCTCGACCAAGAAAGATTACACAGTCAAATCGAAGTCAAATCAAGCCTTATATAACACAATTTTCAATTTTACGTACATAACCACATCTGCTCTGAAATGCATTGTAATATCATCAAATGTAAACATATAATGTTAATGAAAATCTCGAACATTAAGAAAATGGTTTTAACAAACAACTAAATTAATTTATATATACGAGTTTTATTAACTGATATCATTGAATACTTTTTATACTTCCTGGAATATTAACATAGATGCACATAACCCTCCCTTCATATCTCTCTCTTTTTCTTTTTTTTATATACACACTACCGTCGATAATTATTAGGTCACCCCAGTGTTTTTAAAGAAAGATGTATTTCATACTATTTTTAGTATTTATTGGCCAAATGGATAATTCTAAATGAAAATAACTTAGATCTTTTTGTACATCACAAAAATATACGCATCAAATAAACTGTTCTGGTGTGCAGTTTTTGTGATCCCTTCTCTATGCTCGTCTCTTTTAAATGGCTGGCCGACGAAAAAGCTTCCTGGCTGCCGTGTACAATTTTACAAAGTAATAATAATGGAAGAATCATTCTGTTTTTATTTAGAATTATCCACTTGGCAATAAATACTAAAAATTGTATGAAAAACATATATATATATTTTTAACTGGCCGGTAGTGTAAATGTACATGCGTGTGTGTGCATTTCTATGTGTGCGCGTGTGTATGTTTGTGTGTTTAAGGCATAAAATATTTAGAAAAAACAACCTTCTTGCTAAAGCATTTTCTACCAGAATGTTATCTTACTTTAATGCCTGAATTTGGAAAAATGAGCGCTAGCATTAAGGTTGTTTTTTATATTTTATGTCTGAAATGAATTCCTCTCCTTTCTCTGAAAATTGTATTGAGTGCTTATTACTTGACCATTTTTGGCAAATAGTGTTCTTACTCTAAAGACCTTTTTAATGATCTCTCTCTTTCCCTCTCTTACTATATATATATATATATATAAAGAGAGAGAGAGGGGGGAGTTGATGAATGTGCGAGTGATAGGTGCATACCTGTTATCAACTCTATCGTAAAATTGTACGTTTCCATAACGATGGTAGCTCTTTGTTCTCGTAATCAGCATTCGCCCCCGGCGCCAATTGTTGTGTCCACGTCTAATCACTCCTTATCATTTTCTCCAGAATCTTCCCATCATTTTCCTTATAAAGTTGCATGCGCTGAAAATTTGTGACCTAATGTGATGACACTTTTTGATAGCACGCCTTGTTGGTGACAAATTCGTGTACTTTGGTAGATACGATATCTTAGCGATATTAT
Organism: Ascarosepion bandense; assembly: GCA_037127315.1. Classification (NCBI taxonomy): domain Eukaryota; kingdom Metazoa; phylum Mollusca; class Cephalopoda; order Sepiida; family Sepiidae; genus Ascarosepion; species Ascarosepion bandense. The sequence continues at coordinate 1,494,017 of JBBBDQ010001328.1, forward strand.
GAATTTTTAGTCTGTCTGTAATCATTAATAATGCGAATCCTACAATTTCTTTCGTTACTCTTCGACGCACTATAAAATATCGTAAATGTTGTCGTAATCTCATGGCTAGTGAATTGCTCATCGTCCTATTAAACAAGAAATGTTTTTTTAAGATATAAATTAAAAAAAATGAAAAATTGATTTGCGAAATAAACATGGCCGCCACCGTTAGCAGTGAGCGCCAAGGAGTACCTATGAGCAGTGATCCAATGTTACCGGCCCGAAGTTGTGTCTGCTGCTGAAATTCATCAAAAGCTTTCAGCACAAGACGGTGACAGTGACGGTGACAATGCACTAACGTGTAGGAGTGTGTATGAATACATCAATATATTTAAATGCTGGGGAACAAGCGTAACGCTCGAAGAAGAAGAAGAAGGACTCCCATCAACCTGTGGAACTGAGAAGAAAATTCTGCAAAATTGTGAGACGGTAATGTTGAACAGGGTAGTCATGTTCGTTGAGGTAGCATGTTCTGTTCAGATTCGAATAACAGTTCCTTGTTACTTATTGGTGAACACTGAGAGCGAAGACGCCATACTTAGACTGTAAGAGCATCAGAAACACTGGCGAGATTATGCTGAAACCTCGATCACAAAACCATAACAATAAAAACTATAAGTACGCATCAGTATAAATCAGTGTTATAAACTTGAACATATGTAATGGTAAAAATTAAGATAATACTTGGGGTGCACTCAGGCACACACACATACACACATACACACGTATACATACACACACAAATATATATATATATATATATATATATATATATAAAGTAGCAGCTTGATTGTAAAATCTGAAAAGAGTTATTATTATTCATTACTAAACATTAAAACTGATTAAGCCAGAAGGCTCGATGCAATTAAAATTATTTATTTACATGGCCAATATATATTTTACATATAAAATTATTCAAATTTTCAAATCGTATGGTCATTTCTTCATTGTACCTTTCACTCTAGATATAGTTTTTTCATTGTGGTTGTATATTCTATAATTTTTTCTGACGTAATTGAAAACTAACATATTTGTTATAATAATAATGCTGATATGAAGTTAACTTAATTAATTTATTTTATCTCCAGGAAATTTTAAATATTCTGAACTATTTTAGTTAGTGAATTTTCGCTATTTTTCAGCAATTTAACTAGATATCTGCGCCTCCTCGCATTACCCACTCTTCTGATCTCAAGTGGAATGACTTCATTGAGTTAATAGCTATATCTACTGCTAGGACTTTGGGTCACTGTGACGGGCAAGGATGTTTTTCCCACCTGAAAAAATCCTGCATATATACAAATCAAACATTGGTCCGTGCATGGTGTACTGCTGCCATATATGATCTGGTGCCCCCGCTGTTCATCTCCGTGTTCTTGACAGGCTCCATACGAGAATCAGTAATGTCATAGGTACTGATTTGGCGGCTAGACTACAGCTACTTTCCCACCGACGAGATGTGGCTTCCCTTTGTGTGTTCTATAAATACTTCCATGGCTTCTGCTCCGACGAACTTAAGTCACTGGTGCCTCCGCAACAAGTGTTTACTCGGGCAAACAGACTAGCATCTGGATCTCACCTATTCACAGTTAGATCAATCAAATGCAGACGACAATTCTACTCCATCAGCTTCTTTTCTCGCACTTCCCGCCTGTGGAACTCGCTTCCTTATTCTTCCTTTCCTGACGGCTACAACCTCCAGGAATTTAAATACAAGGTCAATACTCATCTCTTAACTACTTGATCCCAGTTTTTTCCACACTGCCCTGTATATCCTTTCCTTTCTCTTCAACTTTGCAACTGTATTCCCATCCTTCACTTGCTCCTTTCTAACTGGTTCCTTCTTCTCTTCAATTTCTTCTAATCTTTTTTCTTGTGTAGCCACCTGCAGATCAGTTACATTACTAATTTGCTCGGGGTGATATGATTAATATATATATATATATATATATATATATATATATATATATATGCATTAGTCATCCACATACAAGCCTGTTTCGCAGTATCACAGCTCATCAGTGTGGCTAGACACATCCACTCATATATATATATATATATATATATATATATTTAGTATATCGAGGCAGCAAGTAATTTTCTAGACATATGCTATTAAATATAAGAGACAATGAATGTCTATTATGTTTAATCATGAGCCGTTCTAAACGTCGTATTTTTGCTTTAATTTCAGTTGAAAATAAAGACAAAAATTCTCCAACATTTGGATAATTATCTATTGGTTTTCTTCTAAGCTTTCGGCTCACATGAGCCATCTTCAGAGAGGTAGTTTAAACTGAAATATTATAAAATCCACCATCACCGACGATTTTATTTTGTGTTGACATAAAACTCCGCTTGGCAACGGCAATAGTTACCAAAAATAATAAACGCAGTTCTTAAGTTTGCGATGCGGTTTTATGACGTCACACAGCGGGATAGCGCGAAATGACAACAAAACCATCTAGTCAAATACAATGTAATATGTTATTTCCTGTTTTAAAGTTGATTTTATTGAGTGTTGGTTGCTTTGATTTGATGTACATGGCCTCCAATATCTGCAGGTTCCTCTTACTGTGTGTATGAGTAAGGATCACCGTATTGTTGACCAAAATCTGTCTGATATTACCTACATGTTTATGTTTATCAGAGAAATGTTGTTTAATAGTACTCTGATCAGAAAGATGACATGTAAGTCTACGGGAGAGCGTGGTTGTGGTAAAACCAATATATGTACTAGGTTTTTGATTAGTATCAGAGATGCAATCTCTGAATGGGCATGTAAATTGGTACACTACATTGGTTTTTTGTAAAGAATTTAGTTTAGTGCCTGTTGGGTTATTATAGACTATGAGGTCAATTGTTTTAAACTTTTTACAATATATAATGAGTTTAATTTGATTATTACTTTCGACTGGTTTAACATTTCTACGTATTATGTTTTTGAGAGTTTTTTCATCTTGTTTATAATTATTATGTATTTGGTTGCAATAGTATAAGTTAATAGTGTTATGTTTATTTTGATGTAAACCATTATTATTAATAATATTATCATTATTGCTAGAGCTATTGTTAAGTTTGTTGAGATACATTTTAATTTGTTGATCAATAACGGAGTTAGGAAATCCATTATTGACTAGTGTTTGCTTAATGTTGTGCAATTCTTTATAATATATACATTTCGAAGAAGATATCATTTGTGTGCGTTGAAGTAAGTTTTTTATAACAGCTAACTTATATCGTTGGGGCATTCACTATTATAATTAAGAAGACACGAATTTATGCTAGTTGGTTTCCTATATAGAGAAGTAGTAAATTTATGTGTGCTAGAATCAATGAATACATCAAGAGAAAAAGAGAAAATAAAAGAGAAAAAAATCCCGAAGAAATTTATAACACAGCGTTCGTTTTTATGAAATCCACGATGTCAGAGCCACAACTAGTTTGTATACATTTACATTTAATAATTAATTAATAAATTAGCGTAAGAGAATAGAATTCATAATTAGGCATAGATTTACACACACATACGTATGTATTAACAGACAAGTACTAACTTTGAGTATACTTACGTAAAGCTGCGGTATTTAAAAATAATAAATACGGCAATGTTAAGCTAAATTTATTTTGTTTAACAAAAGCCGAAACAAAAATAAAGGAAATAGGGAACAGAAATCGTGGGAGACAACAAAAAAAAAAGGAAAAAAATTACAAAAATAAGACTTTGAAGGGATGTCAACGCGCACATACCTGGACATTAAAAAGTATATATGACATTATACTGATGTCAAATGTTTATAGGCATGCACAACAGCTATTTTAAAGCAAGATGTGATGAAAGACGTAGATATATTTTCGCAATTCTAAGGTATCACTATTCTGACGGTGACAATATAATAAATATATGTCACCAATGTTTAATTTTGCGATGGCTTCATCTCGGTAAAATGTATCTCCACAGTTTTCTGCAAAACATCTAATCACGTGGTGCTTATTTCGAATACAATTCCTACACCTACAATAATTTTAGATTTTCCAGCCAGTAACTGAGACTTTGGATTGGCAAGGCGTTGAAATATTGATCGTTCTTGAAACTAGATATCTACAATTAATATTATAGGATGGACAGACTCGGAAATGTTGGAATTCTTGCCTGGATCAGTAAAAGTCCAATGTATACAAGAAAGATTTGTTAGTGTTTCACTTCATATTCATATTATCATATCTTACATTTTATGTTTTTTCTTTAGAAACCTAATTTCTAAAACTTACAATAAAATTATGTCTTGTATTTGTTTATGAATTTGATTTAAAAAATTAAGATACTATTATAATTGTTTTTTGTTTATGAACTTTGTATTTCAAAATTAGCGTTCAATTATATTTCATGCTTTCCTTTCTAAAGTTTATTTTCCACAACTAGAAGCTCAGTTATATTTGATGTACTTATGAACTTTACTTTTCAAAATTACAGTACAAATACATTTTTGTTTGTGTTTATTACGTATTGTTAAGTATAATTGTTAAATCGTATTTCATGCTTTAGTTCATGATCATTGTTTTCAAAAATAAATTTAATTAATTTTCTTTGCTTTTGATTACCAAACTGAGTGTTTTTCAAAATTAAAGTTCTATTGTTTTTCATCTTTTTATTCATAAACACTATTTTTCAAAATTACTGTACAATTACATTACATGTTTTTGCTTAAGGACATTATTTTTCACACTTGGATTACAATTACGCTATATGTTTTTGCTTATGAACATAACTTTTCAAAGTTAGAGTACAGTTACTTTATATGGTTTTATTGATGAACATTATTTTTCAAAATTAGAGTGCAATCACGTCATAGGTTTTTGTTATGACAGTTATTATTTAAAATGTAAGTGCAAATATATTGTAGAGGGTGACTCATAGTGTAAAGCGTTTAAACCTTACTGTCGATAATTCTGAAAATTATAAAAATTCAAGTGCTCACCTACTGCATTTTCACGTAGATACTTAACATCGATGTATATATCATTTGGTGCAGTTTTCATGAATAGAACGATTCAATGATGTATCTCTGCTTTCTACTCACTTTCATATCAGACTACAATTTTCCAGTGTGGTTGAGATATGTCGTCTATCAGTACAAAATACACAATATCGGATGTTAGTTTCTACATGTTCTGTCATTTCATTTATGATGAGCAAAATGCAAAAATATGGTGATATTAGGATAGAAAAAAGGTTCAGTAAATTTGACACTCGATAGACATACTGTAGGTAAGAGAGAGTTAAAAAGAAATAACCTACCTAATTTACTTGTGTAAACAGTTGGCAGAACAGGTACTGGGCAAGACTGCAAGAAGACAAAAGTTGCCTTGAGCCACAAAAAGTGGAAGTTAGAGAAAGCCACTTTCGCCCACTTTCTGAAGACGAAGACGATTTTAGGCTTTCATTGGAAAATTAGAAGCACTTTTTATTTATTTTGGCTTAGTAAACGATAAGTTATATGACTGTAAAATATGCGGTTATCGCAGGGACATGACAAGGACCATGTCTAACAGACAAAAATCGGTTTGATGCAATAATATTGATTTTTTTTCTTTTTTGCAATGATATACAATTTAATTTAGAATGCCATTATATCTGTGGTGATTTTATTAATTTTTGTACCTCTGTGACCCTGTAGAACCTTAATAGAAGCTTTGTAAATATTAAATGCTAATGATTATTTTAAGAGAGTCTGACAGTTCGGTGAGTCCCGTGCTAATGTTTACTACTGTATTTGATATACCGAGTGAAAAAAAATTAAAATTAAAAAAAATGGGAGAAAGAAAATGAAACAGCTTCAGTTTAATTATAAATAAAAGAAAATTGATGAGTTTTAACACATTCCTTAGTAAACGAAATTTTAATGTATTTTTGTTTTTTTATTTTATTTGCATCTCATCTAATATTCTAAGCTTCAGAAATCAGTCAATATCTTTACACTTCATCCTGTAGAACTATGTCTTTCTCTTCAGATTTTGTTTTAATTATTTCACTCGATACAAGCTAATAATTCCACTTAGACCCAAGGGAGGTTATTTTTCTATCTACCGTGTTCCTATCAAGAGATGGGCGACCATGGCCTTCCACATCTTCCTATTTTAATGGCTCTTAGCACGCTTTCTGCTGTTACTCCACATAAACCCTGCTCTGCCATCGATTTTCCCATTAAGTATAGTACGCGTTGCATTCCCTTGTCATTCTTTCCCTCTAACTGACATGTGAGTATCAAATTCTCCAAGCCCCCTTTCCACATTATATGTTCCAGGAACTTTAGCTGCCTTTTTCTGATGTTAAGTATTAGTTACATATTCGTTTGTATCCTCTCTGTCGTTGTTCACGTGTTCAGTCCATGGTATCCTCAGAATCCATCTGCAGAATCACATTTCGACTGCTTCAGATCTTTTGTTCATCTCTGATGAAATTGTCCAGCATTCAGTGTCATATTGAAGTACACACATCACATAGCAATCCAGAGCCTTTTCTTTCTTTCCAGCGAAATTTTCCTGTCTCTTAATACTCAACTCAGCTACTTGAATGCATCCTTCGCCACGGCAATTCGCAATCGGATCTCACTATCGCATTTCCTGTCCTCTGTTAGAACACTTCTTAGGTATTTATATTTCTGTTCCTACTTTATTTTAATATCCTCCGCCTGTTGTTAGCAGTTTGGGTTCGGCTTTTTTAATTTTTTAATGTTTTCTTGTAAGTTATTCAGTGTAAATATAAAAAAAAGTGTAATAAAAGCACAGTTTTCAGGAAGATAGCAGTCGAGGTTACATTTAAATTTTGGAAGGTTATAAAGAAGCAAGAAATCGAGTGGAAGTTTCATAACGAATTCTAAGGAGATTTGATCGCCTAAAATCATACCTTCTTACTTTTATGGTAAATAATTTTTAACCTATGCTAGGTACATATGTTGGTAGTCTAACACCTCATAGCAAAGATTAGACAATTAGGCATCTCAGCTTTTGACATATGAGAGATCCTGATGTGGGAAAAGTGAGCTTTTAATGCGGTTCATATGACATTTTGCTCTTAAGAAGACTGTAAACACCACCAAGCTTTTCTGTGAATCTAATATTATGATAATTATGTTTATATTACCCGCTGAAAACTTCTTTAGCAGCTAATCTTATTACTTTATTAGTTCCCATGGCTTTAAGATTTCAAGCATTCGTCTAGTGCGTTTATTTTCTCTCTTGTTTCCCATGGTTTCTTATATTCTGTCTTTCGACTTACATAAATAATGTACAGTGTTGCGATATATGCACAAGCCTTGTATGATACAAAGAAAAAGTGAGAGAGAAACAGAGACATAATAATAATTTAGCCGAAATTCCTGACCGACATATCGTGTGCTCATGATCTGATAGACGAGGAAAACTGTCACAGAGAGTAAGGACATCGGTCAGTTATACTTTGATGTTATTCTAACTTACACGCAAAAGAGAAGGGAAAAACAAAAGAAGAGTAATATCACGATTATAGTTTTACTGAGAGTCTAACTTAAATAACATTTTATTGAATCGAACAGTATATATGTAGCACCATTGCAAGTTTAGCACTATTTACAAAGAAAAACTCTATATAAATTGTTTTGACCAAGTGAAAGATTTAATAAAAAATAAAACATATGTTACAGAAATATGATATATGTAACAGTAAATACAACAGGTGTCTTACATGACTAGTACGTGTGTCGGTTGTCCTGGGTTCAAGGAATTTGTCTTCATATATATCTTTACATTTTACAAAAAATGTGGCACAAGGACAAAAATGTGGCTAGGAGAAGACTGGTATTCATCTGTCGTACATTAACTTAGCTAGCCTCACACGCTGACCTAAGCAAAATGTACAATATCCCTTGCACCAAAACATTACATTTTTACTTGCCATACTTACTACAGACACTATAATGTCTCAAAGACTCTGTGAAAATCTAACTAATTCCAAATGTACAATTTTCTCTGGGGAGTGGGGAATCCCAAATTTAAAATGGAAAACTCACAGGAATATTTATACAGTGAATAATACCATTTTAAAAACTAAACAAAATTGTTGTTAGTTATAACCTCTTATCTGCACTCCTTAATTGTGACAGAAAAAATAGTTAACTTGGCAGAATTTTAGCGGGGTGTGTAAAAATCAAGCAGTTATTCATTCAATCACGCACTCATCTAAATACAACGACAAATACGAAATTGACACACTCGTAAATTAAAATTGTCCTGCATCTACCAGGGAACGAACATATCTAGGCACGTGGAATGGGTTGGAGAATTCAACTTAAGAAAATGAGGATAAAAAAAAAAAAATTAATAGTGTGGCTAATGACCATACAAACCCTAGTTAAGTTTAAACATGGCGAAATCAAAAAGAAAACCAATCCTGAACTATCCTACTTTCGGGTGGAGTTGACTATATTTACTTCAGAGTCTTAATATCCTAATGCCTAACAGGCATCAAAATTCCACTTCAACTCGGCTACTTTCTGTCGATAGATTCGCTCAATATTTGACAAATTCTGATAGAGGGAGCTGTTGCCGTTTAGTCCTGATACTGGCTTTTAGCTGATGTTTAAAGAACAAAATAAGTTAGGATGAGGAAAACTTCTTATCTCCATAGAATTTATTCTGTCGCGTCGTCTATATACGTCTCTCAAAACACCTAGTAATCATACGAAATTATAATGCTCAAACCTAGTCAACCACGGTACCAAGAAAAAGAACACGAGCCAGACTAATGTCATCAATATAGCATACGCGAGTGGAAGCACAGAGTCGGTAAAAGAGAATCGGGTGGATGTGTGAAACACATACTACGGCCCTCCCCTATTAGGAAAGATACCGCTGAGACCACTAATGAACTGCAGTTTGGAATTTCTCTCGTACCTTCCACTAATTCATTTCTAACTGGAGATCAGGACCGAACCATACGCCAAGCATTTTGACCGGTACATCCTTCTAGAGGAAAGGTTTGGCAAGAGAAACTCTCTTCCATGCGTCCATCCACAAGCCAACAGTCTGATCGCCTTCGATCCTTGCCCCTGTCTCCGCCTTGTACCTCTGACTTCTTTGCTGACTTCGTCAATCTCTATTCGGTTCTACACATGAGCAGAAACATCGCCAGCAAAGACAGAATAAATGACCAAGGTGGTAGCACTAGATAAGGAGATAGATTAAACCGAATTCGCCTTCGCTTGCAAAGGAAGGGTTTCAGAGCAACAACATAAAGGAAAAGCAAAGGCGAACAAACTTGACGAATAGAGAGCGAGTCAATAGAAAACGTTTCTGTCGTATTCCATTTTTTTCAACCAGCGAACCGGGGAACGCGTACAGAAGTCAGATCCAAATGCGAAAGTTCGGCCCAAAACCATCTGCAGAAAGGACAGAATCCAGAAAACGATAGTCAACTCTGTCAAATGCCTTGAACTGATCTAAACTGATCAGCGTGTCTTTATTGTCGTCATTCTGGCTGATCAAGCGTACCAAATGAAGGTTGTCATGTATAGTCCTACCTTTCAAAGCACAAGAGTATTCGTGACCGATTAGACTAGGATGGACAATCTGCAAACGGCTCTTTAGAACCTTGTTCAAAAATTTCAACTCTCTATTAAACATCGTCAAAGGCCTGAATTTATCACCACCATCCCCACCGTTCATGGTTTTGCGCAGCAAATTGATTACGCCACCAGGGATACGTTAGAGTATAGAGTTCTGTTGAAAATCAGTACAGTTCGTAAGGAAAACCATCTAATCCCAGAGCTTTCTCCCGGTCAACCAGCTTCAGCGAATCCCTGATCTCAGACATCATTATGGAACAGTCGCACACTGTGGCTTTAACCGCCTTGAGGTGTTGAATTTCGACTAAATAGTGCTCAGATCGGGATACCTAATGAACAGTTCCTGAAAATAGACACGAAATGTCTCGTCTAGGCCCGCTTTTGTAGTCATGGTTAGCTTCGCCGGCAATGTGACGCAAGAGATAATCCTTTTCGCAGCATTTTTCAGTTCCTCTGAAAACAATTCAGTGGCTATATTTGTTGCCTCAGGAGATGTTCTCTACGAGAGCTTGCTCTTTTTTGAGAAGCAATGAAGAAAGCTCTGCAGTAACTATGGCTACGTCCCCACTAACTCTGCATTTGATTGCCCGATCAAATTTTGATTTAACTCCCGTTTATGTTGCTAACCTAGATAGATTGAGTCGATGGCTAAATTTATCAGCAAATGACCTAATCTTCGATTTTAAAGAATCCTAATACTTATTCGGACGAGTCTATATTACGTGTAAACTATAGAATGAAAACGTGGACAGCTTAAGAGCCCTAAATCGACTCTGAATCTAAAACTCGGTCGATGTAGCTAGCACGCACCATCAAAGCCGAGCTTCCCATATTAGTCAAAGTTCACACTATATCTCGGGAGTGCTCATTTTGGTACTTATCGACAAGATCGAATTTGCCCCTAATTGGCTTCACATCCAGGTTGTTAGTACCCGATCCTTCCCCTATGCGATCTATATCGGGGTTAAGGACGGCATTCAAATCGCCCGCTAAAACTAACCGACGAGATGTCGTCAAAAACGGCTTGATCCGCTGAAACAAGTCTGATCGCTCTGAAAGGTCATTGGGTACATAAATTCTAATGAGACCAAGACACTTACCCTTTATAGTAACATCCTGCGCACAAAGTCTCCCCAGCAGATCTGCGAAAACAGGAGCGCACTCTCCCCAGCAGATCTGCGAAAGCAGGAGCGCACTACGCGTCCAAATACTTGCTCACAAGCCAGGAAACACCTCTCAAGCGTCCGTCAAAAGATGCTGAATAGAGGACGAACCTATTAGACAGAATACATTTAGGGTCGCTAGTTGAAAGATGAGTCTCCTGTAAGCGACATACATCCATACCGAGGCGATGAAGATTGCGCTTGAGATACGCTCTGCTAGTCTCCGATCTGTGGCCCTGGCCTTTAATACTAGTAAACCACAGAAACATTATTAGTCCTATTATGTTAGGGGACTGCACCAAATATTCAGAAGGTCGCCGACGGCCTGTCACATTGATCCTTGGCCGATATCAATAGATAGTACCATCAAGATACAGGCCACCAATGTCCCAAGCGAACTTTAATTTTTCTGATCTATACCGAGAGGGGTGAACTAAAAGTGGGAGCCTCTCCTAACAGAACTGAAACATTTTGTTCGATAAATTTACCCTAATGAATGATAATGGAAGATCTGTGGGTAGCTGACATTCACTTCTGTCATCTGTGACCATTGGCTTTATATTACGACGGTAAGGATTCTCTTGGTTTTGGAGATTTCTTGGGTCTTCTACATACGTGCGATTAAGTCTTTGAAGTTCAAAAGTGCTTTCAATTCATTTTTTTTCATAAGACAATAGAATTTTCTGCTCGCTCTTTGCGGGGATCCTCTCCTCAGTAAAATAATTTTTTCAACCCTGAAAGGCTATTTTCCAGATATAAAGAAGGGCTTCTTTAAATTTTTTCAATAGATTTTTGGGTTGAATATATGGAAGTATGAGAGAGAGTGGAATCGTGACTGGAGATAGGATTAGAAACGGCATTATATTTAGATAGGGACATTTTTATTCTTCTTATTAAGGGTTGTCATCTTGGCAGGTGTAGGGGTCAATGATCTATTCAATGGGGGTGCCATAGCTTTTTTTGAAGATCGGCTGGACGGGACATATAAAGTGGAACCTGGAACCATTAATTGTTTTTTAAGCTGGATGAATTTTCCCAGCTTAAATACTTTTCCACACCTGAAGACATTTTTGCATAGGAAGCCGAATCATCACCGTTAGAACTGGTAGAGGCAATGGCGATGTAAGTGTTTTTACCCTTAAGAGCTTTCGGGGACAGAGCCATGATGTTTGTCTCTTTCTTCTCCAGCTTCCAACGGCCTGACACTCTTCTTCTTTATTGTCCTGCCTCGCACTTGAGGGATGCGTTGAGTTTTGTTTAAGAGTCCAAGTTGTTTGCATGCACCTCGGAACTATCAAAATCAGCCACAGGAGTAACTTGTTCGGCAGTGGCCAGAAGTACAGAAACCTTTTTATCTGTACAGGAAGCAGCAAGGTGACCAGTCTCATCACACTTTCAACTGGTAGTATTTCTACCGGCCATGATGACCGGCATTTTGCGGCCACAAAAGTCTAAATAGTTGGGGACGCAGACAAAATGCCAAACGATCAAACATTATATTGATGCTCTAACCCACTTTCAATATGTTAGATGTGGCACGATCTGGCCAAAGTGACTCATAACAGCAGCCAGATGTTCTCCAATAACTTAACAAGAGAGCTCAGAGACAGCCAAGCATCTTCTTTATCCTTTGTATTCTGTTCGCACAATGAGGTCATTTTGTTATCAGATTACTTTTCACCAGCCTTGACAGTTTCGGCTGTAAGTAACAGCATGTCCTACATTAAAGACCCTGTTGCTTTAATTATATCTTTGGGATTTGACCCCAAAAGACAGTAGTGATCGAATTACTGTGTTTTTCTTGAAGCGACAAATTGTGCGTGACTGCTTGTCCACCACGAAGTTTGACACCATTCGCTTTTCGAACCTCTGTAATTCTTATGGGTCTTCTAGAAATCCATTTTATTTTAAGAGAGGTTCACATTCTTTTGGTTTATCCAAGAAATCCGCGAGCTTAACTATACAATGCGGAATAGACTTTTAGGAGGAGGGTGACTTCTTGGCGGTTTTCTTGCGTTTTGTACCTTTTATGGAGTTTTTTTGTTGTTTTTGCGTCAATTTTAGTTTTTTTTATCTTCTTATCTGAAGAATCCTTCTTCAAGAAGGACTCAAATAAATCTCACCTCACAGGCAGACTACTGCCGGCTATCTTTGAAAGAGGTGGAACTATTCTCAATTTTTTTTTTATTTTTGTGAAAAATTATGTGTAACGGAAAGGGTGGGAAATTACATTGCGAAGGAGTAGTGGTGGAAATACGTAATAACCTAATTAATACCACAGGGATGAAATATGGAGTATAAACAAATTATAAAGATTTACAAAAATAAAAAATTACATAACAAAAATACATTAATCCTAGATGAGGGAGTTAAAAATACTGGCACTGCAAACTTGTTCATAATTAAAATTTATGAAGTTCAACCACAATAAAAGAACCTTAATAAATTCACCTATAACAGAGGAGTGTTTAAAAATGCAAGAAATACAAAATTTCGCTAGAAAAATATACTTAAAATGTTAAAAATAGAAATAAGACAAAAAGGCAAGAAAACAAGTAACTTTGCACGGATTTTGAAGAAACTTCGTAAAAGTTAAAATTATCCTTAAGTTAAAGTTATAATAAAAAGAATTAACTTAAAGGAAGAAGTGGCCTAGGACGGCAAAATATAAACTTATAAGTGTTTTAAAAAATAAACCTTCAAAAGGAAATATAAAGAATTACAAGAAACAACTAAATTTTAAATAACAATTACAATGTAAAAAAGAAAAAAATTAGCCTAAATCGTCAAGGATAAGGTTACCCTCGTTAAAAATAAATTGGAAAAGGACAAAAACACGGTAAAGCAAACTAGGAAGCATATGTTAGCAAAATAAAATTAATTATACTTAAAACAAAATACGAAAGTTGCCTAAAATTTTACTTTCAGTAAATGAAAGACATGTATGTGGAAGGTTTGAAATGAAAATTCAAAAGCAATAAAATAAAAAATAACCAAGAATTAAGCACTGAAAAATGGAGAAGTAAATTATGAAAATAAAATTAAAACGCACTAGTCTTGTTAGATGTAAACAAAGCAAATACGTCAGCCAAACCCGGGTCGGTACTGAAAGTGAAAATACAATCAAAATGAAAACAGAAAATAAGAAAAAAGAAAATTAAAATAAATACGAACCAAAACAAAAAAAAAAACAATTAAATTTTAATAAAAAATGAAAACTTGACTATACAATTCAAAATAGTCTTTTCGAAAAAAACAATAAAGTCCAAAAACAAGCCAATATCATTACGCATAAGCAGACAAGTCAGAGTGTAGCAGTTAACATCAATTCAACTGTTCCCCCAAAGCCTCCTTATTTTTTATAATAATCTAAGCGGAAGAGTCCAACATAGACACTTTAGAGGGAGGACACTATAACATAAATTTTTATCAATATACATTTTTGTAAATGTATTCAATATTTCTTACCATCTTATCTTGTGGATGGCGACGATATAATATATCTACATCATCTTATCGTGTGGATGGCGACGATAAAAAATATGACTTATATTTATAATTTATTAAAGCACAATTTTATAACTTTGTACATAATCCAAATTTTAATTTAGTAATTAATAATTAAAACCAGAAGTTTATGCTCATAGTCCTGAAACTAATACCAATTTTCCCGAAAGCTGTTTATGAATTTAAAAGGATATCCGTCTCTATATCAAAGTGATAACCATCCTATTTAAAACTCGTTGATGGATTCGTTTTCCAAGGCTTATCAATCCACTGCAGGTTATTTAAAGCCACAAATTATTTTGACATTGTTAGACTATTTTCTCTTTTTTATGGAGATAATAATGATTTAATTTTACACATTTTATTAATTAAACGATAGCTGACATAGGAAAAAGTACATTCATACCTAATCAGAATTTGATGAAAAAACAAAAAATTATGTAGAAATAAATTTCTATATTAAGATATATGTATATATAAAATCATCCTTCAATTTGTGGGCACAAAAGTTTTTATACATTTATGCCTGTTTAGCTAATCAATATTTTATGGATTGAATCGTTTTTTGACGTGAAACCCTTCCAGTTCTGCTTTATACATTCCCTCACTGACACCAAGTAGCTTCTTTGATAATGTCTGTTGTATTTCCAGGCGAACAAAACGAAATAGTCCATTATTTATTAGGTTTTACCAGGAGACGTTAAAACATGTTTGATTCTTTCTTTCATAATACTAAAATCAAGTTACCTTTCTGATATGACTTTTTTCATTATTTTTGAGGTATTGGTAAAACACAGGAACTGCCGAAGGGAGCGACAAGCAGAATTATTATTATTAAATCATGAACGAAGAAAAAATTGACAACGTTCAAAACATTAATTTAAACAGTGCTTAATATAGAATAGTGATGTGAATATTTATACATGTTCTAAACTATAATTTATATATAGTCGTCCGCAGACAGATCTGTTTCGCTGTATTACAGCTCATCAGTAAGGTTAGACTCCTATTGCTTGTAAACCATGATTGAAACCCGACTGAATTGGCGTCAGTCGGCGATACTACATCTGGGCTATGGGCGCTCGATAGAAGAAGGCAAACTTTTTAGCGTATACATTATCATTATACACGCCCAATAGCCAGAGTGCTCTAATTCATTACGGAATGAGCGATGCGTATATATATATATATATATATATATATATATATAATTGTGTGCGTTCGGGTGTTGTTTTTCATTTTTTAAATCAGAAAAATATGTTTACATTTTAAGAATATATTTTTGAGATAATAATGATTTACTAATAGAGTTCCAGTTAATTGACCCTTCGCTGGGTGGGTAAGGGAAGAACTTGATTCATATTTTTCCTAAGGCTATTTGCCCTGGTAAAACAAATCTAACTAGAATTGAAAGTAGAATAGCTTTTATTTTGTTTGTTTTATAATCATTGCACCCTATGCAAGGGAATACTGCCACTAGTACGCAAATGTTTGATTAAAAGGTCAGTCATGAGAAAGAGGAACAATTTAAAAAAGGGTTTTAGAGAATGGATAAAAGAAGGATGAGAACACTGGTGTGAAGAGGGCTGCATGAGAGTAAAGCGAAAAGGGAGACTTGCATCATACAAGGGGTGTGTGGTAAAGGATGCGAGTCAAGGAGATAAGAGAGGAAAATTTACATTTCATGTAGATTCTTGAAAATTGTAGCTTCCACGGAAGCAAATATACGGAAAGAAAATTCCACTAGCGGGACGTGCAATAAAAGGAGATGGTAGAGTAGAAGTTACGGTTACATTTGACCGGTTTTACGGTAAAATGGTGGAACCTAGTCGCTAGTTCAGAAGCTTGAGTAAATTCATGCAAAGAAGGCTCCAGACAGAAGCCGTCAAAATATTTGTAAATAAGAAAGAAAGGAGTCACATTTTATGGACGAGAAAATGACTGGAGTTGATCTACCAGGTTGGGATCAATTAACATGCAGATTCTCCGTTGGACTTTTTCATGAACCCCCAGATGAATAACAGGGGCACCCGACCAGATGTAACAGTAGTATTCAATGCACGACATTTCTTTTTACACCAACTGACATCAATAATTCCTTAGCTATATTAGTACTGACTGGGCCTGAAGTCACTTAAATTGAAAGACATTATTTCTAATTACTATAAACTTTATACTTAGATAAAACCACATCCTCTTTATTAGAGTCACTCAAAATACATATATATCTTCTAGTCACTTACCGAAAGCGTACTCTATACATAACTGAGAGGAAGCGTGTGGAAGCAGGAAAATAAAATTTGTACCTATAAAAGAAAGAATCTATCCTAATGGATACGAAGTATAGAATTCTATTAGTCTTTGATATTCAAACGTAGCATAAACAAAAGGCCCAAAACAAACCAATTACATTTTCGAAAATACACTGTAGAATTTCTTCTGGTCAAAGAGATTTTTGAGATTGTGAAGAATCCAGTTTATTGATCAGATTTGGTTATATTTGGTCAAATAGAAAAAAATCTAATCTTACTAATAGTGATAAATCAATAATTCAAAAAAAAATTATTGTTATTATTATTATTATTATTATTATTATTATTATTATTATTATTGTTGTTATATCAATAGGTTAAGTTTCAGACAACCGGAAAAAATGTGGTTGACTGATACAAACTGATTTGCGTTTGCAAATAGGAAAAGTAAGTTGGGCTTTGTTGTTTTCGACTGGATAACCGGCCAGGTTTTTACATTGCTGAAATGGTAAGTTGTATGTCACTCTGGGTTTAGGTAGTTGCTACAGTCGGATGGTTTGATCAATGTGTAACTTATCCGCCAGCGATATTTACATCAATTCTCTGATTTGTGGAAAAAAGACTGCGATGATTTTAAGAACATAATTGCTAAATCCGGCATTTCTTAAAAAGGAAAGAAACAAGTAGTGCATCGCTAGTCCATTCGAGCTTAGACTAACGAAAATGGCTGTTAACAGTTTTCGCTTTCATTTAAAATGCAAGATTCTTTCCTTTTTTCTCTTAGTTATAACTCAGTTCATTTAACGATAGCTTTTTGGTTCATTTGATTCTTAACTCGTTTCATTCTTTTTCTCTCTCTCTCTCTCTCTCTCTATATATATATATATATATATATAATAAATTATAGTTTAGAATATGTAAAAATTACAATCTACTAAAAACTACGCTTTCTAGTAGATTGTAATTTGTACATGTTATAAACAATAATTTAAAATAAATATTCATAGCTTTATTTCTATATTGAAAATTAATGTTTTGAAGGTTGTTAATATTTTCTCCGTTCCTTATTCCCTTGAATATATATATATATATATATATATATATATATATATATATATATATATATATATATATCTTCTTCATGTACCGGGTTCTTTCAGGACGTAGGCTGTCGTTGACTTCCATTTCTTTTAGTCGCTGAAACAAATGGAAGTCTCAATATCTTTTTTGTATCTCTAAGCCTCGCCCGCAAAAGTTCTCTAGGCTCTACTTCCTTATTAGGTGTCCCAAAACCACATTGTTCTCCTACTGATATTTAGTATGCGTTCTTTTTTTTCATTTGCGTTCTTTTCCTTATTGTTTCACACGTCATTCGTTCATAAAATCGTCAGTATCCTTCTGTAAAACCATATTTTTGCTGCCTCAAGCCTCTATATAAAATCCGGCTACAAAATGGATACACACTTCATGAAATAAAAATTTACGTCGTTTTAGCAAATTTCGATAACGGTTTACTGTAGTACAATATTTTGTGGAGAGACTGCATTACCCAGTTTTAATTTCATAACGAGTAATGGGTTTTTTTGTACATTTCTGCTGATCCACGTTGAATTTCTGTCATTCATTTTTCTCGAGCTTCCATTTATTTTAACGTTTGCTGTACCGTCGCCATACTTCTTAGACTTTCTGATTACATTTCCTACTGTACTTAATGCTAGATTCATTTCTTTGCTAATTTTTCGGGAAGCTTGCCATCCTTTGTGACGTTCAATGATTCTATCTCGCATATCTCTGGATAATTCTTTAGTTTTTGCAATTTTAATCCTTGAATTCCAGAATGCACATCAAAGAGTCAGATGAATAGTAGCACTATCTTGTAAGCATTGAAAATCTGAATATTTAAAGTCTTTTAAAATAGGAAGTTTTGATTGGAAATTTGAAAAATGTCATGTATCCTATACTTTTGCATAGAGTAATTTTGAACTTTGATAACAAAAATGGATTCAACCATGAGTTTTTAATTTTCCTTCTACATACAACTAAAACATCTTTACGAGATATTACTTAACAAATATCAGGGAAAATGGTGAATATAAACTAGATTTATAACAGAAAATAACATGTATCCAATACTTATGCGTGTCATTGATATATATATATATATATATATATATATAAACGGAAGCAAAGAAGATGTCTGTAAAGGTCCATCCCACATATAAAGAATCGTAAACAAAAGTTGCTGAGAAGTGTGGACGGTGGACACTGCTGAGCAGGTCGTGTTCTCCTGTTAAAAGGTCAAAAATCATCCTTCTTCATGTTGACGGTCAAGCTCTAAATTCTTTTTCTTCCGGACAGAAATGCTGAATTCGAGTATCGATTTCCAAAGAGTTAGGGTCGATGTTCGCCTGTCCCAGAAATATCTTCAACTGATCAGTAAAGCGGCGTTTTAAGCCCCCGTGTAGGTTCTTACTGCTAGCGAGTTTTCCAAACAGGGTAACACGTTAGATTCAAGTGGGAGGATTTCTTGACACTCCACCTACCCAGACTATGTGCGGATGGTATGCGTTCAGACGGGAAAAACATCCTGGCCCTACATATTGGCGTTGGTTGATAGAGTTCGGCCAAGTGGGTGCAGTGTTTTCCTTTCAGGAAGACTAGCCTGATTCCTGCTGATGTTCGGTAGAAGGGATTGTCTATGGTGGTTAAAAGATAGGGGTTGCAACCGACGTTATAACAAGAAGATAAAAAAAATCCTTTCGAAAATTACTGTTTTCTACAAGCAGTAGTTATGTATAATATCTTTCATGATCAAAGAAGAATAGGCGTTGCAACCGACATTATAACAAGAAGATAAAAAAATCCTTTCGAAAATTACTGTTTACTGCAAGCAGTAGTTTATGTATAATAACTTTTTTTTTACCGCGAGGTTGTAAAAAACACCAGGTTGGGTGACTCTCGCGGGATATCCTTCTCTTAATGAGGGTGAATGGGCCTCTCTTAAGCCGTGGTAGGCAACCCATCTAGTGATGGTGCCACGATAAAAACATCCTTCGTAGCTCTGGCGAAGCATCAAGTATTCAGCTACTGACAAGATTTTGAAACTCGCCCAAGGCCGCGAAATGATGACGATTAAAAGATAGCAGCTTTGTTTTGGAAGTATTAACATTCACAAGCCATTTCTTATCCCAGTTCACCAGAGATTAGCGGTTCTTTTCAAGATCAGCAGAGATGTTAGCTTTGTCAGCCTCAGCAGATTTCTTATCAAGGTGGGAGTAAATGTCAGTGTCGTCAGTGTAGATGCCTACTAGTGATCTGATTAAATCAGGGAGATCGTTGATGAAGATCAGAAAAAGCGTAGGAACCAGAATAGAGCCTTGAGGGACGCCCTCATTTACATGATAGTGTCTGGTAGCATGTCCGTTCAATATTACCTTCATTACGCGATTTGAAAGGAACAACTAGATTATATCAAACAAGTGTCCAATTATACCATAACTCTGTAGCTTATGTAGAATGTCAGCATACCAAACTGTCAAATGCTTCGGGGATATCTAGGGCAACTGTTTGAGCTTCATCGTTCTTATTGAGAGCCTGGTATATAAACTTCTTCAGAGGGCCTCATTGTTCGTACTGCGTTAATACACATAGATGGGAAAGTTTCTTCTTGCTTCGTTTGCTAGAACGGCTCCAGAATTTTGAGTTTCCGACAAAATACATGACTCGCAAGCGTAGGGAAGTGTGGAGAGAACCACGCACCGGAAGATCTCCGTTATATTATTATGTATTTACATTCATTGAAGAAGTCGCCGTCCTCACAGATGAAGCTCGTGTCCTGGTCTAAAAGCGAACGTTCTAAAGGATCGCTCACGTGCAAAGAAATTATGTTCATACAAAATTCATGTAATCAACCAATCATTAATTACATTTCTTTAACTATCACAGTGTTTGGGCCTTTGTAAATTCCAATGATTTAAAGGAATTTGTTAACGCTATGCGTGGCATGACATCGGTAATCCTATCTGATATTCAAACAACGAACAGAAAAATATTTAAAACATGCAATAAAAATTGTTTTGGCTAAGATGGTCGATATCTCCCTTATCAGTGGATTTTCAACTATAATTAAAAGCGAATTCCTTCAGCAAAAAATTTCTTAATAAAGCATGCAAAATCCCTACATCAAAAGAATCCTGACACCAGGTACAGCAAATGTGTGTTAGACATTATACATACTTCTTTTTATGTGCCGTGACCATTCGGGACGTAGGCGATAATGACGTTCAACGTCATCCTGTCTGTTGCAGCTCTTAATAAATATTTTTTGCTATTTCTCAATAACCTTTCGCTGTTATCCATTTATCAATGCACATCAAATATGTGTTTTTCCTATGTGCCCCTTTCCCTCAACATGTTTTTTGAGTATCAGATTTTCTAAGCCTACCTTCATTATAACGTGACCCTAAAATTAGGCCTGCTATTTGTGTTTAGCATACACAGAAAATCGCCTCTGCATGTTGAATTCTATGTTCAATTTTTATATTTACAGAAGTTATATCCATGATATTCATAATATATTAAATGATCACCCCTAAAAATATAAAATTATGATACTTCAAAGAAAATGGAAGATTGCCAAAATCGTCTTCACGAAGCAAAATACTTCATAAATAGTTAAATAATTGTCCAAAGGGTTTTGAGAAAATGGATTTTACAGTCAATTTAACGACCTTTACATTTTTTTAATAGTTCACCCCAAGCAAGGCGATACAGCCACTGATGCGCAGGAGACTACATAACAGAGTAAAATTTTAAGCAGGAAGAGAGTGAACAGAAAGACGAACCAGTTACAGAGAGGTGCCAGGAGAAAGGGAAAAAGAAGGATGAGAACATAGGTGTGAAAACAGCTGCGAAGGTCGAGAGAAAAGAAAGAAGAAGATACACGAGGTGATGTAGAAAAGACTGGAGTCATATAAATGAGAGTTGAGAAATGACATTGCATTTAAATTCATGGAGGTTTTAGCCGTCAGGAAAGCAAGTATATGGAAGAGAGTTCCATAAGCGAGAAGTGCGAAAAACGAACCTTATAGTGTAGAATTGTTGATGCATGTTGATGCATAGCCAGGCTAACCTCACGATCTACGTTTAGGGTCATCATAGTGTATCCACTTTTTAACAAGGGTTAATGTAATATGTTCATTGGACGATATTTTTGAGAATCACGAGATTTTTTACAATAGTAACAGATATTTAGAAATTTGAGTGAAATGTATTTTGTTGAAAAATGTCAGCCAGGTGCGCAAAGAGAAATTATTTTCGAATTAGTATTTTTATTTTGACTACTAGGGTCAAAGGCTAACTTCTGTCGCAGATAAGTTTGTACCGGAAGGTAGTTGTTACTGGCAGCTGACAAAAACTTTAACGATAATTTTAATTTTGATTTTGAAGTGTCTAGGCACAACCACTGAGCGTACAGTCCAGTAAAGTCGGCGTCTCCCCGATTATGGGGGTGCTGACAACTCTAACCAAACAACCTCCTAACTCATGACATGTCACCGAGAATGTCTTTGTATGAAAAAGGAAAATAATATATATTTTATATTTTATTTACATTTGTTGGAAAGTCGGGTTAAGTAGTCCCCGCAGACAAAGTCATTTATGATTTAAAAAGTTTGATCGTCGTCCGAAATTTAATGCGTATTTTGATGTTTAATAATCTCCCAAGATATTTACGAATATTCGCTATAGTGGTGGCAGAGAAAACCGCCGAATATATGAACTTTAATTTCCGTCATTATTCCACATCCTGGTTACTGCAGTATTTCTCTAGTCGTCATTGATTGATCCAGACAACGTGGGTCCCAAACAAACCGATGTGTTTCCCAAAGGAAATATATATATATACATTACGTTAATATGCAAGAAAACTTTCCTTTCCCGCTCTTGAAGCAGCTGTTCACAGACGCCATTCAATGATTTCTGCTTCAACTCCTACAGAACCCAACATATTTGCATTTGCGTAACACTAATTTTGCGTGCGGAAAAACATAACACTATTTTAGCACGACGGAGCGAAATAAATTATTATTAGTTGCATTACTAATTGTGCAGATTAATTGTTCCAATTTGTGCAGGGAGAAACAATAAGCCAAATAGATAATAAAATTATTTATTCGGTTGCAATATTAACGCAGCTTATTAACTGTGAAGAGAGAAAATATTGAAAAATGTAATATTGAAAACTAGCTGAGTTTTAAAAAAGATTTACAGGTGTACGCAGCAGGTCATCCGAGGTCATCTCATAGGCCGGTGATTATTTGAAAAGCAGAAACAATGTGACTAATAAAGTACTGAGCCTTACAGCTGGTAAAGTGGAAAGTAAGCCGTAGCCAAAGCATTGTTTCGGGGTTGTCACAAATATTTGATGAGGCTAAAAGTTTGAATCCATAAATTTTCAGTTTTCCTGTGAACAGATTTAAAACCTGAAAAATAAATGATGTAATACGTTGAATAAAAAAAAGACGAAAAGATATGATGTCGCCAGAAATATTGCCGCTTCATTGGTTAAACCAATCGTCTCAAAAGTTTCGGATGAGTTGAGCTGAGTTTGAGTTCAATACGAGTCAAGACGAAACCAGTCGAGATGTAACGACAAGGGAATGACAATTCTCAGCCGGGGAGCTACGACCGTAGAGATAGAGACGGTTGCCTCCTATAGAGTTCTTAGCTGAAGATGTAATCAAACAGAGAGAGCCATGAAAGAGTCCAGCAGACCGACCGACCGAAAAGAGTTAAAATTAAACAACGAACCAACCAGAGTTAAAGACAAAGTAGACAACTTACCGCTACCAACTACCCACAGAGACATTCCTTCACCGTTATAATTGTCTACTTGAAGAGAAGCTACTGTGTTGAGGTCATCAACGAGTAGCGGCCAGAGACCCCGTCACATTTAAACCATTCTTAATAATTCAAACGTTTCGGATTTGTTGTGTGATAAACTACTAATGTTTCTGCATGTACAGCTTGCACCTGACATTATTCAATATAAATAAATGCCCTCAATTCTTCGTCTTCAAACTCTTTCGGTACGCAAATACTTTCCTTGATTCAACATCAAAATCATTAGTGTTGAAGTGTTTATAAACACATTTCTGTCTATTGCCTTGTTTCGACATTTAGTTTAAACACATATCTGTCTATTGTTTGTGTCGGGACGCTCTACACCTTTCCACGGAAATGGACTATTCGAATCACTATATAAAATAATAGTGATTATACCTCGGGGAAGGAAGTCGAGAAAGGAAGTCGAGTGAGCGAGTCAGTCGGGTATTTCCGGTATTTCACCGGAAGTGTTCTTCTAGTCAATCTAACACGTCTCCTCGACGATACTTTATACTAATTACCTTCTTCTGTATTCTACTAAACCTCGCATCTTTGTTTTTATTTTAATCATCTCACCCCAAGCAAGGATTTCCACTGCCACTATTGTGCATGGGGCTACATAGGGGAAGGTAAAGAGAAGGAGTGGTTAGACATAGGGAATGTCAGGAGGAAGGTGACAGATGAGTAAGGATAGCAAGGAGGATGGTTGGGCAGATGGGAAGAGTGTTTGATAGAATGGGAGCAGGTTAGTGTGTTAGAAGGTGTCTATTGACCTTACATTTAAACTCCTGGAGTTTGTAGCGGAATTCGTATTTAGGGGGCACTAGTGATCTACGTTCATCGGAGCAGAAGCCGTGAAAGTATTTATAGAAGAGACACAGGGAAGCCACGTCGCGCCGGTGGGAGAGAGACTGCAGGCGGTCTGCCAAGTCGGTATCTATCACATTAAAGACCCTCCTCTGAACCTTATCGAGAAGCCCGAGGAGAACAGCAGGGGCACCCGACCAGATATGGCAGCAGTATTCACGGGCGGATGGTAGATTTATAAATGTGCAGGATAGATTCAGACGGAAAAAACTTCCGGGCCTTACACAGAGAACCGACTTTCATAGCAGCGGATTTAGCAATGGATTCGATATAGTCATTCCATTTGAGGTCCGCTGAAAGTGTGAGACCAAGGAGGCGCAGTGTTTTACTCTCTGGGAGGCAAGCCTGGTCCATGCTAATGGAAGGTAGGTGAGATTGCCGATGATGGTTAATTGAGAGTAGCTTCGTTTTAGAAGCATTAAAATTTACTAACCATTTCTTACCCCAGTCCAATATGGATTGGAGGTCTTTTTCAATCTCGGCTGCGAGGTTAGCTTTGACGCCTACACCAGATTTTTGTAGGAGGCGAGAGTAAACTGTGGTGTCATCGGCGTACAAACCTATTTGGGCTCTTATGGAATCAGGGAGATCATTAATGTATATCAGGAAGAGTGTAGGACCTAAGATGGAGCCTTGGGGGACATCTGCGTTTGTATGGTAGTTCTGAGAGGCATGTCCGTTTAATACCACCTTCATTGTGCGGTTAGAGAGGAATGACTGGATTAGTTGAAACAAATGTCCAGTTATACCATAGCTCCGCAGTTTACATAGAAGGCCAGCATGCCAAACACTGTCGAACGCCTTAGATATAACCAATGCAACGGTTCGGGCTTCGCCATTCCTGTCGAGTGCCTGGTATATGTACTCGTTGATGGTCGTTAGCATATCAGCAGTAGACCTGGTGAAGCGGAAACCATATTGCTTGTCCGAGAGGAAATCTTGTAAATACTTCTTTTTCCTGCCAATACACCTACTTTTATACTATTACGTTGTTTTGTATTACATAATTCTGTTACGCTATGTGACAGTTTGGTTACGATATTTCGGTATCTTCAGGGTCATATATCAACTGATAGTGCAACGATTTATTCAACCGTACTGTAGGGAATTTCAGAAAGCACGACTGGGAGATTAACAAGGTTTAAAATAATGTTGCAGGATCGAGTGACTTGTAAATAAACATGTCTAAAAACTCTCCATTATATATGTATTGAGCACTTTTCTATATTGTGTACTGATCTAATATTATTCTGACAAAGAATGGTTATTATATATATGTATATATATTAATACAGGTTTCATTGAATAATATAGAAAAGTTTTGTCTATTTTGTGTAAGATCCTTTCGTATGATCTGATTAGCTTGATAGTGTTGTCATGAAAAGACGACAAAAAATCGCAGTAATTGTTGATTTTTTATCAGGTCTGAACTTTCGGCTTACATGAGCCATTATCAAATGATGAACATTTAATATACAGTGAACAAAGAACAGTTAAATTATTAACAGAGTGGAGTTATACAGAGAAAATTAAACAGGTCCATGTTTTACGTCGCACATGGCTTAAGGCCGAGAAGGAATGGTGGTCCTGGGTTTTTGGTCAAATAAGAGTATAGTGGTATGAGGGGATTGGACTGGTAACTGTTACTACTAAGGGTGTAGGGGGTAAGTATAATAACTATGACCTCTCCCGTCGATTATAGGCATTGGAGTATGTTAGTGGAGGTGCTTATTTTATTTAGGCTAGGTTTAAACCGTTTGATGTCGATAGTTTCTAGAATTTTAAGTTTTCGTTTATTATTTTCTTGTCTAAGTATATATGTATTTTCAACAAATGTTTTCCTAAGAAGTGTGTGTTGATAGCCGTGGTGTTTTAAATGTCGGAATATGTTAGAATTTTCATTTAAGTGTAATGTAAGCCTCCCCTCCGCGAAAGCGAGTTAGTAGTATGTCCAATGTAGGTATTATTGAGTTTGTTAGAGATACATTCTCGAAAGGGGCATTTGAATTTATAAACTACATTGTTTTTTTGCAAATCGCTAACGGTGGGAGTGGAGTCGTTGCGGACGATTGGGGTGTTGTGGATTTAGCGTAATATATGATAAATTTAATTCTTTTGTGTGGGTCTACCAGAGAGATATTAGTGTTTATGAGTTTTTTTTAGGATATTTTCGTCTAGTTGGTAGTTAGAGTGCATTTGGCTACGATATAAGAGAGTGATATGTTTGGGATTGATTCGTAGAAACTTAGGCAGCGTAATAACTCGTTTACAAATGTAAAATGTTCAAAATTCTACAATATAATTGTATTGAACACTTTTTAATAACAATTTTGTTATGAACAAAACCTAAGTAATTAAAAAGTCAATATATATATATATATATATATATATATATCCAATAATCTAATAATAAAGAATAATATGTTTCCATTTTTATCATAGTTTTATTATGGTAGTTATTATGAGTATTATCATTTTAAAGAATATTTTATTCTTTTCATTGCGATTGTTTATAATTTTCTGTAAAAATTCTTCTTACCACATTACTAAATCAAATAGTTTTTGCAAAACCCACCCTTATAGTTACCGGAATCAGTAATATACAAGTGACACAAAATGTTTTTATCACCTGTAACGTTCAAAGGATTCCTTTTTCTGGCTCTTAAGCCATTTACGTTTGCTGGATTGAAAATTTAGCTCAGGTCAAAAATCAGCATTCAGTACCAAACTATGATCTACAACGTGTTCTTTTTTGTTTTCTTATTTATCAAACAAATGCGAAATATAAACAAAAAAGAACGAATAGCTTTGTCATTATTTTCCACACACACACAAACACACATATACACACACAAACACACACATACAAACACAAACACATACACACACAAAAGCACGCACATAAACACACATAGACACACACTAACATACACTTACACACAAATATACAAACACACATGCACAAAAACACACACATACACACGCTAACACACACACACACACAAATACACGCGCATATATTATCTGTAAATTGTTAAAAGTCCCGTATATTAATTTAACACTATTATCGCTTCAAACGTTATTATAGTAGATACATCAGACGATACATACGTTATATATGATTTGGACAAATACAAAACGTTTATAAATCTAAAGTATACCATATTTAGTAATGCATCATTTGTAATGAAATATGGAAAAAACTGTAGCAAATTCTGATATATTTTTGTTGAATTTGCCATTAAATAACTAGGCTTCACATACACTTACCTTGTTAAACAACATTAGTATGATTTATAGCTTTCGGATTCAAGGAGATGAGTCATTTCAAAGATCTAAGAAATAAACACATCATATGCCTAACTGAAAAAAAAATAATAATAATATTTTTCTTGTTGCTTATTTTCTATGAGGGATGAAGATGCATATTCGTAAGTGCATGTGTTTTTTTGCGTGTGGAAGATATTTTAGGAATAGCTGAACAAAACATAACGTTTAGTAAACAAAAATGAAACGTTTTTTTTCAAATCCGACACACACACACATATATATTTGGACAAATACAAAACGTTTTATATATATATATATATATATATATATATATATATACATATTAATTTAGCAGTTTGCTGCTAGCTGGTGGAGAAATCCGACTGAATTGTTACCGGTCGGATATCTTACCATCAAGCTATCGGCGCAGGAGAGAGAAAGACTGCTTTCATCGCGTGCAATTATTGTACAGAATGTAAATATGCCAACAGTCGAGAGTATTCACTCCAGTAACCGAACCAAAATGTTCAAATCGATAGCCAGAAAAGATAGCATAAAGCCATAAATGTTTATGAAATTTCCCTTTCTCTAGAGTATCCAATCGGCTATTTTTCGCTGTATCACAGTTCATCAGTGCGCCTAAATTAACCGTTTGCTTCATACCGGGGAAAAAAAGGCAGGTTTTAATACAGCCGGAGATCCTACCACCAAGATAACAAAATACGTTAAAAAGATTCTTGTAACGAACAAATACCCAGATCAATGTTCTAAATCTTATTCAATTAAAGACAGACACTAGATAAGCGTTGGAATGAGAATATTTTAGCATTTTTCTTTGCGCCCACACAAAGAAATAATTTTATATATATATATATATATATATATATATATATATAGGCAGATTATTGTGTTTTAGCATGAAACAGAATAGAGTACCTGGGGTATTGTCTTCAATGTACACATTTATATTTAAAAAGGATATATTCCTGCTATGGAATACTTTAACCTAACGTAGGTAAAAACTATATTTTATAGACAGACATACACATACGTGCATATATATATATATATATATCAAGTCATGAGATTCTTTTTCTGCCCCTTTTTTATGTCTAAACAACGAATTTTAAATACTTTTTTCTTCATTAATCCCACTCTATTTTTTTTTGTTTTTTTTAATTTCTGTGTATGGAGATATGTTTGGGCTCCTCCCGTTATGTAAATATTTTTGCCATATTTGAATTAATAAATTTTATTTTTGATCGTTGCTGATGAAGCGAGAATTTTCTCGCTAAAATAGCTATTTAACGGAATGTAGATTTCAGAATTTATTAATGCAATATATATATATATATATGTTTGTATGTAACGTATATATATATTTATATATATTAATAAGTATACATATTTTCCTAAGCCGACCGTACGATTCGGGTATTCATGAAGCTCTGAATTGTGCGATCAACATAGAACAATATATATATATATATATATATATATATATATATATATATATATATATGTATGTATGTGTGTGTGGGGGGGTGTAATATCTCTGTTCATACTCTATTGAGCACTGTTTTATTAACGCGTGAATAATAAGCTATAGATTTTTGTACATCCTCATATATATATTTTTATAACTTTATATATATATATATATATATATATATATATATATATATATATATCTTTGTTATGTTGCATACTGTATTTTAGTATTTATTTATGCGTAACTCACTGTTTTAGCTGAGTGCGTTGTGTTCATCGGAATATTGGTTTGTAGCTCTGAATGTTCGCCTTCAATGTTGTCTCAACTTCTGATTTGTTCTCTACTCAGGCATTCCGAATTGTTCCCCCAGGTGGCAGATAAAGGCCTGAAAACGTCTGGGTGAGCTTCACGTTATTAATAGCGCATATTTATTTGCCCTGAATAGAAACATTC
Source organism: Ascarosepion bandense (assembly GCA_037127315.1). Classification (NCBI taxonomy): domain Eukaryota; kingdom Metazoa; phylum Mollusca; class Cephalopoda; order Sepiida; family Sepiidae; genus Ascarosepion; species Ascarosepion bandense. Next base: position 1,523,547 of record JBBBDQ010001328.1, read on the forward strand.
GATTCGGGTCCAAATATTCTACTCAAATCGTCTTAGAGGAAAGACAGTGGAGAGCGGATTTCACAAAGATGCCGTTGAATCTGCCAACTTCGATCGCATTGTCTACGTAGAGAGCCTAATCGAAGATTCCAGAAGCTGTTACAGACGTGAAATACTTTTGATGATAAACCCCTCACTCTAAATAGAAAGTTGCTCCTTCTCCTTTCGCTTTAATACGGGTTATATTCATGTCACGGATTTTAAGAGTACAGAATTGATCGTAGAGCATAAAGAGTTATCTTTCTTGAATAATGAATGAACATTTTGTGCTGTCTCGTTTTTTTAACCGAATACATTTTGTTTAAGGCTTTTTCAATTTCTTGGATGTTCGGAAGATACAACATGATATATATATATATATATATATATATATATATATATATATATATATATATATATATATATTTATATATCTTTTCAGCTAACGAGATGAATATTTATAACCAATCTTATACTTAAAAAAATTTAACAAAATAATAATAGTTTCTTTAGGTACATAGATACTTGTTACAAAATAAAGGTGATGAAATGCAGTGGATAATTATGTTTTATATTTTTGTATTCATTCATTCGTTCATCCATGTATATATATATATATATATATATATATATATATATATATATATATATATATATGTGTGTGTGTATGTGTGTGGGTGGGTGGGTGTGTGTGTGTGTGTGTGTGTGTGTGTGTTATTCTAGAAACCGAAACGCGTTACAAATATACTGATGTGAAATTTATTATTCTCTTATATATATATATATATATTATAAATTATGTTTTAGAACATGTACAAAATTTCTTCTATATATGTCCTCTTCCCTACAATTATATGTTTGCTTCAGTGTTCTTCGGGGGAAATCTTTTTTCTCTCCTCATTCTACACTCACTCGGATATATATATATATATATATATATATATAAAATATATATATATATATATATATATATATATCAGGTAATGTTGGATGTCTATCAGGTAATGTTGGATGTCTGCATATGACATTTATTTCTTTGCGTTTCTTTAAATCGCTTAATAATATAAATCTATTTATAAACATAATAAAATAAATGTCATTAATAGACAGTGCAAAATGTTCATCTTAGAACATGGATACAAAAACAAGAAAAAATCTATTTTAATTAACATATACCTAATAATTCGATTCAGGAAAATATTAATTGACGAGAAATTAAAATAAGCAAATTAGTATGTAATTTTTTTAAAAATAAATAAATAGATATTAGAAAAATGGTATAATGATAGTGGGAAGGAAATATTAGAGAAAAACTAAAAATGTTATTTATGAATTTAAGACTTTGAAAATAGTAAAATTAAATACGTACTGATAAAAAGGGTAAATTTACTTAAAAACACTTTAAGTTTGAATAAAAATAAAAACGTTTTTTTTTCTATTTCCTTCATCTCTTTCCTGTTTTCTATCAGACGAGATCAAGAAATAGAGAAAGCAGAACGGACATTTTTAGTCCAAGAATGGATACATCAAAGGTAATAGGATATAGTGAGAAGCAATAAAAAACAATTAAGTTAAACGTAGGTTGACATTTTGACCGTTAGTGATGAAAAACAAGAGTATGTATTCCCTAAAAATAAAAACTACTGGCCAAATTTCAAAGCGAATCATTATTCTGATTAGTTAAAAGGAACACACAGATAAATGTTATAAATTCCCACATACATAAATTGCAAACCGATTAATTTTTGTATTTAAATGTATATAATTTTCGCAACCAACAGCCAACATTGCCTGATGACTAGATAGAAATCTCGAAACATAGAGATTTTCCTGTAGCAATGTCCTTTTAATTCATAATTATATGATTATATTATACTCTACAATATTTATTTATAAATACAATATTTATTTATAATAAAGCAAATGGCAGGGAACTCAAAACGGTAAAACCTTAGGTTCTCTTTACCTGGATATATATATATATATATATATATATATATATATATATATATATATATCTTATCAAGGGCTTCATTGGCTTAAATTATAAAGCGTCATAGACAAGGACAAGATCAAAAGGGAATACTCACAATACTGGGAGAAGATGGAACTCGTTTAAAATTAAACTTTAATAAAAGAAAATACATTAAAATGTAAGTGGGGTGTATACATATAATTCCACAAGAGTGAAATAAAAGAGAAACATTTTATACTCACAAACTCGCCAGTAAATGCAAGGAGCGAAGGAAATGCTCTTTTTTCCTGCACAGGCTCGGATGCTGGAGTTTTAGGCAAATAGCCTCCAAAACAGGAAGATGATATGCCGATCGAACACTGTGAAGAACAGAAAATCAATTGTCCTCAGACGAGGAGGCACATGCTTGATTGTCCAGCAGGTGTTGGCCAATTGCTGAATCCAGAACTGCTTGGGTTGTTCTTATAGTTCTAAGAGGACTGCCAGAACGTATATTCGCGGGGACGTGTTGCGTAACCCGCGTCTCCAATGTCAGATTGGTTCGTCCTATATATGCCGCATCACAACAGCATTGAAATATATAAACAATATAACTTTTCCGAAAATAGGACAACCGATCCTTAACGAAAGATGGAAACACAGGTCTTGTCTTAAAAACAACACGCAACTGCACTAAAAAATAACCCGACGAAACACATGCCGAAACTTTGTCATTAGCAGTCAGACATTTCCTTCCAAGCCAGGGTAATTTAAGGTACAAAGGACAGCGACTAGGCCCTTCAACTTTTGGTTCTTTAAAACGTTTAATCTTACGATCTATAACCCGTTTTACCACATTAATTGGATACCCATTCGCCTCGAAAATATTTTGCAGGCGTATTAATTCGCTAGCCAAACACTCCGGAGAACAAATATTTAGGGCACGGTGAACCAAAGTTTCTATTAGACCAATTTTACGGGACTTAGGAACAAATGAGTTCTAATTGGTGTACAAACTGTGAAAGTAGGTTTGCGAAATACCAAAGTCACGAAAACCTCGTCCCGTTGCTGAACATAGACATCCAAAAATGGGAGACATCCATCCTTCTCTGTCTCCATAGTAAACTGAAGAGAGGGATGTTAAGAGTTTAACTGAACTAAAAAAACGTTTAGTGTCTGAAGCTTTATTAAATAACGAGAAGGTGTAATCAACATAACGTCGATATATTAAAGCCTCATCAACCTTCTCAAATAACACACACTCATGATATCCCATAAAAATATTTGCAAGAACAGGACCCAAATGTCTACCCATCGCGACGCCATCTGTCTGTGCATACATTGTCCCGTCAAAACTAAATTCGACTCCTTCTGTAGCCAACCGCATACACTCTAAGAATAATTCGTCGGGAATCACTGCGGGACCTAAATTTCCTCTATATAACATGTCTACACAAATGTTAATGGTATCATGTAACGGAACATTCGTGTACAAACTGACTATGTCGAAAGAAACCATGAATTTATCTCTTGAGGAAAAATCTAAATTTCTGACGAAACTAGAAAAACTGAAAGATTTGAGGACATTGTACGTAGACAGTGCATCAGACAGAGGTTGGAGAATTTCAGCCAACCACTTAGCCAACTCATGCTGTACAGACCCAACCATAGACAATATAGGTCTAAGGGGGACTCCTTTCTAATGGACTTTTGGAGGGCCATACATTCTAGGGCGCTGCGTGTCTACGGGCCTGATCCTGTTGTAGATGTCTTTGGAAATCAATTTTTTCCTTATACAAGGACAATAGCGAACGTTGAATTTTGGCTTCTATCTTACCAGTGTTATCAAATGTATCGGCAGAACCGATAACAGTGAACTTAGAAGGATCATCCAAAATGCATTTTAGATAGATAATCCTATTTGTTTAATATAACAACACCGGAACCCTTATCTAGCTTAGTAATATAAATGTCTCCACGAGAACGTAAGGACTTAATTGTTCGATAATGAACACTACGCCAGTCAAGAGAATATTTCTTGCAACCTAGCGAACTGTATTCAATGGCAGACTCAAACAACCTAGCTTTAACCTCAAAACACTTTTCCGAAGATTTAAAACATGATGAATAATTTGCGAGGACAATAACTCGAATTCAGAATAGACCTTTTCATGATTAATCTTAGAAGGCGGAAGACCCCACGTGAGAGAACTGAAAGTTCAATCCCAGTGAGACTTATACTAGAATAATTGAAAATATGTTAGTTAAATCACCAGAAACAGAACCAAACCTTCTAGTGATCAGGTAATCCATGTACTTACTATTTCTCTTGTTAGCAGATTTTTCTAGACGTAATCTGCAATTTAATAAATATCGAGAGAAGCGGAAATAATCAAACAAACTTATTTCTGCCTTAATATCATTCATAATACACCTCTGCAGGTGTCCGTTCATTTTGTTGGAAAAAAAAGAGAATGGCGGACGGGACTTAAATGATTACAGTCTCTGCTAATCACAGAATTAAACATTTTGACAAAAATCTTGATAGATCGTTTACTTAGTCATTTGCTGATATTCTTTTAAAACCCGAAAAACTTGTGCTGTGAAAGGCCGAAAACTTAAAATGATGCTGCTGAATTCAAAGCAGGTTTAATCAAGTAAATCAGTCTAGTGCAATGATACAAGTAAACGGAATGAGATGACACGATTTTTCGTTGTCTCGATCGGGTCTTCAATGTTTTTCACTGTCTTATTTACATTAAACTTTGGCATTGGAGCCTTTCCTATGCCGGCTGAGAGACAGTGTTTGCAGTCCGGTCCTACATGAAACCACTGTCCCTGGAGGTGCTCAATCCCGTGTTTCTGTGCACATGTCGCAGTGACATTAAAGTGGAACAAAAAGCACTTGAATTGTAAGAAGAGTTCATGGATACCAAGATTAATTACAACAAGTATTCTGACTTACTGGTAGACGTCTGAAAGTGAGTTGTTCTTCCGGTGCCTTTTAGTTAGACTAAATTCTTGGACTGTGCATTATTAGAGTGTGGTTCGAACCCGGACTTCAAAATAATTGATCGGAAGTACAGGCAAAGACCGAAGCGGCTGTTCAGACTTGATTCCGCAGCTGGTTGACGTGAAGCGTAGGGCTGAGCTGTGTGCCACTTCTGTCATTCCTTTACGGGTTCTGTACTTCTACCCTGTAAAGACTGTAAAAAAACGATCGAGTACTGAATCTCCTCCTTCTTGTTCGGACAGGTCTGAAGAGAAATCTGTGTTCAACGTCCGTGCCATGGGGGATTGGGACTGGCATACATGGCGAGAGGGCGTCATGCCTCGATGTTGGCTTTCCAATACCGTGCGTTGACAGAAGGTTTGATTTTGGAAGGGAATGTTAGGGAAGCCTTCCCTAGCCTTGACATAACTCCTCTCAATTCCCGTAAAATTGATAGTGTCGAGCGGCCTTCTTGGGCATTTATCGGTTCAGTGACTTTTCACGGCATAGGAGACTCTTTTATGTGGAATTAGTGGAAAGGAGGGCGAAGGATCAGCTCTGCCAGCCACTGCGCGTGTCAACAACTGAGTCATAGTGTTTCTGATTTTGGGAGGACCTGGTTTCTTGCATACCTGGCAATTAATTCGAACATGCTAGCTCTCAGTAACGTATTATAGGGTACGTGGCGTATTTGCTCGACGGTCATCTTTGTGACCTTGATTTAGAGCAAATGCCTTCGCACACCTTCTACCACTGTTCTTGATTGCGCCCATTCTCTAACTGTTTCGTTCAGTTGATGTTTCGTATCGATTCCGAGCATCTTATGTCCATCCATCTAGCATTTTGTGTAATAATTTTGTGAGAGGCGTGTTATTTTTCCCAAAACTAAAAATGGCAAGAATGGTGATAAGGACGTGGCGAATGGAGGGAACCTTGCGATACGAAGAGTATTCTCATCAGGTTCTGATTGGATTCTTTAAGCATCAGTTTGTAATGAAGATCCGAATTGATAAAAAACGTTTGTTATCGACAGATTTCAACGAATGGTGTATAAAAAAGTGAGCCAGAATCCACGAATTTATGTCTAATTATTAACATTCATTTACGGACAAATGACATTAGGAAAATGTGATTCCATCTCGTCTCACATAATTAGATAAACAATAAGATGTCTGTCTGTAAGAATCATCGTCATTATCAAAAGTGTGTTATATATTCATTCGAAAAATATAAATTAATTTTCGGCTTTAAATATACAACAAAGTGTTGACAAACCATGAAATAACATATCAATAAACCAATTCTCTTTCCACGGACTTACGACAAACTTATTCCGTAAAACTCTAACCTGAGTAACTCTTTGGCTTTGTATTACGTGAACAATAGTATAAAGGCAAACAACAGGAAGAGACGAAAAGTATTTAAATTTGCTATGAAGTTAGTCTTTTCTTTTACTTACTCTTGCTCTGATTCAGATAAGAGCAGATAAGTGATTCGGTGGTATACACAAGAACTCCCATTTACGTTACTCTACAAACAATACACACTTTGGTATTCAATCGCTAATCAGGCGAACCAGTTCATAAGAATCCCTTTCCAGTTTGACAACAGATTCAGTGAGAACAATTAACAACTGGCATAACCCAAATATCTCTGCTTCTCTTTCATCAAATTCACTCAACCGGATTTGATGTATAGACAGTTTGGTTGGCACGGCACGGCAAGTACTTATTGAAAAGTTAATCATACGCACCGTGAGTCCCGCTTACTTTTGCTGGCTGGCGGCGATTAGCTAGTAACGTTACGAGATAAATCAACGGACATTTTATTTTCGTACGTGTGTGTGTGTGTGTGTGTGTGTGTGTGTGTGTGTGCCGAGAATATTTACAAAAATAGACGGAGATACTATTTATTGTTGGTAAATAAGCGATGACATATTGGGCGCTAAATAATAGTGTCGATGTATATAGATTTCCAAGTAGGGACTGAAATCACTGACTGTCAAAGAAGGTCCTTTCTTAGGAATATAACAGTTCGGATGGTGATTTTCTATGCGTATCTTAGATGTGACACAGCACTCATGGGGCTCCGAGTGAGTTTCGAACTCACAATTTATAACTCATTTGATGTTGTTAATTCAGCCAGATATGAAATCACTATCGAGGATTTGTAACCTAAAATAGCTAGAAAATATGTTTTAGTTTCTGTTACATCAGACTTCCTCCAGCCTTCTAGAATCTAAGCTGTCACTCTCAATAAAACGAATACCAAAGTAAAATGCCCTTTTTCGTTGATACCGCTTTCTTTAAGAGCGTGGTGATCCAGATACGAGAGAGTATACGGCAGATGTCTGTTAATTTAGACTTATATTACGAAGTCTGGTTGTCATTTGAAGCAACTTGATTTTTGTTCACAAAAAGCCGCGCCAATATCCGTAGGAACTCACCAAAGCACAAGCCAACAGACGAGTTGAAATATGACGTCAATTGCTCAACAATCCATTGGACGATCGTTTTTGGAAGCGCATCGTGACATCCGACGAGAAATAGGTCTATCTGGTCCAGCACAATCGAGACAAGCGATGGGTTCAGAAAGGGCAAGAGACACCGTCGGTTTCAAAACAAGATCGATTCGGCAAGAAATCATTTTGTGCATTTGGTGATAATTTGAAGGAATCGTGCATTTTAGTTGGTTCCGAATGGTCGTGCAACTTGTGCGGGTCTACCTAAAGTTGAAGCAATAGTACCCGGCTCTGATCAACCGAAAGCGCGCTTTGATGCAGCAAGACAATCCCAAGCAACACACTGCCAGGAAGACCAAAGACAAGTTTGAAGTGCTGGACGGCGTTGAGGTTCTGCCACATCCAGCCTACAGTCATCAGATTACAGCCTTTCTGTTCAATGCAACACTTTCGGAAAGGCCGCCGATTCAATTCGTTTGATGATGTTGAGGGAGCATGTCAAGAATTCATTAATTCGAAGCCGGCTGAATGGTACTTTGACCAGATCTGAAAGCTTGCAGATCGATGGCAGAAAATCTTGGAAAATGATGGTCTTTAGTTTGAGCAATAATTTTTGTTGCTTTTGCGAGTAAAATTTCAATTTTTCGCTAGTGTTTTCTGGTAACCTTAGATTACTTGGCGAGTAAAATTTCAATTTTTTGCAAGTGTTTATGAACTTTTCGAACAACCTAATATTGTGACTACGTAATATTTCTTTATGCATCTTCGATTACTTGTAGATTTTCTGAAAAGTATTCAGATTATGAAAGCCGTTGATATTGAGTTCGATCAATCCTTAATACTCTAAAACTGCAATCTTACATGAGCATTGGCAACTTCTACCAAAAGTTGCTCTGAAATTATTCAATGCAAATGTTCAAAGAAATTCATTGAAACTAGCTAAAATGCACTCTAAATTATTGAAAAGTCATGGAATGTAACTTTAGTTTTTTATTACTAACATTTACAATTTTGCTTCTGTTAAAATAAATAAAAGACATATACCATAAATTGCCAATCTTTTCTCTTATTTCACTGCGTAATGAATATGAATTGTTTGAAACGGTTTAGTACAACAAAAACATTATTCAAATAAACTTACAGAACTTTCTGAAAAAAATATTTAAAACATTTTCTCTTAAAGATCTCACAGAGATGACTATTACAGATGATTCTTATGATTAGCACCAAAATTACCCATTGTATTTTAAAAGCAAATGTTCGCGTTGACAAAGAAAGAATAAACGATTTGTTTTAAAATATTTTATTCGGAGTTTTATCACATTTGCATAATTATAACATAGTCATCGTCAAAAAGGTGACATCGTGATATCATCAGCGTGTGGCGGCGACACATTCGTACAATACCTTTCACCTTTCTATTTTACGTGAAATTGGTTAGACGGATCACTTTGGGAGTCGTCGAGTGTATTACTAGCAGAAAATCACAAGACATCGTGATCCAGGTTTTGAGTGTATTGGCCTTCTTCAGGTAATGGCAGATAATTTGCCCTCTCTTAGAAACTGTAATTAAGGCCCGCTCAACATAACTGCAGCATACACCCCTAATAGTCTCTGTTAGTATCAAATAAATACAAATATTCCTGATAGGGGGTCTTCATGTAGCAAACATATTTATTTGTATATAAATGGCCAACCAGTATATGAAATTAAGCATATTCTTATAAAGAAACACTGAGTGGAGCAGTCAATCCTGCTGTTCTTTGAATATTATAAATGATTTTATAACAAGTTTTCTCTTCTAACACATGTTGGATAGGATTTCCTTTTGTTTTTATTTTATTGTATATTATCTGATCTTGTCTGTAATTTAGCCCAGAAATATATTTTTCATTGAACTATACAAGGCCGGAAAATTTTTAAAGAACATTTTGTTTTGAAAGGTCAAGGAATTTGGAAGTCCAGGTGACAGCCAAAGTTTTATTTTGATTTTAGTCAAATCAGAGAATGGAAGCATTTGAATATAATAAACAAAATGCCGGAGAAAATTAGATCAAACGAAACACGTTTTTTAAAAGACAGATCCGAGATATGGATAGATATTGAAAGGCAGACAGATCAGAGAGAGAAAGAGAAGAGAATTCAGCAGTCATCTGTCCCCCATATGTGTGCGTGCATGCTTCTGACCAATCCATTTTTCCGCAACTACACCGCTAAAGAAAGCGAATAAAAATATGTTTTTATGTGTGTGTGTATGTTTATGTGTGTGTATGTATATGTGTGTATGTATATACGTGTATGTATAGGTGTGCTTGTGTGTGTATGTTTATGTGTGTGTGAATGGATGTGTGTACGTATATGTGTGTATGTATAGGTGTGCTTGTGTGTGTATGTTTATGTGTGTGTGAATGGATGTGTGTACGTATATGTGTGTATGTATATGTGTGCGAGTTTATGTATGTATATGTTTGTATGTATATATTTGTGGGTGTATGTATAGGTGTGTATGTTTATGTGTGTGCATGTTTATGTGTGTGTGTGTATTTTTATCTCTCTCTTTCTCTCTGTCTGTCTCTCTCTCTCAATCGTTTTTATCAGCAAATCCCAGAAGAACATGTTCATTTTGATTTCCAGGTTATTCAATTTCAATCTGACATATAACATTTCTATTATTTTTCTTAGATTATTTTCATTTTTTTTTTATGTTTTTGAAATTCTGTTTACTAAGCTAATAAAAATGAAAGACGATATGGGAAGATAGATAGCAACGCGACAAAATAATTCGCCAAGTGAAATTGCAAAAAGACTGACGATGATTCCTTCTTTGTTTTTGCTGAAAATAATGCATTGGTTATACTTAGAAAAAAAATCTATGGTACATTTCAAACTTAAGTTTTATTTTTAATAATTTAACCCAAGCATGGCAATATAGTCACTAAGAAGGAATGGGTTACTAAGAGTGAAAGAATATGAGAAAAAGAAAAGAAAAACATATTCTTAATCAGAGATACGAACAAAGGAACAGTAACTAAGAAAACAAACGATAGCTGTTGATATTGCATTTAATTTTTAAAGATCAAATTTGACTGCATACAAGAAAACAGAAGAGACTTCCACAAAAATATGCGAGAGAAGAAACCTTCATCAAAGGACTAACCGTTACATCTAGATATTTCAGCTTAAAATGATGAGTCATTGCCACACATCAAATATTGCACTTATGTTAAAAAATCATTGTAGATTTGAATCTTACGAATCGTTAACTAAATAGAATCTTTATAGCAGAAACTCCACACCGAATGTGACATTAAATGTCTTGATTAAAGTACGACTTATAAATCATTTAACATAAATTACGGTTAGAAAATAGTCTAGCTCTACATCGTTCACCAACTTTCCTGGCGTTAGATCTAGCAATTTATTGTAGTGTAAGAAAAAATCTTTTGAGATTGGGGAAAAAAATTTAACTGATTGCTCTCCCAGCAACTACGGGGTTAATAGGGAGAGGAAAAAGAGACAGGAAGTAACAGAAAAAAAAAACTTCCTAGATAACCACAGCAACCTGAGCAACAAAATGGACAGACTTCACATCAAACCGTGTCGTGCCAAATGTGTTTCCACATATTTTTATTTGTTTTTTTATTTTGCAAATACACAGATCTCGATAATTTGCAAACAGGCCCGTTCTAGCTAGATGTGCCAAACTGTTCACTGCTAACGACAAAAAAGCTGATAAATCTAATGTTGACAAACATATCCATACGCTATCCGAGGCCTATGCGCCTCTACTGATGTGCATTCGCCTCTCAACTCATTCAATATAATCTTTCCGCTTGCATAAAGCGGAAAGAAATTTACCGAGAATTTGTAATCAGCAACCATTCTAGACATTAGATAAAAAGGTCAATATTTTATTTTAAGAAAGGATCTCTGCTATCGGAGTCATTCGCTTAGCAGACCAGGGTTTTCTAGAAAGAATATATAAATGTAGCTATTTTGTATATTATATAAATGTACGAGAAACAGAAT